>CM019751.1:2018100-2618100 GCA_009761775.1 Ficus carica | reverse complement strand
TTGTTCACCCTTAGTAGTGAACACGCTCTCTTTTTGTTGTAGAACTCTCCGGACTAAGTTATTTACCTCTTCTTTGAATCTTTTAGCTCGAGCCCTCGTCACTAGACCAATTAGAACTTGAATTGGTTCGTGAGTTTTCCTTGTAGCCTTAATGTCCTCATCACCCCGTCTCAAAATCCGACCACATCTCTCGTCTGAAAACCCAACCCCAATCACGATCCTGTCCCTCAACCTTGAACTTGATCATCGTTTGAAATAATACAGTACAATACATCAAAAATTGTTGTTTTAGATAATACAAGATATATCCTATAAATTTACAATCCATACTATTTTGGACAATACAATGCTCTTAACAAACACTATAAAACATTACAATACTCTAATTCGGTCCACCAAATATGCTCTATATGTTATATAAATCATGAATATATATACATATATATGAAGTTCAATATGTCACACATTAACAAGTTACTAGATTGCTATGGTTTTATATATGGATTGAGTTCCATCTTCTGTTAAATTAGTTTTTAACAACAAATTCTAGCCAAACCTAATTTATCACACAAAAAAAAAAAAAAAAAGCAATAAACATAACAGATATAGCCACTCAATGGTAAAGAAAATACATCGACCTAATTAACTTCTACATACCTATGGTAAAAGCTGCTGCTCTCCAAAATCTCCTATCAGGACGGCCTTTGTGGTCAACAGCGCTATCTACGGCGCTATCCTGCATAGAAGTTTCGGTGCCATCGGAGCTGCAAAGGTTGCTGGTACTGGCCGACAACTACGTAGTACACTAATAATGCGCCTCCAACTTGGAAAAAGCTGCACAGAATCCTGCACAGATTTTCTTTTCTATGATTCCCTCGACCTCTGAACCGCCATTTAATTAAATAACTCGTATAGATACCAAACTTTTGGGAGATATATATAATACTATCTTTACTTTTCTTCGGAATAAATATAAAGGCAAATATGAGTGTCACTTTCTATTTTGCGCTATTAGTAGGACTTAATTTTTAAATATTAATTAAATTCTTTAGCGGTTTGATATATATGTGTTTATGTTAAAAAAATTTACAACACATGTAACAGAGCTAGCCTAACCAAAAAATAATAATAATAATAATAATAATAATTAAACAGTTAAAACAACAATTCCTGCCTATAATGAAAAAAGAGTTCCTTCCATATACTCCCAAATATAAAATCACCTCCCAAAAACCTTCCACATCTTTTGAAAGATTCTCGTGATGAATAATAGCTGCTTTTGCCCGCAAGTGGGAGCATTCTTGTGTTTCTTTTTTGATCAAGCTTTTTGAAAATGGGCAGTTCGTACTTGCCCCAAAGGATTCTGTTAAGAGATATTTACGTGTCTATAGGGCTACTTTTTTTAATGCGTACCTGAAAGAACATTTCTTATAATATATCATAACGTAGAAACTTTCAATTATAAAAATGCCCTCCAAAATCCTCGAAGATTCTCATGATGAATACTAGCTGCTTTTTCCCTGCAAGGGGGAGCCCTCTTATGTTTCTTTGTCGATCAAGCTTATTGAAAATGGGTAGTTCGTACTTCCCACAAAGGATTCTATTGAGGAATTCATGTGTCCATAGGGCTACTTTTTCTATATAACCCCATGTGCTGAGTCTGCAGACTCTACACCTAAATGAAGAGCTAAGGGTATGTTTGGCATACCAACTCATTTTAAACTAAACTGTACTTTTTTCATCATGTTTTTTGTTTTTTCTGAAAAAGTTTTTTGTCTTTTCTGAAAAAGTCAACAAAATTTACTATGCAAACTTAAAAATCTCAACTCAACTCAAACTGAACTTGTGTACCAAACGGACCCTAAAACTACTTTTCTTATCGCCGTGGTAAAAGAGAACGAGTAAAGCTAGCTAAAGAACATTATTGATGTTTCTCATCGTTTGATATGGCAGTCCATTTGACAAAACACATAAGTTTTGTGACTCCCACTTACTTTGAAAAAAAAAACAAAAAAATTTTCTTTTCGTTCTCCCCTTTGGCATTTTTTTTTTCAGCCTCCTACCTTTCCACACCTCCCATTAACCAAACCAAAACCCAGATATGATATCTATCAAAACTCCGACTCCTGCTTCCTTCGGCGACCATAATTAGCACCATCTTCACCATCACAAACTATATCTTTTTTTTGTCTCCAAACTCATCTTCCTCTTTGTTTGATATAAATCATATGGGTTTGATCATATTTCTAGATCTAGTCGAGATACGAAGTAACCACCTCCACCACCGTTTTTTTCGATGCCGATGAGATTGCTATGTTCTCTTTAATTTATTTGTGAAAAGCTCTAGTAACCGCCATTATCAACTACCATTTAAAAATTAGTTTGCATTTAATCGTCGATTGAAGTTGAGATTTTTAAGTTAGAGTTGGTTAATTTTTTAAAAATTAGTTATAATTTTGTTGACTCTTTAGAAAAAGACATAAATCCTGCAAGAAAAGTACAGTTTAGTTGGAGATAAAATAAAGAATCAAATGAACCCTTAATTATCACACTTTAGCCACCATGAAAGGTCACTATAGTTTTCGGCTAGTCTTTCAAGCTTGAATGGCTTGAGTATTTCTAAGAGTGATCAAGTTGTTTCACGCATTTATATATATATATATAGTAATACTAGGAATATCAACTCCAATCTCAGTTTCTTGAGTACCAACTTATATGTCATATTTTTATTGGTAATTGCAATCAATTGATGTGATAATACTTTAAACACTTACCAATAAAAAAAATGACAACTCATATACTATAAAGGTTAATACTCAAAAATTAGGATTAGAGTTGGTGTCCCTGACATTTATCATTTATAAATTTATTTATATATATAAATATGTATATAGAGGAAAAGCTACCAACAAATTAAAGAAACTAATTTAGAAAAAGTGCACACTAACATGGATCTAGCAAGTCAATAGGGAGGATCTTAATTTCTAATCATAAGAGAGGCATAAGTATATTGGTATGATTAGAGGGCCCACCAAAAGTTTATTACCTACAAACCGTCCAAAGTTGAAATTGGCGCTGTCCACATACATTATTAGTTTATGGAGTAATGAGCGGTTAGGATCATAATATGTAAGCTTCGGTCACATTATAAATATCGTGTGATCACGAAAATCTTCGTCACCAAACCTTGTATCTTCTTCATCATCGTCTATTTTTTTTCCTCTCTCTCTTATCGTGGTGTTGTATAACAGCAAATAATTTTCATCTTTGAACTTGATTAATTCTTTTTGTTCTAGCCCAAATTCCTTCTCCATTTCTTATCATGTATAGTGCCCAACCACTCGTTTGGAAATGTGCTTTTGCATTTCTTATGTTATTTGCATGTCATCAAGTTCTTTTCATCCAGGCAAGGCCATTGCGGCAAATGAATAAAGAAGAACGCTTCGATAATATCGACTCACCATCAAGACCGATCTCCGGCGATTCGACAAACGCTTTTCGACCTGAACCTACAACACCACCGCGACCAATCTCCGGCGGCAAATATTATTCAACAAACGCTCTTCGACCTGCACCCACAAGACCAGGTAAAAGCCGCGGAGGTGGCCATTCTTTTGCAAATGAGAATAATGAACTTGTGGGACAAGCTGTAAATAGCAGCCCAAAAGGCCCCCAATATTTCGTTACAGGATACAAAGATGGTTTCCGTCCCACAGGATCTGGCCAGAGCCCTGGTGTTGGCCATGCTATTGGGAAGAATGCCGAACCAAATGCATAGAAGAAGTATATATATATATATATATATATATATATATAGATTTTGAGACAGACTTGTTCCAGCCATTGTAGGTTTTGTTTCGTTCTTAGTTCTTGGTTTTTGGGATGTTCAATTTCTTTTTGCCCTACTTGATTAGGGTGTACTTTTTATTTTTCCCCTTCTTTTGTGTGCGTTGAATTTTTTTTTTGGTTTGTCTTTGTTAGTTTAATTAGTGGGATGGATAAATGATGAACAGTACAACAATAAGGGCCATTTATGACATCAGTCAACAGCGTTTCTCAAAATGTGTTACATAATTGGTGTAAAAAGACCCATAACCATTTAAAGAAGAGACCCACGATCTCCTTTGGGCGGGATTTAAAGGCGCACTAAGTTGGGAATGAAAATTTACAATCTCCACATACCTTCCCTCCAATTAGAAGACGTTGAGTAAGATCATGAAACTACCCATGAATATCGCCACCAATCGTCGAGTGCTTTAGTAAAATGGACTTTCAACATTTTTTTATTAGTAAAATAACCTTTAAAAAATTTTAATTAGCAAAATAACCTTTCTTGAAAAAAATAATGTAAAAAGAAAAGAAATTAATATAAGGGAATAAAAAAAACTTAAAAAGAAAAAAAACTTCTTGGGCAGTGACAGAGACTGAACAGAGGAGGAGGATTGTTCTGTTCTTCTTCTTGAGTTCGTTCTTCTTCTGATGTTCTTCTTCTTCGCTTCTTCTTGTTCGAACTTCTTCTTCTCTTCTCAGTGCCTCCTTCTTTCTTCGCCCAAGTTCATTGTGAGTCTTCTTCTTAAAAAAAAGCTTGGGCATTAGACAGAGTGACATTGTGGTGATGTTCTTCTTCTTCTCGTTCGAACCTCTTCTTCTCAGTGCCTCCTTCTTCTTCGCCCAAGTTCATTGTGATTCTTCTTCTTAAAAAAAATCTTGGGCATTGGACATTGTTCTTCTTCTTCTCGTTCGAACTTCTTCTTCTTTCACTGCCTCCTTCTTTCTTTGCCCAAATTGTGAGTCGACCATTGTTCTTAAAAAAAACTGAAAAAGAAAAAAAAAATCTTGGGCATTGTTCCATTGTTCTTCTCGTTCTTCTTTCACTGCTGCTTCGCCCAAATAGTTCAATCTTCGACCATTCTTTCTAAAAAAAACTTAAAAAGAAAAAAAAGATATTGTGCATTGTTCCATTGTTCTTCTCGTTCTTCTTTCACTGCTTATTCGCCCAAATTGTTCAATCTTGGACCATTCTTCTTCTTCTTCTTCTTAGTCGAAACCAAACAAAATCTTTGGAGGTTCTTCTTCGACCGTTCTTCTTATTCTTCGTCCAAACCAAATTCTTCGCCCGTTCTTCTTCGTCCAAACCAAAAAAAAATATTCAGAGGTTCTTCGCTCCCATTTCCACTCTGCCAAACCCCAAACCCCACCAGCAGAGAACGAGGTTTCTCCCAGCCTCGTTCCGCCCAGCACGTGACCTCCGTCGCTGGCGACGCGTCAAAACTCATTTCGATTACGAGTTTGAGATTCCTCTTCGGCGTTGATCCAACAAGTTCATAGGTAATTATGGTCACATTTTTCCACAAAACTTATCTTTGAGATTTGCTGTGTTTGATTATGGGAGGTGGTCACCGATGAGGTTGTGGTGGGTTTTTTATAAATTTTATTTTGCCCAAAGTTGTGACGACGATAATGAATTGCTAACTTTCAACTATGAATCAAATAAAAGCTTTTAGTTGGTGGTAGTTACCGTTGAAGAATGTGAACTTTGGCTAATTATGTGGTTTGATTTCTGATCTATTTATAGTGTGAAATACTAACGATTGTTCATATATGATAATTATCTGAAATGTTTTTTTTTTTTTTTTTTTGTATTGATTGATGTAAAATTTGTAGTTGTATGCTTTATATTGTTTGTTAATTGATAATGTCAAAATCTATGATAGGTATGAATCAGATCTACATTGTCGTGGAGTATAATGGAAAGTGGGAAAACGTGGATGGCAGATTTTGGAGGTGGTTCGGAGCTGGTATAAGCAAGGGCTTTGTGATTGATAGGAGTATCAAGTTTTTGGAATTGGAAGAGACAATCTACAACAAAACAAGTATTGATCGAAGTATGTATGCAATTGAGATAACACATAAACCTGTCGGTGACATTTTTGGTGACACTACTTCACCAACTCTCATTTGCAACGATTCAGATATCATAGATCTTATGTTTTTTTACAATGAAAAACGAGGAATGACTTTACATGTTACAAAAATAGAGAAATGCGATAAAGGAAAAGCAATATGTGTTCGTGGTGATGATGATATGAACAGTAATGGTGGTTATGCACTGGGCTTCCATGATGACTACTTTGGGTGTCAGATAAATGAAGAAATCTCATTTGTTGCAAGGTTTATTCCAACTGAATTAGTTGGTAATTATGAGCATCCGCTACAGATTTGTGCAACTAGTACACCAATCAATGAAGGGATCACTGGTTTCAATCCAACTCCAATCACCGGTTCCAATCCAACACCAGAAGAGACAGTGCTTGGGGAAGTAGCTAATGAAGATTGTGGTGTAGATAACGGAGGTGATGATGTATCCGAAGGAGGTGATGATTCGCGTAAAGAAGACGATGGTGTACCAGAAGAAGATGATAGGCGTTGGCAACAGGCTGAATCAGAAGATACAAGATTTGTTCCACTGATAAGTTCTAATAGCGGCAGAAATGATGGTTCGGATTTAATGGTGGGTCAACATTTTGAGAGCAAGGAAGAATTAAATACAAAGTTAAACCTCGTCGCCATTGAAGGAAAGTTTGAAATGAAGGTAAAGAAGTCAAACAAGTCGTTGAAGGAAGTCGTGTGTGTAGAAGAACCAAATTGCTTGTGGCGGGTGCGAGCTACAAAAATGTCGGGTTCGAATTTTTTTGTGATTCGACAATATAATGGTATCCACACTTGCTCGTTGGTGAATAGATCGATCAATCACAGACAAGCATCCAGTCGTGTAATTGGAGCTCGCATGAGAGGACACTTCATCGATTGTAAGCAACCCCCCAATCCAAAAGTTCTCATGGGATTCATGAGTCAGGAGCTGAATGTTCAAGTTAGTTATTGGAAGGCATGGAAAGGAAGGCAATATGCTCAAAATTTGATCAGAGGGACGCCAGAACACAGTTTCGCCATGCTCCCCTCGTATTGTTACATGCTCAAACAGGTTAATAAGGGTACAGTTACACACATTGAAGTTGATTCGGAGAATAAGTTCAAGTATTTTTTTATGGCTTTAGGAGCAGCCATACGGGGGTTTAGGAACATGAGAAAAGTTATTGGCATAGATGGGGCTTGGATCAAAAGCAAATATAAGGGGATGTTGATGGTTGCTGCCACACAAGATAGTGAGTATCACAGTTATCCCATTGCCTGGGGTTTGGGTGATACTGAGAACAATGATTCATGGACTTGGTTTTTGCAGAAGCTGAAGGAGGTCATACCTGACAGCGAAGAGCTATGTTTTATTTCTGATAGGAACCAGAGTATTAGTTACGCGGTGAGTCACGTTTATCCTATGGCGCAGCACGGAGCATGTTATTATCATGTTATGATGAATATTAAGAACCGTTTCAAGAGTGCTGCTTCTCTTGGAGTGTTCAAGGCTGCTGCTGAAGCATATTGTTTGGAGGAGTTTGGGAAACATTTCAATGACATGAGGCAATTATACCCGAAGGTGGCTCAGTATCTCGAGAAGGATGTCAAGTTTCAAAAGTGGTCAAGAACTCACTTTAAAGGCAACAGGTATGAAGTTATGACCACTAACATAGTCGAGACTTTGAATAATATGATGCTGAAGGCAAGAGAATATCCCGTAACGGCAATGATTGATTTCGTCCTCTTCACAATGGGACAATGGTTCTTCACTCGACGTCGAGAATCAGTTTTAGTGACCACACCAATTACACCAAAGAGAGAAGAAATACTCAGAAGAAGATTTGATGAAGCTGGTTCGTTGACGCCATACCAACTGAATGAGAATGAATACACTGTGATTGGTGGTGATTGCAATGCATGTGTCAATTTAACAACAAGGAGTTGCACGTGTAGGGTTTTCGACATTGACAAGATTCCGTGCATCCACGCTATAGCAGCAGCAGGTCTTTATCGGCCGCAACATACCGGAGCTTACGTATACTCCCTTTGTTCTGAGTACTACTGTTCAGATTATTGGATGTTGGCATATGCAGAAACTATCTATCCTGTTCCTCCAGAATCGCAATGGCACAATATCCCTGAAGAGGTAAGAGCCATTAAGGTAGCAGCGCCAAACGTGGAAATGTTTAGAGGGAGGCCAAGATTAACTCGCTTTCCTTCACAAGGAGAATGTATAGTCAAGAAGTATAAATGCGCGTCATGCGGTCAGAAAGGCCATAATTCAAAAAAATGTCCCAACTTAGCAAATCCTTCCGATGTTAGCAGCAAACACCTAATAATGACAATTATTTGTTTGACAGTTTATTTTTCATTAATTCCGTTTTACGAATGCTTGTAATTTGTGAAATTCATGTATTATGTTCGAGGAATTCATGTACTATGTGTTTTGTTTTTGTATTTTGTTTTTTGTTTGTTGTTTTTTGGTTTTTGTTTATGGTTTTTTGGTTTTTGTTTAATGTGAAATGTTTGCTATATCAGTTATTAGTTTGTTTGAAGAGCCAAAAATCTGACGGTTCGAAAGCAACGAACAAGTGATGTTGTTCTTGAATGATATTCATTACGTGTTGTGGTCGATCCGTAGGTTTTAGGCCAATAATACATGTAGTTAGGTGAATGAATGACTTTTTTTAATTTTCGCTTAAGTGGAAAAAATTAAAAAAATTTAACTCTATGTACCACAGGAACGACCACACGGTTATTCCGTCCAAAAACCCGGTCGTTCCTCAACTTCCGTGGTCGTTCCTTCAGGAAAAAGTCCACAATTACATTTTCACATTTTCTGGTGTGGTTATTTTTTATTTTCGGAAAAAATAAAAATTTTAACTCTATGTACCACAGAAACGACCACACGGTTGTTCCGTCCAAAAACCTGGTCGTTCCTCAACTTCCGTGGTCGTTCCTTCAGGAAAAAGTCCACAATTACATTTTCACATTTTCTGGTGTGGTTATTTTTTATTTTCGGAAAAAATAAAAATTTTAACTCTATGTACCACAGGAACGACCACACGGTTGTTCCGTCCAAAAACCCGGTCGTTCCTCAACTTCCGTGGTCGTTCCTTCAGGAAAAAGTCCACAATTACATTTTCACATTTTCTGGTGTGGTTATTTTTCATTTTCGGAAGAAAAAAAATTTTACTCTATGTACCACAGGACCGAACGCACGGTTGTTCCGTCCAAAAACCCGGTCGTTCCTCAACTTCCGTGGTCGTTCCTTCAGGAAAAAGTCCACAATTACATTTTCACATTTTCTGGTGTGGTTATTTTTTATTTTCGGAAAAAATAAAAATTTTTACTCTATGTACCACAGGAACGACCACACGGTTGTTCCGTCCAAAAACCCGGTCGTTCCTGTGGTCCCGTGGTCGTTCCGAAGGTTTTTAGTCCTCTAATACATGTGGGCAGGGTGTGGTGTGGTTATTTTTCATTTTAGGAAAAAAAATTTAAAGGTTTTTCCCAAAATAGAGATGACTCAATAACCTAACCACATGCCTAATGAAAAATTTGGGAAAAAACCTTGTGACACACTGAGTCATCTCTATTTTGGGAAAAACCTTTAAATTTTTCTTCCGAAAATGAAAAACAACCACACCACACCCTGCCCACATGTATTAGAGGACTAAAAACCTTCGGAACGACCACGGGACCACAGGAACGACCGGGTTTTTGGACGGAACAACCATGTGGTCGTTCCTGTGGTACATAGAGTAAAATTTTTTTTTCTTTCCGAAAATGAAAAATAACCACACCAGAAAATGTGAAAATGTAATTGTGGACTTTTTCCTGAAGGAACGACCACAGAAGTTGAGGAACGACCGGGTTTTTGGACGGAACAACCGTGTGGTCGTTCCTGTGGTACATAGAGTAAAATTTTTTTTTTCTTTCCGAAAATGAAAAATAACCACACCAGAAAATGTGAAAATGTAATTGTGGACTTTTTCCTGAAGGAACGACCACGGAAGTTGAGGAACGACCGGGTTTTTGGACGGAACAACCGTGTGGTCGTTCCTGTGGTACATAGAGTAAAATTTTTTTAATTTTTTCCACTTAAGCGAAAATTAAAAAAAGTCATTCCTTCACCTAACTACATGTATTATTGGCCTAAAAACCTACGGATCGACCACAACATTTCCGGAACGACCACGGAACAACCACGGAAGATATGCGTCGCTCACAACACTTAATGAATATCAATCATAAATCATGTCTATGGATGCTGACTTATTGAGTTTTCTAAATTTTTTTCTCTTAAACAAAAAACAAAAAACTAAACACTAAGCTAATGAATTCTTCGAAAATACTTAATGAATTACACAAATTACTATCATTCGTCGAAACATAGACTTAATTTAATTTTTTTTAAATTAACGGAAAAAAAAAAAAAAACCATTTCTTCACATAATGTTCCGTATTATTGGCCTCCAATCCCATGGAACGAGCACAAAACCCAATGAACGACCACGGAATTTTACGGAACGACCGTGTGGTCGTTCCGTAAAAAACATTGACTTTTTTATATTTTTCCCTTCGAACGAAAAAAATAATAACCAATAATCACCGTTCCGTAATGTAAGATTTGCCTAAAAAAAAAAAAACATATTTGTCAAACAATAACCAATAGCCAATAACTGTATTTTTTAAAATTTCAATAAAGCGAAAAAAAAAAAAAAAAAAACCAACATATTTGTAGCACTTCTTGACTATACACATTCAATTTTTTGATTAATGAATAAAATAACTACAGTTAACATTATTCCGAAAATGAAAAATTAAAATAGTATCCAAATATTGTGGTTACAAATTCATATATAAACATATTGGCAGTCAACGGAAACATAGTACTAAATTTCTTGATTCTTTAAAGTGTTCTTGTGGGCTTAGAAGCAGCTTGCAACCTTTTCTCAGCATCATAACTCGAGTGCTGCATCTTGTTTGGCAACTGTACCACATAAGGTGAGCGCAAGACCGCCGCTCTTTTCCGCAGCCTCTCAGGCCGGCCCACGCTCTTTTGAACATTTTCGATATTGGCATCGACTTGCATATCAACCACCCTGTCATGGGTATATTCGGCACCTTCTCTTATTTGTTCGTCTTGTAAGAGATGTTGCTGGCAATCGAAATTATCCCCTCCACTGTATCTAGTACCTACACCTGGTGAGAACACCCGCTCAAACTCTACATTCACCCCACCACTACGTGGCTCCTTATGCATGGCCATAGCAGCCTCTATTTTTTCCATAATCGTCTTATTATTTTCCTCCATCGCCTTATTAATTTCCTCCATCTTCTGCATCATTGCCGCCTCGTGATTGGCCAACATTGATTTGATATGTGTTTCGTGCTCTCCTATACGACGGTCAATATAATGCATCAATGACTCTAAAGTAGGAGTTGAGGCTATGGGCATCGCGTCGTCCGTCTGGGGGCCAAAATGGGTTGAGAATGTAGGTGTCGGGCCATGTGTTTGCTCGTCCCTGGGGGGAGAGGCTCGAATTGGTTCAAACATAGTCAGTATGGTTGGGAAGGACGTCGAGGCTGTAGCAGGATCAAGAAAGGTGGGACTTGTAGGCATCGGGTGTTGTCGGTGGTAGACCACGGGAGTAGAGGATCTAATCATCTGCTCATGTGCCGAACTGACGGGAAAGACCTTGAGTGCATAGCAGGATCACGTGTGATGTGACTTGATCTAAGTTCATTATATCTCTGGTCGCAATCGGCAACACTACATAGGATGACATCTCCCTCTAATAACTTCGTCAGGCCATCAATGACATCATCACTGCAGTCCTCTCGTCTTTCCATTCGCAAATAATAATCTCGTTGCCTCTCCTTGGATGTAGAATTCAAAGTAGGACGGACTGTAAACTGAATGAACACAAGTGAAAAATAATGAAAAAACTCAAATTTTAGATCTAAACAAAAAAACAAACAATTTAACGAGTTGGTTAATACCTCAGGATATCTCATGGCCTCCAAGCAATGTTCAAATGAGGTGCCAATAAGGTTCTTAACAATCTACCAACGAAGACATCGTGGCCCATTTTTGTTCTTCTCATTCAAGGCTAATTTGTTAGCCAGCATCTCACCTAACTTCGGCATAGCCTCAAAAGCCCATATCTGTAGTACAAAATTAATTATGGTTAAAATTACACTGCAAGAATAATGTCCATTTATAGCATACAACAATAACATGTTTGAAAAAGTGTCACAACACAACACTTGTTAAACTTTGCCAACTTATAAAATATATTTAACAAAAGTATTGAAGAAAAGCTTACTTGAAATATCCATGGGCGGCAACCATAGAAGTTGTAGGTTGTTGAAGATTTGTTAAACTTTGCCACCAGATCAGTTTTTATGTAATCCAATGTCTGATTGTAACAAACATTCCCCCATGGATATTGAGTGAAGAAGTTTAGATCGTTCGCATATTGGAGCCAAGAAGGATTAACCACCTTTTTGCTGTCAGAAGACATCAAGAACCCTGCTACCATGTACAGAAAGGCTAACTTTACCCTATCGTCGGTCCTAACCTTTGTAACGCTCAACTCTTTTAGTTTTTTGGGCAACATCCGCTAACGAAACACCTTTCTTTGTTGGCCAATATTTGTTTTTCAACTCGTCATTTTGTTCTTGAGCTTTGATTTCATCCTCAGAAGGTCCACCACCCGTGTATAAACCTGAAATCAAGACGAACTCATTGAGAGAAAACCTCAATGGTTTTCCCTCAATTAAGAACCATACTTCATGGTCCTTTTGACATACTGTTTTTTTCAACAGCAAATAATGAGCCAACGCACCGGAAAATGCCCCCTCCGATGGGCAAGTCTATGAAATGGCTTAATTGAGGATAACTTCGAAAACAGTCTTCTCTTCCTCAGTTAGCCATATCTGAATTTCTTCGAGGATTGCCATTTCGATCTGATTGTGACTTTAGCACTGAAGTATTCTGCCAGGATAAGTGGAGGTAATTCTTTGATCTCTGATGTGAGGACCATCCTAGACATGTCGGGCTCTTCCTCATCAACCCTCCTCATTACTCGAATTTATATTCATCTTATTTGTTTCCTAAAACATACAAATATATGTCGTTTAGATATATTTAAAAAAAAACAAAAAACAAATGGATCCATTGCAAAATAATCATAAATAAAACAAGTCGCTTATTATTTCATCACCGAGACATCTACCTCTTTACGTACAACACCGGAATATCATCATAATTTTTATAAAGAGTAACTACGAAAAATTTACATTTAATTACAACTCCCATATTACCTCTCTATCATTCCTACCGAACCCCGGAGGTGAAGACGATAGCAACGACGTGGTTGCCTGCGATGACGAAGCCGACGGCATAATCAAAGGCGGCGACGATGGAACATCCGACTCCGACATCCTGAGCTTCAAGTGTTGGCTGTAGGGAGTATGAGGAAGTTGGAAATGGGGAAGAACAGTGACAGGTTGGCATTCAGAAGTCTCACTGTGGCTCTTCGAAGGAGCAAGAATCCTGAGGAAAACAAAAATAGATCAGATACACCATAAATTATGGACAACATGAAAGGTTGCATCAAACTACCATAAATTATGAGCAATAAAGAGTGAAATTGAGAAAGAAATGAGTATCATAACCAAAAAGGGCAATCAATAAGGGGAAAAGAAAAATTCATAGCATCAGAATCTAAGTTAAATTCAAAAAGCTCTGATGCAACATCACCACAAACATCCTTTTATTATGCCAACTGTATAAAAGCAGAGTACAAAAAAAATAAAAAATAATAAAAAAAGAACAGATCCGAAAGAAATGTAAATCTATATGATGATTCGAAAATAGGATGATTAATACTACGTCAAAATAAGGACACATTTTATTGTTTTGGGAGGGCTAAATAAAGACATGTATATATTTTGATTTTATATATATATATATATATATATATATATTTTCTGAACTTGATTACCACTTCAGTCAAGGTACGGCTTCCTTTATAGAACTTGTGATTACATAAACATAAAAAACTCGAAATCTCGAACAACAATATTAATCTGTCGGAAAAACATCTAGAACATTCCTATGAAAGAAAAGAAATCGATCAAAATGCTGGACAGAATTTACTCAGCTTGCTTATTTACTTTCTAATTGTTAATTACAGAAATCAGTCAAAAGGAACAGATTTACAGAAAACAAAAGTCACAGTTTCATCAGCTGAAAAAGAAGTAGCATAAGCACAACCAATACGAAGAATTCAAACATCCGAACAATATAGGAATATCATCATAATTTATATAAGAACAGAAAGATTAAAATAAAGAGTAACTACGAAAAATTTACATTTAATTACAACGGCCATATTACCTCCCTAACATTCCTACCGGACCCCGGAGGTGAAGACGATAGCAACGACGTGCTTGGCTGCGATAACGAAGCCGACGGTATAATCAAAGGCGGCGACGATGGAGGGCACGACTCCGACATTCCGAGCTTCAAGTGTTGGCTGTAGGGAGTATGAGGAAAGTTGAAAGTTGGAAATGGGGAAGAACAGTGAGAGATTGGCGTTCACAAGTCTCACTGTGGCTCTTCGAAGGACCAAGAATCCTGAGGAAAAAAAAAAAAAAAAAGCAAATACACCATAAATTATGGACAACATGAAAGGTTGCATCAAACTGGACTAAATTATGAAAATAAAGAGTGAAATTGAGAAAGAAACGAGTATCATAACCAAAAAGGACAATCAACAAGGGGAAAAGAAAAATTAATAACCATACTAAATTATCAAATTTACACTGAAAGATTGAAATTAGTTAAGAAAGTAAACCTGTTTCGGATTTTCGATCTTGGAACCGTTTCTTTTCAAAGTTGAAAAACTAGCTATGACACAAAATACTCGAAGTTGAGAAGGGAAAAAAAATAGTGCAAATGAGGGTAAATGAGAATAGGGAAAAAAAATGTCAGAAAAGAACACCCATAAAGGTTGCTAAGACTAGATAGGAACATCGAACGTCGATTCAAGAACAATGAACCATGTAGAAGATGTCATTTTAAATGGGGGATGAGAGGTGATTGCACGCATTAAAGTTTTTAGTACTAGGGAAAGAGATCTTCTTCAATTCCTCACTACATAAATTGAGAAGCAAGGCCACGGCATATGATGAATTTCTATCTGTAAGCTCAAATGCCGTAAGCCCACGAACATAGTAAGTGTTCCTTCATCTTCCAATTTGTCATAGAATCAGTTCTTTCATACCTGTAACAGAGTTCTTAATATTATGATCCCTAGATTATATAGAGAAATGGTATTGGAAGTAAATCATTAATCAATGTGCCTTGGCTGCCAACATGGGGGAAAATCCTAGAGTAAGCACGGACAACAACCAAGTTCATCTTAAAATCCATTCAGAAGTTGCAGCTGAGACAACACTATGAGCTTGACCATTCATATCAAGTGGTAGTGGGAAGCCACGAAGCTACACTTCTGTTAAACCAAATTCTCACACCCCCAAACATGCAAAAGAGTTCCAAGTCACAAATTGAGGAATCGATGATAGAAATGCAACAAACTGCTGAAGGTCAGCCCTTTGAACTTTGACAGATGGTAACACAGGGCAGAGCTAGCCCTGGACACAGTACAATTCCAAAGATCATGAGATGTTTACTCATCTGTTTGCCTCAAACAGGACCATATTGTACTACATTTAAACACTTCATGCCTTGTTTGGATACATACAACATAGTATGAATGTTCAGCTTTTTCACGCGGTTGCATAGCCACTGTAACCTATTTCACACCAGTGGAGAAAATGTACCTCCAAACGTTGGAGATCAGTTACCGCAGAGGCGTCCTTGACACTAGTCAGGTTGTAAATGTTCAACAAGTTGTAAATGTAACGTAAACAAAGACGGTTTCCACACTTGGTTTGGTCTTTAGAAGCGAAAAGACTAAATCGACTTTTTTTTTTTTTCCTTTCTTGAAGATAGATTAGATTGTGATTACATAAACATAAAACTTCGAAATCTCGAACAACAATATTAATCTCTCGGAAAAACATCTAGAACATTCCTATGAAAGAAAAGAAATCGATCAAAATGCTTGACATAATTTACTCAGCTTGCTTATTTACTTTCTAATTGCTAATTTCAGAAATCAATCAAAAGGAACAATATTTACAGAAAACAAAAGTCAACAGTTCATCAGCTGAAAAAGAAGTAGCATAAGCACAACCAATACGAAGAATTCAAACATCCGAACAAGTTAAGCATCCAAAAATCGTGGAACAAATGCATCTAAATTCTGCCATTTGATTCGGAGAAATAAGCGATACAAGAAATTTACCTGAAGAGAGGGATTTGAAGTACGATTAGGAAGAAGTAGCTGTGCAAGGCTATCGATGGAAGGTTGTTTACCCACAATTTGCCGGAGACGGTGATGAAGAAAACGACTGAAAAATGACCACTAAAGGATTAATGAAGACGGTGGTGGAGTTGCAAGCATTATCTTAGATATTAAACATTCGATTAGTTCAGCTTCCTATTGACTGGCTGTAAGTTCAAATTCTAACTAACTTAAAAAGGGGCTGACCATTAAAATTTTTTTTGTTATATGTCCAACTGGTATATGCATGACTGCTGCGATGGAGAAGATTCTGAGGCTGCTCGTAGATCGCGAAATCGCGACGGCGACGGAGAGGCTGAGATCGCAAGGACGGCGGCGGGTGATGTTAAGGCGAAGATCGCTATGGAGCCACGAGATCCGGAAGGCGGAAAGATGTGGAGGCGGCGGATTTGGGAAGACTCTTTTGGGGGGAGGGAACGAGGAAGAAGAAGAAGAAGCAGAGGAAGGAAGGAAGGGAAGAGGCAAGTTCGAGGTGGCGGCGGAGCTTGTGGTGGTCGGAGGGGAAGAAGAGGAAGAAGAAGAAGAAGAAGATTTGGGGGTCGGATTTAGGGAGACTCTTTTGTGGGGGTAGGGAACGAGGAAGAAGAAGAAGAAGAAGAAGCAGAGGAAGAAGGAACGAAGGGAAGGAAGGGAAGAGCTCAGAGACAAAGTTGAGGGAACAGGAGAAAATTTGTCCGTTGGTTCCCTCGGACAATCTTCTTCTTTTATAAATAATTTGATTTTAAATAATTTTATCTATTTAAAAAAATGAAAATTAAAAATCAGTATTTTTAGGAATAAAAATAATTCAAAATAAAAGGAAAAGCCATTTCCCTAATAAAACTTTGTTGTTAGGCCATTTGGCAAATTGTTCCCAATCGTCATAGGGCTTTTTTTTTTTAGAAACAATCGTCATAGGGCTTTTAACATGCTGTTATTTGTTATCTAAAATAAATCCTAATTTTTTTTTTTTTTGAAAGTAATAATCCTAAATTTTATTGCTAAAAGAAAAAAATGTTTAAACATCTAAGATAAAAAAACTCTCAAGAACGACTCTCGCTGGTCAGTTTTTGGTGTCCGGACCAAGATGAAAAGTCCTCGTAGATTGAGAGATGGCCGAAGAAGGAGAGCGGCGACTAGGTTCCGTCAATGACAATCGTGTCTTTCTGTCTCTTTTGCTGTACGACTCTGACTCACTACAAGATAGATTTCAAATGAAAGTTCGAAACGCTCTCTCAAACAACACACCACCGGCAATGCAAAAGACAGTCCCCCCCACCCCACACCTCCCCCTTCCACCCCCCCACCCCCCCCCCCCCCCCCCCCCCCCCTCTCCCTCTCTATCCACAATCATCTCCAATTTGCAGTCACTGCCTTCGAATTGAAGCTTCTCCTGAAATCGCAGAATCATGGTTTTTGGCTGACTTCGCTACTCGGTGAGCTCTATGATCGCGCCTCTGTGACCTAATTTTCCTGTCCTGCTTTTTTCCGATTACTTTCCAATGACTTTCCCTGGATTTTGTTTTCTTATCCCCGAAAGAATTTCTATGCTTGTGTGAAATGCAGTTTCAGGTAGATTTCATGTGCATGTTTATCTTAGGCCTAGAAGGTGTTTGACGAAATGGTATGTGAGATGTCTTTTCAATTTTGCTCTTATTTTCATTTACTTTTGTACTTTTTTTTTTTTTTTTAAGTAATTTGCATGTTGCAGTTGTCTTTAATTGTCCACAACCTGAACAGACTAGTACCCTTTGTACCCAATTATATTAGGTCCTTCCATAAGTTTTTTCCCCCTCTTGACATATTTAATTTTATATGATTTGTATACATTTGAGCGTTCAAGTTTCAGGTGGCAGAGACCCAGGTATATTGTTACAATTTCAATTTTGACTTTGATTATTTTGTTATTGTTTTTATTATGCTATTTGTTAAGATAATTCTTTTTAAGATGCTCAATTTTTTCGTTTCCAACTGTTAGTGTGATGTCTTTTTTGTGATTCTGATTCCACTTTTACTTTTTAAAGAAAACAATTTTTATTATGTATATAGCTTTTTGTACATGCTTGAAGCTATCACTTTATAACTAATTTACATTTTTTTTGTCCTTGATAAATGTAAAAGTTCTTTGCTGCCTTTCAAACTTTGAGTTTCAACATTTTCGGTGTTGGATTGGTAGGAAATGCAGGTATTAATCGTTCTCATGTTTTTTCGGTTTGTATTAAGCCAGTGGATATTTTTTAATCAGTGAAGAAATAGACTTATATTTTGTTGAGTGGCATGGACTAATTTCTTGATTTTATGGATCACAGCTTGTTAAAAGCCCTGTGACGATTGGTGGCGATATTCGTGGGTAATTTCATGATCTTACTCAACTTCTTCTAATTGGAGGGAAGGTATCTGTGGCGATTGTGTCGGTATGTGGAAGCACTTAGCTCTCATAACTGGCGCTTTATCTTATGCTTTTCTCATCCTTATATAACATCATTGTGAAATATATTGAAACCCCTTGTAAAATTATATGTCTGAGTACCTCATTAGCTTATGTATCAAGTTCTCAACTACTACACTTGTCAATTCCTCTACAGTTTTAATGTTTGGCTTCTTTAATCCAATAATAGGTTTGTTTGAAGAAAAGAGAAGTTGGTTTTATCATACAGGAATAACAAATCTATGAGTATTTGGTTTTCCTAAAGAATGTATTTGGCTATTGAAAACGTCAGATACGTATTTTATACTCAAGTATGTACTGAATTATGCTACTTCTCAATAATTTCCAAGTTTTGTTTCTTACTTTACTATTTTATTTATATGTTCCTCTTTATTTAGTTATCACAAAGTGAGTTTGGAGGGTATTTGAATTCGTCCTGTGCAGAGTCTGAACCAATTTAAACGGTTTTCAAGTAGTTGAATTGATCAGTTTTCTCTAGTACAGCCAATGAATTATGCTCAAATAGTTATCTAAATTTTGTAAAATCTAATATTATAACCTCATTAATAAGAAAACTTCTACATGCTCATAAAGAAATGTCACTATCCCACTTCATTGAATTATATGTACTAGTTAAATTGCGAAAAAACAGGGGATAGTCTTTGTTTGCATTTTTACAACTACAAATAATATGCGACTCTTCTAGTAAAAATATGTTTGTAAAATCAATTATATTTTATTATAGTCTCTATAATTGCTTTTTGGAATATTCATTACGTGGAATATTTTTCAATTGTGGCCAATCTTTTAATGATTTTTTGAAATAAAATACGCATTTAGCAGCAACAAAATTATTGAGTTATTTATATCCATTGGTATGTCTTATTTCAGGAACTTTTTTAGGCTTTACAGAGTATATATAGATTCGTGATCTGCTTAGAAAACTGGTCAGGGAAAGTTTTCAGCTTTCTTCTAGCACTTCATTACCCTTCCTGATCAGGTTCAAACATGTTGTAGTTTTCCTTTTGGATTTCAATTTATAGTTGAAAAACAAACGTTAATTGATCTTACTGGTGTTATTGAAGGGTATGATTTTGTTTTTGTCTTATACTAATCAACAACTACTCTAGACTATGTAATTGTTGACTACTCGATGAAATTTTGTATTATGTTTCTAGTTATTAATTGAACAGAGATGTCAAATTACTGTCCTTAATGGACCATATGAACAACATAAATTATATTTGTGCAAAAGTTCCTTTATGGCATCTCTTCAATGATATGCGTTTATTGTAAACAATCAAGATTTTGTAAGACCACCTTCATGCTATCAAAATAGTATAAACAGCACCACAAAAATGCTATAACTAATTTTACATAGCACCAGGAAAATGCTATAACTAACCATAAACAGCACCAGAAAATGCTATAAAGATTATAATAATTGCACTCAAGAATTGGCTATCGAAGATTACACTTTTAATAATAGGACCTAATATAGCGTTCTGATAAAATGCTATCTTTCGTTACAATAGCATTTTTGTGATGCTATGGAAAGCAATTTTTGTTGTAGTGGAAGGGTACTAAAAAAGTGACAATCTAAATGGAATGTCTTAATGCATCCATTGATTACCACCACTGTCAACTTTTTTTTAATTAATGTTGCTATTCGATAAATAAATTAGAAAGTGAAAAACTATAATATCCAATTCTAGCTCATCATAATTAAGCTGGCACACTACGCAAAATCTTATACTCTGTTCATAGGTAGCCGAGAGTCCGAGTGGTGTGACTGGATACGCTCGTAGCAGTACCGGTGCTCGAGAATCTCAAAGACGTAGTTCTAGATATTTGAATCTCAAATATTGATTCAGATAATCAAATATTTGAATATGTTTTTACCTAACTTATGAGTTTTGGGTTTTGATTTTAATTTTTTAAGAAAATGGTTCAAAAAGAAGAATTATTTTGTAATCACCTCCATGTGACAGTTGTATGACAGTTTTCCAATCCTTTTTTTTTTTTTAAGGATGTATTACACAAAATGATCACTTTTAAACATCCTTTTTGAAAATAAACACTTTCAAACTTCATAGTAAATTTGAACAAAGTTTGAATTTTCATACTTTTTGTTCCACATTTACCGTTTCATATTTTCTGATTATTTTTTTAAGGAATGTGTTGCCGTTTGTTTCTTGTTTCTCGTCCAACCTTGCATTTTGAACAAAGATGCTTAACGCGTACTTAGAACAAGTTTGCTTTTTCTCTTCACTCAAGTGTCCAACCTTGCAAAAGGTTGCCTAACTTTGTACAAGATTCTCTTGCCAGAGAATTTCAACGCACGACAATTACTACAGACAGACCACAAGTTCAATAGAGTAACAACACAACCCTTAGAAAAGTATAATAATTACTCTCGTACGACCTTGAGAAGATTCAATCATCACCCTCACCATCCTAAATAGTCAAGTTTATTAATCATCGGTCCAAATAGCAGCCTACTTTACCATTGCCATTGCATTATTCTTGTAACTGTTAAAACTTCGAATTTCTGTTATTGAATAATTATTCCAGAATTATATATTATTATTATTATTATTATATATTATTATTATTATTATTTACATTTATACCCTTCGCAAGTTGAAAGTTCCCAACGAATTCGAAACAACTTAACTAGCCACAACATGCACTCTCGACCAATGTGCATTGTGTCGCAGCCCTGTCTTATATATGGCCTACACTAATTATGTTTGTGACCACCCCACTGTCAACTGTCCTACACTAGGCCATTACCTTTGCGGGTCTTCACATGCATCAAGTCCATTCTTAATTAAGATCCAAAGCCCTCCCAGTCACTAGACCTTTTTACAACCGTGTTTAAAGGAGTGGGCGTCATGTGGCACATCTATGTGTGCCACTTGGCCCTATCCATATGCACTCCTACACACTCGCTGCCACCACACTCGCAACTAACTATATTGACTTGGTCTTTATCTATTCCTGAGTTTTGTGGCCACCTGTGCTATTTGTGTGTCCTGACTGTCTCCGCACCCCTACTTCTTCTATTATCGAACGGTTATTTAGGGACTATTAAATTATAAATTAAGTACATTAACCTATTATTCTGAGGGGATAGTGGGAATCGAACCCGCATCTTCTCCTTTGCAATGAGAACTTTTACCGTTCAACTATAACACGCACTTAATCAACTATGTGGTATTTTCGCGCAACCATGCGCGCCCACACTGTACGGCCCACTATCACAACTACCATGCATCTTTCGTGTGCATGCACCCACGCTCATTAATCAACCATGTTACTCACGCAGCAAGTGTTTCATGTCGCTTCTATAAGGAGTGAAGCAACTCAAACGAATGTGATCACTTGGCGCCTCATCATCAACTAGCTAGCCATTGTAGCTGCTGGTCATGCCACAACAAGCCTATAAATCTCGCCCTTTGCCCGAACCGTGTGCACTACATTGCTCCACTTGTGCCTATATTGGGACTTCTCCTAGCGCTACCCTTGTGCACACTGCCTATGTGCTAACCATTTTGCCTTGCATGTCGGCGGCCCACATGTAGGGCAAAGCTAACCATGACCGGGAGGGGGCTTACACCTCTAATGATTTATTTTCTTTTTTCAAATTTTTTTTTTATTAAAAACTTTATTTTTTCTGATTTTGTCTCCACCAAAATTAATAATCTTTATGTAAATCCTCTTAAAAACTTTATCCTTTAATATTACACTTGCATTGAAACAATAGACTGGCTCTTGATGCACACGACCCTTATATCTGGGCTTAACATGCACACTTAAGGACTTCTGTATGCGCTGCCTTGCCACCCACGCCTTTGTGCCGCACCAAAGGCTGCTGTACATGGCCATGCCTCCATGCCATTAGCCCATTTTGCCTTTCTCTCATGCCAAGCCCTAACTTGTGCCATGCCGGCGCCATCAATTGAGCGGGGCCCCAGGCCTAGTTTCTTAGCTCAAATAAAAGGGTCTAACACATCTCCAAGACATTTGTTGAAGTCTTTTAAGTCGTTTATATTATACAAAAGTAATTTCTCTTGTCGTGGCATGGCATATAAATATAGGTGACATATGCAGGTTAAAATTCAAACGAGCTATGTGATAATATGTAAATGACAAATTTAATATTAAATTTATTAGGATATAAAAAATACTTTATTGCTGATATATTATTTTGAATCGTTGAGAAAGATTAGGTTCAATTTTCACTATAAAATTAATCAAATTAAAAAAATATAACGATTTAGTTTAAATTATCTAATAAAGGTATAATAGTTAAAAATCGCAATTTTTTTTTCAAAACTGTTAATTTTTAATTGTATTCTATCGTTTCAAAATAAATTTTCCTAGTTAAATAATTATAAAGATACGTAATGCTAAAAAAGCAAAAAACATAATGATTTTTTTTTGGCGGAAACTAATGATTTGCTTTTGTCGGTTTAATGTGGGAACAAAATGTAAAAAGGGAAAGATCTACACAGATCCATATGATTTAATTACTATATTGTTTTTAAATATTCAGTGGAATATAATATTAATTCGTATTATTTATTTGGGTTTTATTCTGTCCTCGCACTCCCCCCCCCCCCCCCCCCCCACCCCCCCCCCCCCCCCCCCCCCCCCCTTCCTTTCTTTTCAGTATAAATAGACTCCCAGTTCTGCTATTTTATATTGCATTTACGAGTTGAAAATTATTTGAGAAAACTCTATTATGATTATTTCCAAATTCTCAGTATTTTACGCGAATCTGCAAGGTGTTTCTACTTAATTTCTTGAGGTTTCTGAGCGAATCGCCAGGAATTAAAAGATTTTTCATGTTCTTCTTATTATATTTGAACTTGAAGGTGGAGATTTAAATTCTTCACTTTTTAATAGAATCAGATATAAAATTACTGTTAAACTATATATGTACCACCATATTCTTCTATTATTAAAAAATCTTACCAACTAAAAAAGGAAAATAGTGGAAGGACGTATCGTTTGAAAATGCATTCTAAATGTGTTAAGCAATCGTTAAGAGATTACGTTCGTGTTAGCCAATTTGCTAATGGTGTTAAAAACATCAATCTAAACACAACTCATTTATTAAACATGTCTGAAAATATCTACCTGAATACAACCTGTCATAAATTATAGAACTCATGTTATTTTATATAATTTTAATCGTGTAAGTTTGTATCGAGAGAACACAAAATCAAGTAAAAAAAGAAAAAGAAAAAGAAGTAGGCGGGATTTATTAGGATTGTGTATGTTTTCACATCTACTGGACTAAAAGATTTCTACATGACAATTCCTTACTGCTTACAAACTGCAATGATAGAACAGAGCTACTAGTGTGTACCTCTTCCATTAAAAATGTAAGATCTTGCAAAATACAAGTATGCAACAAATCCAATCGCACCAAGTCCGGCAAGTTGCCAATAGAAGTAATCAAGATGAGCACGGTTTAGATTACTCGAAAACCAGCTGTCCCGACCATTCCCACCCGTTGCTTTGTCAATGACCATGAGAAGAAGCTGCTCAAGAAGATCCCAACACCAGTTACACTGAGGTAAAGAGCAAGTCCAATGCTTCTTAATTCTTTTGGAACCTGATCATAGAAGAACTCTTGCAGACCGACAACAGTGAAAACATCTACTATTCCCAACAGGAGGTACTGAGGAACCAACCACCAGATAGACATAGGAATCGTCGAACTTGGCTTGTCAACAAGGTTGTATTCTTTGGCAGTTTTGAGTCGTTTAATCTCAACTAGAGCTGCAATTATCAATATGAAGATATATAAGAAAATTCCGGTTCTTATCCTTTGTAGCAGTGTTATACCAGATGATTTAGGGTTAAAGCTCTTGGATCGGAACAAAAATGCGACCATAGATAGGGAAGAAGGTAAGAATGACAAGGCCAATTATGCATCGAAGCGAAGCAGCAGGTATTTGAAGCCTGAGAAATCGTCCTCTCCATGGTGGCCCCTTGCTTTACGAATAATGTGGAGGGCCGTGCAAACACAATAGCAAATACCAAACATGTTCAACATCAGCCTGGCTTCTTCAACATCAACCACACTACAAACCCATCGATGTTTGTGATTTTGGATAATCAAAGCTTTGTTGAGGAAACTACAAGATAACAGAAACAAAACTACAATTTGAGAGCTCTACTACAAGTTCGACAATTGTAAAGCAGATTAAGTGAAAGTCCATGGTCCAGCTGATAGAGAGAGAGAGGCGTTTTATGACGACGAACCAATTAAAAGGCGGTTCATATAAAAATCCAATAGCTATCTAGACTAAAAAAATTCTTAGTCATTCGTGTTGAGCATCACAATTAATAAATAATAAACTACATCAGTAGATCCCACAGCTAACACTAGCTAGTACTGATACCTCTAGCATATTTTAGTGAAAATGGGTGCTCATAATAATAATACTTACCGTTATAACCAAAAAAAAAAAAAAAAAAACCTCAAGTTGCTTACTTGAATTGTTCAGAATTTTGGTGTGGCAAGAATCCACCAGATTCCGCTTCAGCGGCTATAGTAGTTGAAGGACTTGTTCGCCGGCTATAGTAGTCAAGCATTAGGCCATTATGACACACTTTGAGTGATATATAAAGTAATAATAGAATACCTAACTGTGATTGGATGAAGAAAATTAAAACTTGAAAAAGAAACACTTTGAGACGTGACATAACGTGCTTTTATCATTTTATGAAATTTCAGCCTCTGTCTTTACATGAAATTTTAAGTTCAGATATAATTTAAAATTTTTTTAAAAAAATATTGGGAAGCAACTTGTTGATTACGAAATCGAGAACAAATCAGGGATGTATTAGTGTCAACTGCCCTAAAATACGCATTTTTTAGTAATTTCTTCTAACAGCCACAAAATCTGGTATATTTTTGAAAATGTGGTATAAAAGTGATAGTACTACGGATCTGCCCTAAAGCTATCATGGAAACACGACAAACCATGAGAAGCAATTGGTAAATCCAATTTTGATGTTTGTGTTTTACAGAATGACAAAGACACATGATGAGAAGATATTAATAATGAAACCATTTTTAAACTCTGGTAAAATATGGATGAAGTCGAACTACTTGAACTCAAGTCAACCATTATTAACCATTTTACTCTGGCGTAACGATTAAAAACTACAGTAAAACCTCGATTAATGCCCAATCATGATTTCTGTTAAATAATATTTGTTATTGGTTCCGATTTGAGATCAATATAATATAAGCTAATTATTCGGTAAATATATAAATATTATATTCTAAATATCCTATAGGTCCCACCAAATATATGAATTAATAATTCTCTAATGTACCATAAATATATATGACCAGGCTAGGAGGTCTTTAAGATGTTTGTCTATAGTTGTGCTATTGTTTTTATTTACTTAAAAATTTTGTTTGCTTCAATATTCATAAATATAATAATGTTAGTGCATTGAAGCATGTAATGTCGTATTTTTGTGAAACACAAATTCTGTTTTGAAAAAAAAAAAGAAAAAAGAAAAAGAAAAAAGAAAAGTAGATTCGTATTTATACTAAGCAAAACAATATATGGGGGATATAGTTGTAGTTCGTAAAATGAAATACCTATAATACCTTGATTACTGAACATATTACTCGAAAAGTAAAAAATTCACTAAGTAAAATTTTTTTGGTCCCAAGGTCATTAAATTTGACACAACAATAAAATTTGTTTTTTTTTTTTTTTTGAAAATTTATTTTCATTAATGTTTGACAAAATTGTTGTGTTGCGCTTAGTTTTTTTTTTTTTTTTTTTTCAGTTTAAAAATGATCAAATTACTTTTGATCAAGTACTATAAGATAAATGAAAATTTTCGTGTGATTTTCTGAATGTCATTTTGGTATTTTTATATTTTTAAAATTTATCATCATTCTTACTTTGGTGTTCTGATAATTTAATCGGTGTACTTTGTAAAACTTTATATATATATATATATTATGTAAAAAATTATCATTCTACCATAAGAGTTGATTATACCACTTTTTGAGACATAAATATCTTTTGTGTCATTTGAGTCAAAAATGTTATTAAAAACGTAGCTTGGGAAGAAAAAAATTATGTTAAAGGTAAGTCTTATTTAGTTGAAAATTTTTAAAGAAACGCAAAATAAAAAATCAGAACACAAAAAATTTTGATATTGATAATGGTGTTTTGCCCAATTTTAATCTGAATGATATTTCCTTTCAAAAAATTTTAAAGAAGCACAAAATATATTGGATGTTTCGATTAAATCAGAACTTTTATTTTTATTTTTATTATTCATCTTACTTTTTACACTCAGGTCTTAAAAGTATAAAAAACATAGTGTAGTGTTTAATACAATTACAGTTCAATTAGGTAAAAGGTTCAAATCCAAAAAACTATGGTTAAAAACTTTACTACGGTGTTTTCTCTCTTTTAAGAATTTTTTTTTTTTCAATTTTATACAAAAAATTAATATTCAAACTAATTACTCAAACACACATCAATTTTTTTTTTTTTTTTTTTTTGGGTTTAATTATTATATGTTAGAAAAGAGACACTCGGACAAACCAAAATGTAGAATAGGGAAGCCCCAAGGATTCTGTGGTAGCGCCAAAGAAAAGAGTCGGCCACGAAAGCTCCTAATAGAGGCAGCAACGACGCCGTTCCGTTCCTAGCATTCACATTTGCCGCCGCAGTCGCTGTGGACAGTCCCAACGGCCCACTTAGATAGGTTATAAGGTTGGAGCCGATAACATAGAAGGCGAAACTCTCCGCAACTTCCACACCTGTTGTATCCAACTTGCATTATTAATTTCTCTTGCATTCATTAACTCATCGACCCTATTATTTTATTTTTATTTTTTATGTTACTTATAATTAAGAGAAACTATGTTGAAGGAACAAACAAGAAATCAAGCGTAGTCAAAGTGCATAAGGCTATGTTTGATAGCCCGTATTGTTTGCATTAGGTTAGGTGTATCGTATTGTGTTGTATTGCATTGCATTATATCTATGCAATACGGTATTAGTTATGTAACTTATTAAAAATATATAACTTAATACAGTGTTTGGCGTATTGTTAAATTGTATTGTGTTGTACAATAAATTTATCTTTTCAAATTATATTTTATTTAACTTTTAATCAAAGACAAGGTCAGTCGAGATCCGAAACCAAGGTCGTAGTTGGCCTGGAGACGGGGTTGTGGTCGGATCGGGGTGGTGTCTGGTCCAGGGATCAGGAAAGGGTTTCAGGACTCGGGGGGAGCTGAATTTCAAGCCGGGATCGGGACTGATGTTGGGTTTCGGAAATTGAGATTAGGGTCAGGTTTAGGGATGGGAGTTGGGGTCATATTTCAAACCTGACCCCAGTCCCCATTCAGAAACCCAACCCCAGTTCCTATCTAGAAACCCGATCTTAGCCCTGTCTTGAAACTCAACCTCAACCCAACCCAAAACCTAACTCTAACTCTGTATGACACAATATCCCGACTTTTGCCTCCAAACCTGACCTCGACCCCCGTCCTGAAACTTGACCTCGATCCCAACTACTGTTTTGAAACATCACCTCGACACTCGTCCCACAACTTCACCCCAACCCCATTTCGAAACCCCGATCAAGTCTCGGCCCTCATTCCAAAACATGACATGACCTTGTCTTGAAACCCGACCTTGGTCGCAAGGCCTGTTTCGAAACATAACCCTGACCCATGTCCCAAACACGAACGTAGCCCCCGTCTTAGAATCCGACCATGTCTCTCATCCCGAAACCCAACCCCGGTCACAACCCCGTCCCTCAACCTTGAACTTGACCATCATATGAAATAATACAGCACAATACCAAAAATTGTTGTTTTAGATAATACAAGATATTTCCTATTATTTTACAATCCATATTATTATACAATACAATGATCTTAACAAAATACTATAAAACATTAGAATACTCATACGGTCTACTAATCATGCCCTAATATTAATAAATCATGAATATATATTAGAAGTTCAATTTGTCACACATTTAAAGTTACTAGACTATTATGGTTTTATATGTGAATTGAATACTATCTTCCGGTAAATTAGTTTTTAACAACAAATTCTAGCCAAACCTATTTTATCACAAATAATAATAATAATAACAAATATAGGCACTCAATGGTCAAGCAGAAAAACTACTCCCAAAGAAAATACATCGACCTTATGCATGATAAAGAGCCTCGGCCGATCGACAAATTAGCTTCTACATACCTATAGTAAAAGTTGCTGCTCTTCAACCACCGGAGTCGGATCTCCAAGCCGGACAGCCTTTGTGTCAACAGCGCTATCTACGGCGCTATCCTACATAGGAGTTTCAGTGCCAACGGAGCTGCAAAGGTTGCTGGAACTGGCCATCAACTACGTAGTACACTATTAATGCGCCTCCAACTTGGAAAAAGCTGCCCAGATTCCTATGAGGGTAAAAACAAATAGCATATTTTATTTAGGGAGAGACTGTGGTAGAGCCTCTCCTAAATGACTCTACCGGTAGAGTTCTTTTTTTAACCGTTAGATTTAATCGAACGGTTGACATATCATGGGTGTACCATTGTTATCATAGACCTTACCTCATATAAACTTTCCCATCCCAAGTCTTCTCGTTCGTTGCCGGTAACTTTTTCGCCGCCGGCGACCCACCTCCGGCCCCAACTCCGGCCGGCTGGCCGCCGGCGACCCCATTTCTCTCTCTTCCCCCCTTTTCTCTCTCTTCTCTTCTATCTCTCTTCCCCTCCTCTTCCCCTTTCTCTCTTATCCTCTCCCGCGGCGACCCACCTCCGGCCCCCCACCACCGGCCCCAGCCGATCGGCTACCGGCGACCCCCCTCTCTCTCTCTTCCCCTCTCCTTTCTTCCCCACCCCGGCCCCCCCAGCCCCGGCGGCCCCGACACCCCCAGCCCAGTCCCCCCACCCCCCCCCCCCCCCCCCGGTCGGCCCCTCGGCCCCCAGCCAGCCTGGCGCCCCCCCCCGACGGGACCCCCCCACCCCTCTCTCTCTCTTCCCGGCCCGCGGCCCCCCTCACAACCCTGACGCGAGAAGAGAGAAAAAGAAAGAGAGACAGAGGGGGATGGGGGATCCCCGTCGGGGGTGGGCGTCGGGGGTAGGGGGCCGGGAGAGAGGGAATAGAGAGATAGGAGAAGAGATCAGAAATAGAGAGATTTGATGTCCGTGGGGCGCATCGGGGAGCCGGGGGAGGGCCTTGGTTGGGGCGCCGGGCTGGCTGGGGTCGGGGGCCGACGGGGCGGGGGGTTGGGGGGGGGACTGGGCTGGCCGGGTGGGAAGAGAGAGAGAGTTGGGGGTCCTAGCCTGCCGCCGGGCTGGGGCCGTTGGTTGAAGAGAAGAGATAGAGAGAATAGAAGATATAGAGAAGGGTGTTCCTGTATCCTGCTGGCCGGAGTTTGGGGTCGGAAGTGTCGCCGCTCTGTCACCGACGCGAAAAGGTCGCTGGCGACGGAGAAGACTTGGGGTGGAAAGTTTATATGAGGTAAGGTCTATGATAACAATGGTACACCCATGATATGTCAACCATTCGATTAAATCTAACGGTTAAAAAAAGAGTTCTACCGGTAGAGTCATTTGGGAGAGACTCTACAACAGTCTCTCCTTTTATTTTATATTTGGTATAGCTTTGTTCGCTTTTTATTTAATTATTTAATTATTTGCTTGAAATTTGTTCACTTTAGTTAGGTTATTTAATAAACAATGTTCTGCTGGTGGTTTTGAATATACTAAAATAAATGAATTATAATGTGAATTATGGATGGACCGTGGATCACGTGGTGAATAATACAAACATAATTAAATTATTGTACTTTGTATTTTTATTATTATTAATATGAAGTACTTGAGTTTATTATTGAAATTTTTTATGGTAAAGCATATGTACATTTTTCCTATCGATGAGGGAAGTTTTTATTTTTTTTTTATTTTTTTTGTTAGTGCTGAATATTATTGCAATTAGTTACAAAGTATTTTTGTAACTTATGATATTTAAAGCTACAAATTGTTGTGTCACTAAACTAGTAACTTTGTAGCTCCAACAAATTTGTAGCTAAATAATCGTTTTTTGGTCATAAATGTAATAAAGGACAACTATAGCAGATTTATTAACATAAATTGAGTCAAAAAAAAAAAAAAAAAACCACACAATCATATATATAGTAATATTCCATGTTAAAAAGGACGTTAGAACATGAACAAACACAATAATCTTATCTTAAAGATTTTAGTCTCCTAAACATAGTCTCTGCACATGTGTAACAATAAACATAAAACATTAAAGATTAAGTCTTTTATATTTTATCTTTATCTTCATTCCATCTTCATGCTCTAAATCTCAGTTGCTTTTCTGTAATTCGTCTCATCTACCTTGAAGTTCTAGAAATCTTTAATACAAATTATAAGCTTCACAATCAAGAAGATTGGTTGAAATTTCAATGAAATGTTTGTTATCATCAAAACAATTATTATTTAATCCATTGAAACCTAGAGACAAATTGCAAAGAAAAGTACTATAATACTTGGCGCTTTAAATCGAACTACCCTCAATTTCCTAATTGCCACAATTCATTTTAGTTGATTTTGTGAGACAAAAAAGCTTCACAGATTCCTTTGAGGGTAGAAACAAATACTAACAGAATTTTTTTTGTTAAAACAGTTACACATATTTTATTTTATAATCGTATAGCTTTGTTTGCTTCGATTAGGTTATAAAAAAACAATGTTATGCGTGTGGGTTGTGATATACTAATGTGAATTGTGGATAGACGATGTGGATCACGTGGGAATTAATTCAAACAAATTTTATAGTCTGTACTTTTGTTCTTATTGTTTTGAAGTACTTTAAGTTTATTATATAGAAAACTTTACCGTAAGGCATGTACATTTTTCCTATCGATAAGTGGAAGTTTTTTTTATAGTTGTTGCTAAATACATATATATATATATATATGTATTGGTTGAAATTGAGCTAATACAATATTGTAATTAGTCGCAAAGTAATTTTTTTATAACTATTATGCTATTTTAAGCTACAAATTGTTTTATTACCAAAAACTAGTAAATTTGTAGCTAATCCAGCAAATTTTGTAGCTAAACAACCATTTTTAAGTCATAAAATTTTCAATAAAAGAAAACTTTAGCAACTTATTAACATAAAAGTCAAGTAGCATAATAAAAACACAATCACAAATTAATAGTCGTAATACATGTAAAAAGTAATAACTTAAAACAAACACAAAATAATCTAGTCTCCTACGTATAGTCTTATTACATGTGAAATAGCATAGAATAACATAAACATTAAAGATTAGATCTTGTACATTTATCAATCAGAATTCTTAAAACTTTAAGCATTAATTTTCGCTATTGAATTCTAACTTCGTGCTTTAAATATCAATTGCTTTTTTGTAATTCGTCTCATCAATCTTGAAGTTCTATAAATCTTCGAGAAGTCTTTAATAAAAATTAAGCTTCACAATCATGAAGATTGGTTAGAATATTTAAAACAAATGTTTGTTATCATCAAACCAATATTGGTTTATTCCATTGAAACCTTAGGGACAGATTGCAAAGCTAAAACATTTCCAAAAATCTTAAGGTGTCTCACATTTTCTAGAAAGGTAATCAGATGGCTGACATATTGGTTTCAGTTTCTTACGAAATATCATTTTACTACAAACTAACCCTTTTGGATAATTATATATACTTTGTTTCCTAATTTTTTTTTTCCTATAAAGTTTTTAAAGCTGTCAAGGTGTAAGTTTAGGCTTCCACTCTGGGGTCAACTCCTGGTGTTCATTTTCACTTCCATGGTAAGATTCGGGTTGTTTTTCTTTGAAGTGATTTATTTCCCTTCTTTTTCGCTTTGTGGCCTTCTCCTTCTTCTTTTTTATTTTATTTATTTTATTTTATATTTTCTCTTGTTTTTTTCCCCTTCCTTTCATTGACCTTTTGTAATTTCTTTTCTTTAATAAATTTGAGTTAGAAGCTTAGAATGAGATGGGTGTGCTAATAAATGCCAACCTAATCTGAATGTCCAAACTCCTAATTCATTCTATGCCAATTGCTTTTTCTTGTCATTGATTTAAACAAATTCTTCTCATTATAAACACTTTTCCTTAGAGGAGGAGGATATCGGCATAGCAGTATTATTTTTTAATTATTTTTCTAGCATAGATTTCTATTAAAAAAATAAATAAATAAATAAAAAAAAACCCTCCTAAAGAAATTAAAAGAAATTCATATGGTATCCAATCAAAAGAAAGTTACACAAAACTAGAAACCTGGGAATAGCTTAATAGTCGCCTAAGTACCTTGAAAATAGCTTTACGTTTTTTTGTTTTGTTTTGTTTTTTTTTTTTTGGCAAGTTTAAGTCACGTGAGGTAGGATTGGAGAGTGAAGTAGTTTTCTTCCAAACAGTTCACACGCGTGGGTGACAAAATTCAAATTCATTTATTTATCTGAAAGGTGGGACCCATTTATATTAAAAACAGCGTCACATGGATCGGATCTATACGGAGTGTCTGAAATAAATAACAAAGTGTCTGAAATATTGCACAAAGATTGTATAAATATTGGACTGGAGTTGTTTACACGCCCCCCTCATTTCCCCTTTACAAAATAACACCAACATGCGAGTCTAGTGGACAATCCTAATAAATATATCATGATCTTAGTCAGAGAAAAACTATAAAAGTGGGGAGGGATTCCATATCTGCTGTATGCATTTTCATATCCTCTTTGCTGTCATTCTAACAATATTGAGACCACATAAATAGAAGATAAATATTAAAAATATCTGCAATTCACATAGAAGTCAAACTTTAATTGGAGGGGCACAGAAAAAATAGGACAAATTAAAAGGATATGAACTCGGCGAGAGAGTAATGGGGTCAGTTTTCACAACCAGGTTTTCAATTCTACTTGAGAGTTGCTTACTTATTACGAACAGCAACGTTGGAACATGGCTTTCATTTTTTAACTTTTCTGGTATATATGTAAGATCTTGCAAAATGCAAGTACGCAACTAATCCAATCCCGCTGAGTCCGGCAAGTAGCCAATAAAAATAATCAAGATGAGCACGGTTCAGATTATTCGAAAACCAGCTGTCTCGACCATCTCCGCCACTTGCTTTATCAATGACCGAGACAAGAAAGCTACTCAAGAAGCTCCCAACACCAATGACACTGAGATAAAGGGCTAGTCCAATGCTTCTTAATTCTTTTGGGACCTGATCATAGAAGACTCTTGCATACCAACGACAGTGAAAGCATCTGCTATTCCCAACACCAGGTACTGAGGTACCAACCACCAAATGGACATCGGAATCGTGGAACTTGGCTTGTCAACAAGGTTGTATTCTTTGGAAATTTGGAGCCGTTTAATCTCAACTAGCGCTGCAATTATCATTGTGAAGATAGATAAGAAAATTCCGGTTCCTATCCTTTGTAGCACTGTGATGCCGGATGGATTTCTGTGAAATTTCTTGCAATCGGAACAAGAATGCGGTCGTAAATGGGAACGAAGATGAGAATAGCAAGGCTGATTATGCATCGAAGCGAAGCGGAAGGTATTTCAAAGCCCGAGAAAACCGTTCTCTCCATGGTGGCCCCTTGCTTTATGAAGAATGTGGAGGGCTGTGCAAACACAATAGCGAATATCAAGCATGTCGTCCATATCGGAACAAGTCTAAGTACAGCCGTGGCTTCTTCAACTTCCGCCACGCTACAAACCCGACCATATCTTCATTCAAATGATTCGAGGCAATCAGAGCTTTGTTAAGGAATCTGCAAGATCGCATGCATATCAAAACTAGAGTACTAAAAGAGCTCTAATTCAAGTTAACAAAAGAGCTTCGTTTCTAAATTTAGTTCTTTTTCTTTCCTCCCTCTACCTCTAAAGATAATTAAAGCTAATTAAGTTGCTTACTTGAATTGTTCGGAATTTTGGTGCAACAAGAATCCGCCAGACTCCTCTTCAGTGCCTATAGCTGAGGATGTTGTTGCTCGCCGGTTCCTAAATGCGGCAACAAACACCCTTCCGATCCTCACGAATGGACCTTTCTCATTGTGTGGAATGCTAAACCTATATGTTGTAGTTCCGAGCAAAAAAATGAGCAATGCAACGACCATGGCAATGCAAGGAATTCCAAATCCGAGTGCCCAACTCAAGTTGTCTTGTATGTAGCTTACGATCGACATCGTTACTAAAGAACCCATAGATATCCCAAAGTACCACCAGTTGAAGAATGAGCTCTTGGCTTTGCACTCTTCTGGATGTTCGCCGTCGAACTGATCGGCTCCAAATGCCTGAATGCATGGCTTATGTCCACCTTGCGCAAATGCTACTAGATATAGAGAAAAGAAGAACGATATTACTTGGAACAGAGGAGGAGAACACGACGTTATATCGTTGGTTTCGCAATCAGAACCACTCGAAGATGGAGCAAAAGCCGACAGAGTCAACAAACCCAATCCCTGTTCCAATTTTTCAATTTTAAGTCAAGTAATTATAGTAGTACAATATTCACTTATAATAATTATGGAGCTATGACTTACATTTGGGTAAGGCATGATCGTACGACTCAAAAAAAGACACTAATTAATAAAGAGCTAAAAGTTATTTTTTTTAAAAGTACGTAATTTTGAATTATAATAAAAATTGGGTTAAATTTTTAGGTTGATCTCTGAATTTTTAACTTTATGCAACTTTAGTTCTTAAACTTTATTTCATAGCTGGAGTGTCCCTAAGCTTTTTAATGTTATTATACTAGTCCTTTATGCTAATTTTTAGACGGGATCCGTTAGTTAACATCACTTTTTGATCAAATTACTAAAAGATTTCATTTAAAAATTAACAAAAATGACTATTGTTGTAACATTTTAATAGTTTAGGGACATTCATTATTAATTTTCTCGTAGCAGGAATAATCATAAACTATTAAAAACGTTACTTTAGTAGTCAATTTTTTGACGGAATCCAAAGTTAGCACCACTTTTGACTAAATTACTAATAGAGTCTGTTAAAAATTAATGGAAATGACTATTGTAACAACATTTTAAAAATTTAAAGCCATTCCAATTATAAAAAAAGTTCAAGGACCAAAGTTGTATTTTTAAGAGTTAATGAACAATTTACCCTAAAAATTATTATTGGTAATTGTATTGTTTGCATGTTTTGGGAACGTTTTGGTAATGATTTTATTGTGGGTATGAAATAGAAATGAGAATATTTTAAAAATGACTTTGAGATATTTTTGAGATTTGAGTACTACACACACACAAAAAAAAAAAAAAAAGGTAAAATTGTGTTAAGGTATATTTCTAAAATTATTTATTAAGTATGTAAGCTTTAAAAATGAAAACGGAAATGGAAAAATAACTTTATTTTACTTTCAAATTCTTCAACAAAAAATGAAAATAATTTTTTTTTCGTTTATATTTTCTGACTTTGTGTAAAATATACGTTATTTCATAATCATTTTCAAAACAATTTTATTTGGAAACTGTCAAACTACTTCCCAAAACATTTTGGAAACGATACCAAACGGGGCCTTAATTTCTTTTTATTTTTGTTTATGTGTATGTTTATGTTTTTTTTTCCCTAATCCTTTTGCATTAAAAATAAGGGTAAAATAAAAATAGATTTTATCATTAGAAGTAGGAGACCCCACTATCTCTAAATAAACATGCCATTATAGCTAATTGATAAAGAGAGGAAACAGGACAAACCAGAATATAGAATAAAGAAGCCACGACGATAGTGCGGTAGCACCCAAGAAAAGAGTCGGCCACAAAAGCTCCTAACAGAGGCAGCAACGACGCCGCTCCGTTCCAAGCGTTCACATTCGCCGCTGCAGTCGCCGTCGACTGTCCAAGCGGCCCAGTCAGATATTTATGAGGTTCGAGGCGATCCCGTAGAAGGCGAACCTCTTCGCAACTTCCACACCTGTACCATACTCCAACTTTAAAATCCTATAATTTTCAAAACATGACTCAAAGATAGTTCGTTGAAGGAAACAAACGAGGAGTAAAACATGTCCAAGAGAACTCTAAGCATATAAAATTATAAATATGTATTTATAATACTTATTACGTACTCAAGAATTTAACCTGACGTTAAAAGTTGTAAGATAGTTTAAGAACTAATTTCTTAGTGTTACATTAGAAAGAAATTTTATGTATAAATAAATATCATATTATACTCCCATTGCGAGCTTTTAACGTATCTATGGTAAAAGCAGCTGATCTCCAACCGCCGGAAATTGATCTCCAAGCAGGACGGCTTTTGTAGTCGACAGCACCGTCTACAGCGGTGTCCAGCATAGGAGTTTCGGCACCGTCGGAGCCGCCGAGTAGACTGGAAGTGGCCATCATCAACTACTAACAGATGCGCCACCACTACTTAGAAAAAAAGACAGTGGGAAGTGGGAATATATATCTTTAATTGATTAGGTAATGACTTAAAAAGTTGCACAAATTCCTTTGAAAGAAAAAGAAAAAGCAAAAGCGTACAGAGATAGATGGGACATTAGGTTAATAATTTAAAGAAATGAACAATGCCTACTATTAAACGGTAGTAACAGTATTAAGTGTGACAGTCATCATAAACTATGTAGCCACATATCGTTTGTGAATAGATCTATGTGATGGTTCATAAGTAAAAAGATCACCTCCTAATAATATGAGGTCTTTGGAGTGAGCTTAAGAGCAAAACCATGCAGGTACAAGGCCCAAACGGATAATATCATACTAAAGGAAGGCATTGGTCGTTATAAATGGTATCAGAACTTATACCGAACCTGAAGCATGGCTAATGAGGATGTTAGACCCCAAAAGAATAGGTTGTTTCATTAAGTATCACACACTAATAAACGTGAGTTTTATGATATGACATTACATATAAGACTAATGTGGTGTTTAACACCAATGGTATGCATTTTTTTTTATATTTCAATTTTTTTTTTTCAATTTGATACCTAGTGTTTTTAAATACTAAATCTAATTAATATATTGTTATTTTTAAAAAGGGAAAATCATCCGAATGACACAAATTTAAAAACCATTACACTAACATGACATAAAAAATTAATACTAAATCAACATGACATAAAATTAAACTAGAGTAAACTAAAATTTATGTCATGTTGATCAAGATTGAGAATTTTTGTCATGTTGGTCAATAGATTTAAAAAATGATTATTTAAGTAAGTTTTCTCTTTTGCTGAAAATATCATTCAGGGTACCTAAACCTGTTTTTTGAGACATGAATTTTCTTTTATGCTCTTTTACTTGAAAACAAAAAGTAAATAAAATTAAATAAATTAACACTTATTTTTTTAAACCAAACATAAAAAATTCGTAACATAATTAAATCTATAGAATCAGATCTAGCTATATATATTTGGATTGGAAGGATATAATCGGTATTTTATGTCCTAAAAATGAACCTATGGTATTGAGGTGATACTTTTTAAATGAGAAAGGTACCCCAATGAGGTTTCTTGAACACCAATTTATCAAATTGAAAAAAGAAAAGGCAGGTACCAAAAAGAATATTTCCGTAATTAGATAATGAATTGATGGTTAGACGTGGTGATTAATACAAATAATTAATTTGTAACCAGGAGCAGTACTTTGGCTATAGGCACGTTAACAGGTCAGATGTAGAGGACTAAAATATTATTTAGAATGTTTTTTTTTTTTTTTTAATAGAGCAACAATATAGAGAGGACTCTTGTCTTTTGCAAAATGACTTTAAGTTTACACTCATTTGTAAAATATTTATATTAGGAGTTAATTCTTTTTTTTCTCTGAAAATTGGAGGTTAATGACATAAACATGCATTATTTTTGTTTAAAATGACTGACTTAACCATCTGATACCGATGGAACCACATGATTTCAACATCTTGTTAGAACCGATAAATCGTTGAAAGTTTGTTTTAGGTGAATCAAAACCGACCAAATACTTTATTTATATGTATATATACCCGCACATAAATAAGTGAGACAAGAGAATAAGAGAATATTTCTTATAGAACATCGTTGAAAATGGTGAAAGTTAAAATAGCATATAAACACAGTTTTTTTTTTTATTATATAATACAGTTTTTTTTCTGGTCAATTTTTTTGGTAGATGAAGAAGACAAACTAGGAATTTGATTTTGCTCAATAAGTCCCTTTTCTTCTTTTTACCGAATTACAATTATACATGCAAGTTTAATTTCTTTCAAGTTACAAACTAAAAGACAAACTGTAAGAATCATAAATGAGAAAATTCAAACATCATCAGTTACATCAATAAAATGCTACTTATGAAATGTTAATTGAGAGGTTATGAATACTGGGGATAATAGATTTCACGAGAGGAGTTACGAAAATAACATTAAAACTAGTAAACGATCATTTATTCATAATACTAACTTATAATACAGACATTTTTTGCCAAAGGACACGGAGCATTAGATGTTACCTCTTTTAATGTAAATATAAAATCTTGCAAAATGGAAGTAGGCAGCAAATCCTATAGCACTAAGTCCGGCAAGAAGCCAATAGAAATAATCAAGATGAGCCCGGTTTAGATTATTCGAAAACCAGCTATCCTGCCCCGATCCGCCGTTGTGTTTTCAATCACACTGATAAGAAAGCTACTTAAGAAGCTCCCAATGCCAAATATATTAAGAAATAGGGAAAGTCCAATGCTTCTTATTTCTGTTGGCACTTGATCATAGAAAAACTCTTGCAGACCAACCATGGTGAGAACATCGGTTATTCCAAACAACATGTACTGAGGTACCAACCACCAGACACTCATCGGGATCGTCACACTTGGCTTGTCAACGAGGTTGTATTCTTCAGCAGTTTTGAGACGTTTAATCTCAACTAGAGCTGCAATTATCATTGTGAAAACAGACATAAAAGTCCAGCTCCTATTCTCTGTAGTGTGGTGATGCCAGATGGTTTTCTGGTGAAAGCTCTAGCTAACGGAACAAAAACGCGGTCATATATGGGAATGAAGGTAAGGATAGCAATGCTGATAAAGCCTTGTAGTGAAGCAGCAGGTATTTTGAAGCCAGACACGATCGTTTTTCGATTGTAGCCCCTTGCTTTATAAAGAAGGTTCCGGGCTGAGCATAAAAGATTCCATATATCAAGCTTGTCATTAATATCGGAACAAGTCTAACTACAGCCTTTGCTTCTTTAACCTCTGCCACACTACAAACCCGACCATCTTCATTCAAATTATAAGATGCAATCAAGGCTTTATCAAGGAATCTGCCAAATCATGGTATCCAAAATATATTAAGGGGCATTGATTCAAATGATATGTTAAAACAAGGATTCCATATTTCATGAGATCTTGTTTTTCATCAATTCAAAGATTGAAAAAAATAAAAATAATAAACAAAAATCATGTACATTGTTTTTGCACAAGCTTGGCTCTTTTAATGCAGGATAGTAGAAAATAATTCTTTTAAGACACCAACGATGGGCATTTATTTGTTTCATTGAAGTATTTAATTTCTTCTTCCATTCTTGTAGCCCTTCTCCTTGAAACATACACAGAGAGTTTAGTTACTTACTTGTATTGTTCAGATTTTTGGCGATGCGGGATTTCCACTTCAGTGGCTATAGTCGATGGAGTTCTTCGCCAGTTCCTAAATGCTGCAACAAACACCTTAATGATCCTCACAATGGGACCTTTCTCGTTGTGTGGAATGCTAAACCTATAAGTTGTAGTTCCGAGCAAGAAAATGACCAATGCACAACCATGGCAATGCAAGGAATTCCAAATCCTAGAGCCCAATTCAGGTTGTCTTGTATATAGCTTACGGTCGAAATTGCCACTAAGGAACCCATATATACCCCAAAGCGCAACCAGTTGAAGAATGAGCTCTTGGCTTTGCACTCTTCTGGATCTTCACCATCGAACTGATCGGCTCCAAATGCCAGAATGCATGGCCTGTGTGCACCTTGCGCAAATGCTACTAGATAAAGAGCAAGGAAGAACAATATTACATGGAACAAAGGTGGAGAACACGACATGATATCGTTGATTTGGCAATCAGAGCCACTCAGAGATGGCAAAATAGCCGACAGGCTCAGCAAACCTAGCCCCTGTCATTGACCGAAATATAAGCCAAGAGTTAAATATCAATCAAAATATTTCACACTTGGAGCATTTCTCTATAATTTCGTCAAAAGAAAGAAAAGTAGGTACAATATTTGCGCCTTCAATATTTCTTACTCGTACAGTTTTTTGGATTTTTTTTTTTTTTTTTTTTTTTTGAAGGAAACAGTTTTACGTTTTCAAAAAAACCTTTCATTGTACATTAATATGAGTTCATTAGTGAAATGTTTGCTATCAATCTAAGAAGAAAGTTAAGAACTCATGAAAACAAAGCTTAGGCCCTTGACAAACTATTGGTGAAACGTGTACTATGGAGTTTAACAATTTCTTTACAAATTTTTTTTTCTAGCAAATAAATAAATAAAAGAAAAATAAAAGATGTAAGAGATTCTGAGTGACTTCCTTTCCTCTGCTCCAAGGCTTAAATTCGGAACAGTTTTTTTTTTTTTTTTTTTTTTTTTTTTTTTTTTTTTTTTTTTTTTTGTAGTGCGGGTCAGGCAAATTACACCTATCTTTTAATTAAGTTCCAAGAAAATTAGAAAAAATAATTTTATTTCGGTTTTCTATTATGAGGAAACCTTTATTCCACTTTTTTGTTGGGAGAAAATTTTTACAATAATTAACTAGAGTAATTAGTTCTATAATAGTAAAATTTACAGTTAAATAAAGAGAGATCAATCAGTCAAAATAGCATAATACAATATAAGCTTTTAAAATATACCATAAACTAAATTATTGCTATCGAATATATAGCATAATTATGATAAATAGCAAGGTAAAAAATCAAAAATACCCCTAAGTTTCTCTCCTCACTAATCTCTCTTCTCTAACTCTCTCTCTCTCTCAACTCTCTGCCACCCCTTGCTGGAGAATCGCATAGTCAATCATTCTCTCCTCACGCCGGAAAATTCATTGTTGCTGCCGTCCTTGCCGCCGCCATCCCAATCGAACCTAGATCACGGTAATCGCGATCTTCCTCGTTGGCGTCTGCTCAGCGTCACCGGCCATCCTGCACGCTTCTGCTTCCTCTAACTTGTCGAGGTCATCATCTTCTTTGACGACAGATTCTTCTCCAGTTGCTTTTATGTTAAGGCCTCGAGATCGTAATTTCGCGACCTCGCCGAAGCTCCAATCTCCCCGTTGAATCCCCCCAAGCGACAAGCAACGATCACCCGCCACGAGTTTGCCGGCTGTCTCTATCACCGAATTCGTTAGGCCTTCTCCAACAACGACATGGAATTAGATCTAGGGTTTTTTTTTTTTTTTTTTTGGGGGGGGGGTCATTAATTTGGGATTTGGGGTTTTTTTGGTTTTTTTTTTTATAAATTAAGGGTAAAAAGTAATTAATGAAATAAAAACAAAATTATATTATTTTACTTCATTAAATAGTTTATTACAAGCCTATAAAAAATATTGTAACAAAAAACAAAAAAAATTCAGATTTACTATTAAATAATAATATTTATTTACTAGTAAATAGTAATATTTATCTGGTTCATAAATATCTTATTTAAGGAAGAGTTATTTACTAAGAAAATAAATTTATTTACTGGTAAATATTAAATATCTACTAATAAGTAATGGTACTTATCAAGAAAAAGTTTATTCCATTCTCTAGATTTTTTGACGTTTTAATTCAGTAAATACAAGATTTACTTGTAAATATTTGTATTTTGTTGTTTATTTCTAGGTAAATACATTTGTTTACTAGTAAATACTTTTATAACATTAAACAAAATTCCTTTTAATTTAACATAATTACCAGTAAATCCAAATATTTACTAAGAAATAATGGTATTTACATGTAAATCTTTTATTTATATTGTATATTACACTTTTCGTATAAAATTAAACCTAAATATCAATAATTACATGTAAATATATTAATTTCAATTAAATAAGTAACATACTTTTCAAACAATATTTAATTAAAATAATCTTTACTTATTTACAATATTTCTTAAATTATAAATATTTACGTTATTTTCAGTGCAATATGTATTATTTTAAATCTTAATTTTCTTGGTAAATGCACATATTAGTAATAAATGATGGTATTTACACATAAATCCTTTATTTATCTTGCATTTTATACTCTTCGTATAAATACTAAATCTAAATATTTACCAAATAAGTATTAGTAATTAATGTAAGTATGAAAATTTCCATTAAATAATGTAATTATTTTTTTAAAACAATATTTCATATTGAAACAAATTTTTACTTATTTACAAAATTTTATTAAATTACAAATATTACCCCAAAAGTATCCTAAATTAAGCCCCAATTCAATCAAACCCTAACCCTAAATATCTAATTACTGCCGCCGCCACCGCCGTTGCCACCATAGCCATATCACCAGAGAACGAGTCATGAAGCTTCGGCGAGCCACCACCATCCCCATATCGCCAGAAATCCGAGAAACACACATGACTTAGAGTTCGTGATCGAGCTCGGGAAAGTCAAGTCGCCGACGACGGAGATCGTTCGTGAAGCTTTCGAAGCCGCTGCCACTGCCACATCGTCGAAGATCGGAGAAGCGTGCTTCATTTGGAGATCAGGATCGAGCCAAGAGCCACGTACCTCGAGTCGCCGGTGACGGAGATCACAACCTTTGTTTCTCTATAGCGATCAGAGATCGTTTGCGATCTCATCTCGTTGTTAGACATCGCGATCCGACCAAGATGCCATCGATCTAGCCTACCTAAGGACTCCGACAATTTGCAATCGCTACATCGCAAGGTCACCGAAACTTCTACAGTCATCGGTTGTGAAGAAGACAAACATTCCTAGAGGTAAAAAAGGAATTCTACTTCCAATAATTAAAAATATGTTATAATTTTCCATAAATTATCAGACCTGCTATTTTTTATTTTTTAACAATAGGTTCTGACGATATGCTATAGTGTATGAATTCTCTTAAATAAATTATCTATCTGCTAAATTTCTCTTTTACAATTATTAACTTACAATATTTATAATCTTATTATATATTTTCTTTAATTTTGTTAAAATTCTACTTTTTGTACGCTTTTCCATCTTTAAGCTAAGTTAAATATATATAAATAAATAAATAAGAATCCAAGTAAAGGTGTCCTATTTGCAAACTTAAAATATGTATACATAAATATATTTATACCCACAAAAATTGTATTAGAAGATATCGATCAATTACGTTTCCGCTAAATATTAAAAAAAAGGAAGAAATTATCAGTACCAGGAAGAAAAAAAGAAAAATACATTAAAAAAATAAAAAAGAAAGAATGACATTTATAGAAAATTTTGTTTTTCTTTTTCAGTACTTGTCGGTGTTTGACAACTTACCTTTTAAATTTCTAATTTTAATAGTTTGACTTTTAAAATTTTTAAATTATTACAATATACATATTAGTTTAATTTCTTATTAAACTGATCATATCGGAAATCTTACATATGTATATTATTGAAAGAAAAAAAATCCTATTTTCGATTAAAAAAAATTTCAAATCTAATACAATGTCTAACGTTAACAGAGTATTGTTTATTGTAATAAAGAAAAATTAAAAAGGTAAATCACAAAATTAAAAATTTCAATGATTAATAAATTTAAGGGTATCGATGCTATTATATCCTGAGGAAAAATAAAATAAAATGTTGAAAACTGACCAGCACATAGAGAAGAGAAGCAAAGGTGATGGTGCGGAAGCGGCCGAGAAAAGAGTCGGCGACGGAAGCCCCCAAGAGAGGCAGCACCAACGCCACTCCGCTCCACGCGTTGATGTTCGCCGCCGCTGCCGCCGTGGACTGCCGGAGAGGCCCCGTCAGGTACGTTATGAGGTTGGCGGAGATTCCATAGTAGACGAACCTCTCTCCAAACTCCCCACCTGTAACTCAAATGGTTACTTAATTACCTCCTAGTTACAAATCCAAAAAAAAATTAATAATAAACAATAAACAACTCCTGGCGTGTCAGCCTCACCGCTCATGAGCTCACCTATGATAAAAGCCGTCGATCTCCAACCGCCGCAGCTGGCTCTCGACGCTGGACGGCCCTTGTAGTCGACGGCGCCGTTCACAACCCCGTCTTCCAGCATCGGAGTTTCGGCGTCGTCGCCGGCTCCGATGCGGTTGGAAATGGAAATGGACATTAATATTATTGATCACTACTACAGTTCAACAACACAAAAAAACCAATTCTACTAGTTATTAATAAACAAATTTCGTTCGTGATTTTCGTGATATAAATCGAAAATCTTGTTTTCGTCCGATTGGCCTAGCCTCACGACTCTGACGTGGAGGGACGTGGAGGCTTATTGAATGAAGCATCAGTTACTGATTCCCTTTCAGAAACTCTTTTCTATCTCTCCATCTTCTCTTTCTTTTCCCAATGTCAATCTTCATTTATTTATTTATTATTTTTGCTTGCAAATTCCATGTCTCATTCCCCATTACGCCCGTTTCTTTTTCTCTCTCAACCTATTCTCTTCTGTGCCAGATAAAGGCAAAAAATTTTATAAGCTTTTTTTTTTTTTAAATGAAAAGTAAACACCCATGGAAGAATAAGTATTGTCATTGAATTACTCCAACCAACCTTCATAAAAATATACCACATAACGGAAAAGTGAACGTAGTTGGTCTATGTTGGAAATTCAAGAACATATGTACGCTGTCATTATAATGTGTAAAAATATATAATTTTTTGAAGTTGATAAATAAAAATGATTTGATTCAATTTTTAAGTTGAATGTCTGTAGTCATAGATTCTCTAAATGTGATAATAATGATATTAAGAATACATAACATGAATTAATTTTTTGTTTGAGAAAGGAACACAAACGATTGATCGCTTTCTTTCTTTATCATTAAGAAGGGGATTAACCGGTTATTTACAAAGCATGTCACCACCTCATGTCAAGAAGGAGTGGTATATTTGGATTTTTGATGATGAATGAAAAATGTAGGAGAATAAAAAAAACTGACATTAGTATGATGGGTGAAAAAAAGAAAAAAAATAAAAATTGTAATTTGATTATAAGGTTTTTTTGAAATTAAAGAGAGATGTAATAAGTAGTAATCATTATTCAAGAAAAAAAAAAAAAAAAAGAAAAGAGTAGTAATCATCAAAATTTAAAATTTTGGTGATGGATGGATTAAGTAGATGTCAAGAATAAATAAGGGATGTTAATAGATCCATCTAAATAGAAATTTGTTATTGGTTTGATTTGTAATTACAAAATTGACATTCTTTGACATTAAACTTCTACACCCAAAAACCAGAATTTTTTTTTTTTTTCGAACTTCTAACTAACTTACCCATATTTTTTTTTTTTTTTTTGGTAAAAAATTTGAATAATAATTGTGTATTGAAATTGAAGAAACAAGTTCCTCAAAACAATTGATAAAAAGAAATTCAAAAAGGATTGAAGTAACAAATCTAAGATAAAATAATAAAATTTACTAGCTTTAATTAAAATCTTGGTTTTATTTACAATCATAATTTCATATAAAGATTCTTATTTCAAGATTTAACCTAAAAAAAAAAAAAAAAAAAGATCGAAAGTCTATCAATTATTTAAAAAGAAAAGAGAGGGAAAAATAATTATTCTCATCTATATCCCTTAAACTTTAGAGTCATTCTCACTTTACTCCGTCAAATTTTGAATTTTTCCAACTTAACATTTTTTGTTACTAGAATTTTTGTTAAAAACAGATGGTAAAAAATGGGAATTGGTTTTACTATAAAGTCTGTTAGGATTTATGTTTAAAAAAAAAAAATCACATAACAGCACTTAACTCATTTTTTCTATCTATTTTTAACTGAAATTATAATAGAAAGTATGAGACAATTCAAAGTTCAAGTGGCAGAGAGAGTTTTAAAAGTTCAGGAGACAAAATGCAAATAACCTTAAAATTTAGGGGTTTAAATGAAAAAATAAAAAAAAAATTTTGAAGGTCTGCTTGCATGAAGTGATGTCTAAAGATGGTATTTTGATAATTCTGAATTAAAATGGTCCATTTTTATCTCAAATATTTACTTCGTCCAACAAGCCGAAAAGTAGAGGTAGGAGAAGCAAGTGTTGGGGAGGATGCAATTAGCATTCCTCTATAATAGAATAATGGGAAAACGTCCTTCTAGAAGAACCCAAGGGGAAAAAAATTTTGAATCACGCTTTGCTGAAGCTGGAAATCCGTTTGACAAATGACATTGGAGGGGGGCAAAAAAAAAAAAGTTATTTAAGGGAGAGTTTGGTGTGTAAGTTTGAGTTAAGATTTATAAGTTTAAATAGTAAATTTTGTTGACTTTTCAGAAAAGACAAAAAACTTTTTAGGAAAAAGACAAAAACTTTTGGGGAAAAAGACAATAAAAAGTTTGAACCAAACTTATGGCCAAACAGGAATTTTTACTTTATATTTTACTGTTATTCAGAAAATATACCCTATATTTGAATATTTACATTTTCATACCATCATATTATATTTAATGTAAATGTATATACTTTTTCTATATCAATGCTTAATTTGACCTCAAAATAGCATTAATAAGAAACATTTGTTTGGTATATGAGTTTGAGTTGAAATTGATAAGTTTAAATAGTGATTGATGTGTACTTTTTCAGAAAAGACAAAAAACTTTTGGGGAAAAAGACAAAAATTGAGTTAAAATCCATGGGTTTGGACCTGTGGTCCAAACGCACCTTTAAATTCAGATTATTCGCCTTTATACAGAAAGTACACCCTGTATTTAAAATTATGTATTTTATGTCATTCTATAATACTTAAGACATATAATATTTATTTTATCGGTCAACTATTAATTTAGACCTTAAAATGTCCATAGCACCTTTAAATTTGAATTCCTTTAGTTATATTTTAATTTTAAGGTTTTTCACGGCGTTTTTAATATCAAGATTAGTGTCGATAGAGAAAATGTATAGATTAGTATATTCAATATGTTCTAATGATATAAATACACGGAACTTCAAAATGCACGTTATTTTTTCTGAAAAAAAAAAAAAAACAATAAAAGGTACAAAGAGATAAATAACAGTTAAAATTTAGTTTAAGGTTAAAAAAGTGTTGACCAAGAAAGGGTATAAAAATGTAAAATTTCAAAATGCAAGATATATACTTTTTGAGTAAGAGCAAGATACATTATATAAAATGGTCAGCAACCCAAATAATAATAATAATAAGAGCTAAAAGGTTTTGTTTTTTTTTTTTTTTTTAACAAATGGTCCCCAACTTTTTTTTTTTTAATTAAAGGTCTTAAACTCTTAAAAGAGTAAAATTTGGTCTTTTTTGTTAAAAAAGGTTAAAATTGACCGGAATATATCACGCGGTACAACACATATGTAAGTTAAATGTAAATATTTTTCTTAATTATTCTTAAATAGTAAATCATATATGATTAACATGACATTTTCTATTAAATTTTTATCGTCTGCTAGCAAAAATGAACAAATTGAACCTTTTTGAAGAGTTTGGAGACTTTTTAGACACCCAAAAAAAAAAAAAAGTTAGAGACCAAAATGCAACATTGTTAAAGGTTTAGGACCAAAAGAGCAATTAACTTGAAAAAAAAAACAAAAAAAAAAAACAAACAACAAACAAAATTTTAGGATATATTGTACTATTTGTTTAGTTCTAAATTTTAGCTAACTAAATTCTACACTTGAAATAAAAGAATTTCTTGCTCTAACGCTTTGAGAGAGATTAACGACAAAAACATATATATATATACCCGTAAAACCAAAGTGGCACGAACCACTTTGGAGACTGCTGCCAGTATTTATGAAACAGCTTAAAGGACATTTACAAGTAAAGAATCTAGGATTCTAAAGCAATCATTCGTAAAAAAATATTGTTAACAATTGCTCCACTAATTACTGAAAACAGCGGTAGAAGTAGAACACAACATTTACGTTGTCCCTCTCTTATTATAAATGTAAGATCTTGCAAATTGGAAGTAAGCAGCAAATCCTACAGCACTGAGTCCGGCAAGTAACCAATAGAAGTAATCAAGATGACCCTGGTTTAGATTATTCGAAAACTAGTTATACGCCCCGATCCGCCGGTTGCTTTCTCAATCACACTGACAAGAAAGCAGCTTAAGAAGCTCCCAACACCAAATATACTAAGGTAAAGAGGAAAGTCCAATGCTTCTCAGTTCTGTAGGCACCTGATCATAGAACAACTCTTGCAGACCAACCAAGGTGAGAACTTCAGTTATTCCAAACAAGATGTACTGATGGTAACAACCACCAGACACTCATCGGGATTGTCACATTCGGCTTATCAACCTGGTTGTATTCTTCAGCGGTTTTGAGACACTTAATCTCAACAACAGCTGCAATTACCAATTGTGAAACAGATTAAGAAAATTCTCAGCTCCTATTCTCTGTAGCGTTGTGATGCCGGATGATTTTCTGGTGAAAGCTCTAGCAAACGGAACAAAACACGGTCACAAATGGTAATGGAGATGAGGATATATATGCTGATGAGCATTGTAGTGAAGCAGCTGGTATTTTAAAGCTAGATAGAATCGTTCTCTCCATTGTAGCCCCTTGCTTTGTAAAGAAGGTTGTTGGCTGAGCATACAAATACCATATATCAACATGTCCCCCATATTGGAACAAGTCTAAGTACAGCCTTTTGCTTCCTCAACCTCGGCTAAACTACAAACCAGACCATCTTCCTCTAAATTATAGGTGCAATCAAGCTTTGTCAAGGAATCTGCCAGATCAGATGCAAAATACATTAAAGGAGGGGCTTTGATTCATATGTTAAAACAAGGATTCATGTTTGTATGAGATCATGTTTTTCTTATTTGAAACATCAAAACTAACAAAACAAGAAAAACCACGTACAAGTGTTTATGAACAAGCTTGTCTCTTTTTAATGTGGGATGATAGAAAATAGTTCTTTAAGACACTTAGGACGGGCATTTTAATTTTTCAAAGTAATTGAAGTTCTAATTCATCTACCATTAAGTACCTTACTTGTATTGTTAAGAATTTTGGTGATGCAGGATTTCCACTTCGGTGGCTATAGTCGATGGAGCTCTTCACCAGTTCCTAAATGCTGCAACAACACCCCACCGATCCTCACGAATGGACCTTTCTCATTGTGTGGAATGCTAAACCTATAAGTTTGTAGTTCCAAGCAGAAAATGACCAATGCAACAACTATCGCAATGCAAGAATTCCAAATCCTAGAGCCCAACTCAGGTTGTCTTGTATATAGCTTACGATCGAAATTGTTACTAGACCACCCATAGATATTCCAAGCACAACCAGTTGAAGAATGAGCTCTTGGCCTTACACTCTTTTGGATCTTCACATCAAACTGATCGGCCCCAAATGCCTGAATGCATGGCTTGTGTCCACCTTGCGCAAATGCTACTAGGTAAAGAGCAAAGAAGAACAATATAATTGAACAAAGAGGAGAACACGACATGATATCGTTGGCTTGGCAATCAGAACCACTCTGAGATGACAGAATAGCCGACAGAGTTTAGCAACCTAGCCCCTGTAACCGATCCAAATATGTACCAAGAGTAATATCATTCTAATATGCCACACTTAGGAGCATTTCACAATAATTCGTCCAAAAAAAAAAAAAAAAAGTGGGTACAATATTTATGTCTTAAATATTTCATTTTCATACAGGTATACGGTTTCAATGAAAACTTTCCTTGTATGTTAAGATGAGTTTATTAGCGATCGAAATGTTTGCTATGAATCTAAGAAGAAAGTTCAGAACTCATGGGAAACAAAGCTTAAGCCCTTAAATGCAATCTGATGGTATAAAATATTAAAGTTCAAAATACAGAGTACAATTTATTAGTACAAATAAAATAAAAGGTATAAAATGGAATACCCGTAAAAGTAAATAAATAAGTGTCCAATTAAAGGTGCCCCTGGTTGCAAACAATAAAATGAAAACGCCGACAGAAATTGAATTCGAATATGTGGAGTAATACTTAATAACATTTCAGCTCACTATTAAGGGAAAAAAAAAAGTTTTAGCTTAAAAAAAAAAGACAGAGAAAGAAAAGAAATAATGAAATTAATAGGAAGAAAACAAAACTCACACTCTAATTGACCAACGTAATTTACTATTTTCCAAACATCAGGAATTGACTCTCGAGCTAGTATTTTTTTTTTTCTTTTCTTTTTTTAACTGAAGTTGAATTTGTAAGTTAGCGATGGGGGCTATATTCTGAATTTGATACAATGTTAAACGGGTTTGAATTGAACTCAATCCAAAAATTAATTGAAGAAAAATATGCTCAATTTACGTATAAACATCACCAATCTACATATAACTTAACAACTTGAAACAAATTCACAATCTAACTCAGTAGCAAAAAATAAAATAAAATAAAAAATCACAATCTAACTAAATCTTCATCGATGACTAAGAAAATAACTGTTGAAAACTGACCAGAACATAGAGCAGAGAAGAGAAGGCGATGGTGCGGAAGCGGCCGAGAAAAGAGTCGGCGACGAAAGCCCCAAGAGAGGTAGCACTAACGCCACTCCGCCCCATGCATTGACGTTCGCCGCCGCGCCGTGGACTGACGGAGCGGCCCCGTCAGGTACGTATGAGGTTGGAAGAGATTCCATAGTAGGCGAACCTCTCCCCAAACTCCCCACCTGTAAGTCAACTTGTTAATAACCTGTTACCATCCAATAAAACGACAAACAACTCGGGCGTTTCAGCCTGATCACCAATCATAAGCTCACCTATGATAAAAGCCGCCGATCTCCAACCGCCGGAGCTGGCCCTGGAGGCGGGACAGCCCTTGTAGTCGACGGCACCGTCCACGACACCGTTTTCCAGCATCGGAGCTTCGGCGTCATCGCCGGCTCCAATGCGGTTAGAGACGGAATGTCCATTAATATTGACTACTACAGTTGACACAAACAACAAATTCCACTCGTTACTAATTGAATAAATGATTGAGATTTGAGGGTAATTAATATATTCTGTCTCTCGTTTGCGTCATAAACAAAATAATGAGAGCGTCCTTTAAGAATAGGACAAGGAGAGGGAAAAAAAATAATTTCAGAATGAGAATGACGCTTTGATGACGCAGGAAACGACAAATGACATTCAAGAATAAAAAATAATATCTAATATTAACAATAATAAAACACCATTATGATATTATGTTAGGTAGGATGGAAAGTGAAACGAAGTCGAGGGAAAATGATGCTTGGGAATGAAAAAAAGGATGAGAAAAAAAAAATAGCAAATTGGTCATTTTTTTTATTAATATTAAAAATACTTAAAGTAAATATTATATTTAAAAAATATTTGAGCTAAATAGCATTTTATGTTTATTTACATGAAATTTTAAGGTATTTTATCATATATATGCTTTATAATAAATTATTTATCATAAATATGAAATTTACTGCAAAGTATTTTATTTACAATAATATTTTTAAGATATTTCTGTCACAAGTAGTGCTTCATAAATACCTTATTTATTATGAATATGCTATTTACCATCACTCAAAATTTATCTGCCATACAACAATTTTTTAACATATTTCTCTTATCCCAAAAATAGTTTGTAGTAGCTAGGTCTCACTAATTTTTATTTTTATAAAATTAGGTGGAAAATCAAAATGGTGATTTTATTGCAATAACTCTCTTAACTCTCTTCACCCATTCTACGTAATTTACTTATTCCACGTCCCTATGTACTATAAAATTACTGCTAATATCCTACTTCATAAAAGAAATATTATTTTCTCACATCCATGAACTGCAAATACTTTCAAATATCCTAAAAACTTTTTAAATATTAATATTTTCTTATCATGTATGAAACAATGAATATAATATACATATATTAATGTTGCCTTTCAATTATTTACTTAATTGCTAAAGGTAAACTTATCATTTTATGATCACTTCTTACCATGAAAATTTATCATACTTAGTATTTTAATTGAAAATTTCATTAATTTATGTCTTATTTCCTATTTTAGAGTCTCATAAAGTTCTATTTAAAAACTTAGTATATTAAAATGAATTTCTGTATTTTACGTTAATTTCCAGTGATATCGATATTTTCGTAAAATTTAAGTATCGAAATTTCCTCAAATATCAAAATTGTATCCTTGCATCTATCATTCCATTTTTTTTTTTTTTTTATTACTTAATGATTTTTCTTTTTTATCTCTCTCTTCATTTTTTTTTTTTTTTGTTGATGAAGCTTATTAATGTAGTCTTTTTTTTTTTTTTTTTTTTTTTTTTTTTTTTTTTTTTTTTTTTTTACGTAAAGCAAATTGATTTTTTAAAAATAAACATATTTACTATTTCTACTTATAAATGGGTATATTTAATACATATCTTAAATTAAAATTTGTCAAGAAAAAAGAAGTTTTTTCAAAAAATAAAAAAATAAAAAAGAAACAAAATGGTTATTGAAATATATATATATATATTAAGGTTTTGTGTTGTTTATTTTTGGATTTAAAAACGGCCTTAAAACTTAAGACACAATTAAAGTTGCATAAGGAAAAAAAAAAGTGAAAATGTATGAGTGGTTTATATACGTAGTACGTAAGTATACACACACACACACACACACACACATATATATATATATATATGTTTCTATGTTGAAGTGATAATATAAATATATAACTAAAATAGTAATAGCATAAATTTTTTATTTTCTTTCATATATAAATTTTTTGTTTTCTTTCATTTATATTTACCGAACAACCTTTTCTTTATATAAATGGTGGAATCAAGAATGAATTGGTTCTCATCATTTATTCATCCCACGTGAAATATAATAATAAATACAAAATACAAAATACACAAAAGTTTGATTAAAAAAAAAAAAAACTCTACCAAACAATTTTCCTATCATTTTTTATTTTCCGTCTTTTATAAGTTTTTTCTCCATACTATTTTCTTTCCTTTCTAACTAAATGTAGTGTAGTATTTCATTTTCAGATAGACTTTTTATAATCTATATATAACCCATGTCTTATATCCGAACGGTATAGTATCCGGCGGTGACGTGTAGACGAAGTTGCATTAGCAAAGTGCATGTAGAGATGGGCTAACAAAACTGGAAGAAAGCTGTCATCCACAGTTATGAAGTCATAGGCTGAAAAAGATTTAAAATAGAAGTGAGGACATAATGGTAATTGCAAGTGTATTAGGGAAAAAAAAAAAAAAAAAGTGATGTGTATATATGCAATATTTGAATGTAGATGTGCTTTACATATGATAGAGATGTGAATTAATTAAAAGGGGAATGAAAATGGTAGAGTTGGTAAAATGTGGATGGATGAAAATGATTAAAATGTGTAGTCTGAATCTGGGCATGGCGAAGTATTAGTTTGAGATCCTAAAACTGTATTTAGAGAGATATATAGGGATGTGTGTATTTCAATATAACCTGTCAGAAATGAAATGGCAATATAAGGTATAGGACAATGAAAAAGAAGAAAACTATTAACCAGAAATAAAGTTTCCATTAACCATGGACTGCTAAAACATAAATGCACCCGAAAGAGATTATCTTTATTACCACCTAAACTGGAATTCAAAACAAAAAACATGGTCTTTTGTGTTGGTTTCCTTAGGTCCTCTTCTCCACTTCTTTGGTTGAGAGGGAGAGAACTCTCAAGTCCTCTTATTTATTCCACTTCTTCTTGGCTTAATTTAATATTATATGTAAGGAGAGAGGGGTAAGTATGTTTTCTAAAGGAAGTCTCCGACCTTTTCGAACAGTGGCCATCCCACTTCTTTTTCTTTTATATTTTTTTAGGAGAAACTGTGGTAGAGTCTCTCCCAAATGACTCTACCAGTAGAGTTCTTTTTTTAACCGTTAGATTTAATCGAACGATTGACATATCATGGGTGTACCAATGTTATCATAGACCTTACCTCATATAAACTTCCCACCCCAAGTCTTCTCCGTTGCCGGCAACCTTTCAGCCGCCGGCGACCCACCTCCGATGCCGGCGACCCACCTTCGGCCCCAACTCCGGCCGACTGGCCGCCGGCGACCCCCTTTCTCTCTCTTCCCCTTTCTCTTTCTTCTCTTCTCTCTCTCTTCCCCTTTCTCTCTCTTCTCCTCTCCCGCTGCGACCCACCTCCGGTCCCAGCCCTGGCCGGCCGGCTACCGGCGACCCCCCTCTCTCTCTCTTCCCCACCCCGGCCCCCCCAGCCCCGGTGGCCCCCACCCCCCCCAGCCCAGTCCCCCCTCCCCCCCCCCGTCGGCCCCTCGGCCCCCAGCCAGCCCGGCGCCCCCCAACCCCAGGCCCCCCCCCCCCCCAACGGGACCCTCCCACCCCCTCTTTCTCTTCCCTTCTCTCTATTCTCCTCTCTCTATTCCCGGTCCGCGCCCCCCCCCCTCACAACCCCGACGCGAGAAGAGAGAGAGAGGAGAAGAGAGAGGCAGAGGGGGATGGGGATGGGGGATCCCCCGTCGGGGGGTGGGGGGGGGGCCGGGAGAGGGGGAAGAGAGAGAGGGGGTGGGAAGGTCCCACTCGAGGGCGGCGTCGGGGGGGGCCGGGGGGGTGGGGGGGGGGGCCTGGGTTGGGGGGGTGCCGGGCTAGTTGGGGGCCGGGGGGCCGCGTGGGGAGGGGGGGAGGGGGGGGGGGGGACTGGGATGGGGGGGGGGGGGTGGGGAAGAGAAGAGAGAGAGGGGAAAGAGAGAGCGGGGGGGTCGCCGGTCGCCGGCCGGCCGGCGGGCTGGGGCCGGTGGTGGGGAAGAAAAGAGAGAAAGGGGGGTCATCGGCGGCCGGCCGGTCAGAGTTGGGGCCGGAGGTGGGTGGCCGGCGTCGGGGTGGGTCGCCGGCGTCTGTCGCCGATGACGGAGACGCCGGCGACGACGGAGACGACTTGGGGTGGGAAAGTTTATATGAGATAAGGTCTATGATAACAATGGTACACCCATGATATGTCAACCGTTCGATTAAATCTAATTGTTAAAAAAAGAACTCTACTGATAGAGTCATTTGGGAGAAATTCTACCACAGTCTCTCCCTTTTTTATAGCATCTTTTTCTTTTATGTTTTCTCTCGATCCCCACGTTTTTTAAATCTTTAACTGCCTTTATATGTGTCTACTGTCAGATAATAATATAGCTTGCCCTCATTTTTTTCCCTCCATTAATCTTGCTGTAAAATTCTAATCCAACGGTGCAAGTAAAACTACTGTATGTATCCGGTAATTTGGAGGCGTCCAATGGGAGACTCTCCTTGTATATATAACACTTCGAATGTGGTCTTTATTAGATTTAATGGGTTTTTCTTAACATGAATGATCATCGACTTTCCTTCATTCATTCTTTTTTTTTTTTTTTTTTTTTTTTTTTGCACTGCGTTTTCTATGTATTGAACAAAAATCTCCGTTGGTCTAAATGATCTCTTACGAGGATTTATGAAAAATATTATATTTCAATATTCACTGTTTATTTATTTATTTAAAATCTGGTATCCTGCCTGTTTTTCTTCTTCTTCTTTTTTCGAAAATGGAAAATTTCAACTCAAAAAAGGTATTCAAACAACCGTGATACATGAGGCATAACCCTCCATTGAGACCAGTTCCACCTGTACTTATGTTGAAGCTCAATGGAAAAGACATATGCCTAAAATCTCATAACGTTGATGTAACACAACACATTAAGACTGAACATATATAAGACTCTTTTTTACAAAAACCCTATCATCAATGAAAGCCTCCGATGGATTGATTGTTAGGACCATGTATAACTATGGCCATTACCCATTTCCCGTAGAATCAAATCTAGTGAAAATCAAACAAAAACACCACTAAAATATTGATCTAGAGGACAAGAAGGAAACCAGAAGGTGAAAAATAAACCTAAAATGAAATATGAAAAAAAAAAAAAAAAAAAAAAAAAAAGAAAACCAAACATAAAAAAGCACTTAAAAAAAAGAAAGGGAATAGAATGAAATATAACTTCAGATCAAGCTAGACATATTTGGATTAAAAGGTCTTAATTGGCATTTTATGTCCTAAATAATATATTCATGGTACTGGGATGATATTTTCTTAAATACAAGATTGTTGGATAGTATTTTTGTCATTATATAAAAATTATTTAAAATAATTTTTACTCAAGTCAATATAGGTAGGAGCCTACCTAATTATAAGGAAGGTGACAACCTATAAGGAAGGTGACAACCTAGGTAGGAGCTTACTTGATTATAAGGTAGGAGACAACTCAGGTAGAGGTTTACTCATTTATGAGGAAGGAGACTACCCTCAGGGAGGAAGGAGACTACCCTCAAGTATGAGCCTTCCTAAAGTTATATCAGACGTCAGAAGGAGAAGTTCAAGTGTCTACAAAGGACAACGTTCAACAATTAATAGGAGTTTAGAAAGGGAACTCAATCGTCTATATTTAATGTTAAAAACATTAAATGTCCATATTTATTATATATCAATCACTGGAATGTGAATAGTTCATTGTGATTAAAGAGAGAATAAACTCTCAAGTTAATAGGAGAATTAAACTCCTACATTCCCAATGTATTATAAATTCTCTTAAATTGAGAGGAAACTGACAAAGACACAATTTTCAATACAAAGCCTTGGGGCAATTATACCGGATTCCGGTTTTCTCTACATTGTTCTTAAGGTTCTTGTGTTTTCTGGTGTTCATGCTTAATGTTCTTGATTATTTCTTTCGTTTGATCTTGTGTTCTATTTTAAGAACGTTTATTTGGTGTTGGACGAAATTCTGCTCCAACATTTTGGCACTAGAAGGAGGGCCTTGTGCGATTAATATTCACAGGTTCTCACCAGCATTTTCAATCTTATTTCTTAAAAGATGGCGAGCGAGAACATGTCAAGTGCAAACCCCACTAATACAGTTGGTGCTCAAACGGAGGGAGGTGGTGCTGGTAAAGGGAAAGGTAGACGATTACCACGTCCTCCGCGTCCTCCAACACGCATGGATAGGTTGGAGACGGGTTTGGAGAATTTGACAGGATTGGTGACTGAGTTTGTCAATACTTTCCATGGCGTACAACCAGCTAGAGCTCAGCCATCCAATGGCCAACGAGCCACACCGAAAACTCGCGAAGTGTGAGGAGTGGTAGAAGCCGACGAGGTGAAGAAGAGGTTTCCATAGAAAGGCTGCAACAAAGGGATTTAGCTGCTAGGCAGCAACCACGACAAGTTTGGACACGTTTGGGAGCACAAGGGCGAAGTTAAAGTCGACGCTCACAAACGGAGAGAACGCGTAATTCCGTGTTCGATAGGTTGGCTCACACCGGAAGGAAGTGATGAAGAGGTAGATAGTACCTGGACTCCATCAGGATCGGAGGAGCTTTCCACTACTGATCTACGTGATCGACTCAATGCACGACGTAATATATCACATGGTGTACCCCAACCTCGGAATCCCCGAAATGGTCGAGTACCTTCAGCAAGGAATGAAAAAGGTGGTCGAGCCAATCCTCCGCGAGGTGCTCGAATTATACAACCAAACCAAAGTAGAACAAGCGGTGCGTACCATGAACAAGCAAAGAGCCAGTCAAATCGTAGCATCCGAGAAGTACAACTTGAGCAACAGCTTGAAAGGATGCAAAGGCGAATGGATGATTATGAGGCAAATCGGAAGGTGCCAGAAGGCATTAAGATATGATGGATGAAACCGAACCTCCATTCACCAAGGATATCCTAATTGAGGAGTTTCCCGCCGACTTCAAGATGATTCCTATCAAGCAATATGATGGGAAAGAGAACCCTGCTGGTCATATGCATGGATATTGCACTTGGATGCGGATCCGGGGAGCGACTCAAGCTCAAATGTGCTTAGCATTCTCTCTGACATTAACTGGACCGGCACTTCAATGGTTCCAACAGCTTGAGCCGGGTTTAATTGGCTCATTTAGAGAGCTAAAGCAACAATTTTTGGGTAGATTTGTGATGGCAAAAACCCGCAAGAAGGATAAGCTCTATCTTTATTCCCTCAAACAAGGGACCGAAGAATCATATAAGAGCTACATAGAGCGTTTCAGCCAAGAGATGAACTATGTGGAAGGATACACTGATAGTGATGCCGTTGCCGCAATAAGAGAAGGTCTTTTGGAAGGAAGTATGCTAAAGTCTATTGTGCACAAGCAACCCAAACTTTTGCCGAACTTATTACCCGAGCACAAAAATTTATCAATGCGGAGGAGTATATGCGAAATCGAAGAGGTCCAGCTCAGGCTGGAACATCGAACTTGAAGGAAAGCGGAAGGTTGAAGAAGGAGCCAAGGGGTCTGATCAGAAAAAACAAAAAGCAGAAGTACAATTAGAGACGAGCAAGTTAAAAGCTTTGACACAAAAATTTCAAGCGTATACTCCGCCTGATGTGACAAAGATTTATACACCGTTGAATACAACAAGAGAACAAATCTTGATGCAAATTCAGCATCGAAATTTGTTAGTTCCACCAGCACCCATGAAAGGAGATCCTAACAAGAGGGATAGATCTAAATATTGTCGTTTCCACCAAGATTTTGGTCATGATACCTCGAATTGTTACCAATTGAAAGGACAAATTGAGGCTCTTGTGCAACAAGGACAACTGAGGGAGTTTGTGGGACGAGTGATAGCAGAAAGGCGGATCACACCCCCTATGGTGCAACAGCAACAACAACAACCCATACCACCTGCTCCATTGGCCGAGAATAATAATCCGGTAGGAGAGTTGAATGACGTTCGAACAATATTCGGAGGACCAGAAACAGGTGATAGTTCACGTGCGCGGAAGTCATATGCCCGAGAAGCCAAAGATTTTGATGGTGCACAATATGTGAACATGACTGAGCATATTGCAAAGTTTTCAAAGATGGAGAATGTCGTCGTAACCTTCACAGAAGAAGAGGCTAAGAAAGTACTCCACCCACATAATGATGCCTTGGTAATATCTCTCCGAATAGCAAATAGTCGGGTTCATCGAATTTTAGTCGATAATGGGAGTTCTGCGGACATATTATTCAAAAGTGCATTAACACGAATAAATCTAGGGGGAGCAAAGCTAACTCCAGTGTTAACCCCTTTGTATGGATTTGCTGGAGAATGTGTTAGGGCTGAAGGAGTGATAACTCTCCCGGTTACAATGGGAGAAGATTTAGCACAGATAACACAAATGGTGAATTTTCCTAGTAATGGATCGCCCATATGTTTATAATGCCATTATTGGCCGACCAACTCTAAATGCGATGAGAGCAGTTACCTCTACATATCATTTGATGATGAAATTCCCAACAGAAAATGGCATCGGAGTGGTAGTCGGAAGTCAAAAAGAAGCACGGATTTGTTATGTTAATGCTACCAATGGGGAATCAAGCGCAAAAGGAAAAGAGGTGATTTCAACCATTTATCAAATAGATGGAGATTTACCAACTGATTTGCCAAAAGACTTAAATGACATACAGAATTTTGGAGAACTCGATCCGCGTGAAGAACATGTGAAAAGAGGAGAGTCTATTGAGGATTTAGTAGCAGTACCTCTAGATGAGTCAATGCCCGACAAAACAGTGCAAATCGGATCAAGGTTGTCATCACCGTTACGAGAACAGTTGGTTAGCTTCCCTCGGGAATACAAAGATGTATTTGCTTGGTCCTATGAGGATATGCCAGGAATTGATCCAAGAATCATGGTGCATCGGTTGAATGTAGATCCAGCCTTCAAGCCCAAGGTGCAAAAAAGGCGAACTTTCAACCCAGAGCGCTACATAGCGATAAACCAAGAAGTGGAGAAGTTATTGGAAGCAAATACTATACGGGAGGCACACTATCCAGAATGGATTGCCAATGTAGTATTGGTAAAAAAAGCAAACGGAAAATGGAGAGTCTGTATTGATTATACTGATTTAAATAAAGCGTGTCCAAAAGATTGTTTTCCTCTCCCACGAATTGATCAACTTGTGGATGCTACAGCGGGTCATGAATTGCTTAGCTTCATGGATGCATATTCTGGATACAATCAGATTTACATGCATGAACCTGATCAGATCAAGACTTCTTTCACAACTGATAGAGGCCTTTTTTGCTATAGAAGGATGCCATTCGGTTTGAAAAATGCTGGAGCAACCTACCAAAGACTTGTGAATAAGATGTTTGCTGAGAAGATTGGAAAAACAATGGAAGTGTACGTTGATGATATGCTTGTAAAGAGCTTAAAAGCAGTTGACCATGTGCAAGATTTAAGGGAGGCCTTCGATGTCCTTCAAAAATACCAAATGAAGTTGAATCCAACCAAATGTGCTTTTGGGGTAGAGTCGGGCAAGTTCTTGGTTTTATGGTGAACCACAGAGGAATTGAGGCAAACCCAGCCAAAATAAAAGCATAGTTAGAAATGAAATCCCCACGAACGGCAAAAGAAGTCCAAAGATTGACAGGAATGATCGCTGCACTCAATCGATTTGTTGCTCGGGCAACTGACAAGTGTCAGCCTTTCTTTCAAGCTATTAAAGTTGGAAAAGACTTCAAGTGGGATGAGAATTGTGAGAAGGCATTCCAAGACCTCAAGACATATTTAGGAGGGTCACCACTTCTTTCAAAACCAAAGTTTGGAGAAGAACTTTTCCTCTATCTTGCCGTTTCCAAGCATGCAGTGAGTGCTGTTTTAATCCGAGAAGAAGAAAGATACAATGGCCAATTTATTATGTTAGCAAGGCATTGTTAGATGCTGAAACTCGTTATCCTGAGATGGAAAAACTAGCCTTGGCTTTGATAACAGCTTCACGGAAATTATGAGCGTATTTTCAGTCGCATCCTATAACCATTCTTACAAGTCATCCACTTAGGCAAATCCTACAAAGGCCAGATATGTCGGGACGATTGACGAAGTGGTCAGTTGAATTGAGAGAGTTTGAAGTTAACTATAGACCAAGAACAGCCATTAAGGGCCAAGCTTTAGCGGATTTTGTAGCAGAATTCACTTATCCAGTGATAGTGGAAAATCAAGAGGAAAAGGATACGACTAAACAAGATTTCACCAAGCAAGATGGGAATGATCAAGAAAAAGACACGACAACCCTCAGAAGGCCTGATGGACCTATTTGGGAATTACATGTCGATGGGGCATCAAATGTCAATGGGTGTGGAGCTGGGCTAGTCTTGAAGAGTCCGAACAATGATAAAATCCGTTATGCTTTGCGATTTGCTTTCAAGGTCTCTAACAATGAGGCCGAATATGAGGCGTTACTCGCAGGACTAAGACTAGCACGAGAATTACAAGTGCAAAACTTGAAAATTCATAGTGACTCCCAGTTGATAGTGAATCAAGTTCGAGAAGATTTCCAAGCGAGAGGAAAAAAAATGGCAATGTACCTCAAGAGGTGAGGGTTTATCTTGATAAGTTGAAATGGTATGAGATACAACAGATTCCCCGATGTGAGAATCTTGAAGCAGATGGACTTGCTCGGTTAGCTTCAGGAATGGATGAAGATCAACTTGGTACAGTTCCTATAGAAGTACTCATACAACCAAGTGTTGGGGACCAAATGGTGATCTTTACAGTAGATGCAGATGAAGAGAATACATGGATGACCCCAATATTCCTTTATTTGTCAACTGGGGAATTACCAATTGAAAAGAATGAGGCAAGAAGGCTTAAGTACCTTGCCAATCGGTTCCTGATAATCAATGGAAAATTGTACAAGCGGGGATATACTCTACCTTACTTGCGATGTCTGGACAAGCATGAAGCAGAGTATGTTATGAGAGAAATTCATGAAGGAATTTGTGGCAATCACTCTGGCGGAAGGTCATTGTCTCAAAAGGCTCTTCGTCAAGGGTATTACTGGCCCACTATGCTGAAAGATGCAATGGAGTTGGTAAAAATATGTGATAAATGCCAACGCTTCTCGCATATTCCGAGGCAACCGGGGGAACCCCTCACCTCAGTCTCAAGTCCTTGGCCATTCGCGGTGTGGGGAATTGATATTATCGGATCACTCCCGTTGGCTAGTGGAAAATACAAGTATGCGATTGTAGCCATTGATTATTTCACAAAGTGGGTAGAGGCACAAGAGCTACCCCGGATTACTGAAGAAAATGTAACTGATTTCATTTGGAAGTCTGTTATTTGCCGGTTTGGAATACCCCATTCCATCATAACTGATAATGCACGTCAATTTGACAATGAAGAATTGAAGAGCATATGTCAACAGATGGGGATTCATAAAAGCTATTCTTCACCTGGATATCCCCAAGCTAATGGTCAAGTTGAAGCGGTGAACAAGACAATTAAAGAAAACTTGAAGAAAAAATTGGAAGATTTGAAGAATAAGTGGGTAGAGGAATTGCCACTGGTGCTTTGGGCTTATCGTACTACGGGTAGGACTCCAACTGGAGAAACGCCTTTTTCTATGGCGTATGGTGTAGAGTCTGTGATCCCTGCAGAGGTAGGAATGCCGACTTATCAGATTGAGGCCTATCATGAAGAGCAAAATAATGATGAATTGTGTACTGAGCTTGATTTGGTGGAAGAAAAACGAGCACAAGCTTGTATTCGGGTGGCTGCATATCAGCAAGATACAGCTAGGTACTACAATTCAAGGGTTAAGGAGCGGAGATTTAAAGAAGGAGACCTAGTTTTGAAGAAAGTTATTCAAAATACAAAAAAGGCAGGACCGATCATGAATTTTTCGGCAGGACCGATTCAATTTGGCAGGACCAAACGTAAACATGACGGCAGGACCGATCATGAATTTTTCGGCAGGACCGATTCAATTTGGCAGGACCAAACGTAAACATGACGGCAGGACCGATCATGAATTTTTCAACCGATTCAATTTGGCAGGACCAAACGTAAACATGACGGCAGGACCGATCATGAATTTTTCGGCAGGACCGATTCAATTTGGCAGGACCAAACGTAAACATAACGGCAGGACCGATCATGAATTTTTCAACCGATTCAATTTGGCAGGACCAAATAAAAACATGACGGCAGGACCGATCATGAATTTCTCGGCAGGACCGATTCAAAATATATATATATATATATATATATGTACACATATATAGTATGGCAAAACCAAACATGAAAATGACAATTATGGATTTTTTGGCGGCATGACCGTAATACATAAAGCACAAAAAATAAAAAATAAAAAATAAAGAGAGAGAGAGAAAGAGAAGAAGAAGAAGAAGAAGAAGCGGAGAGAGAGAGTTAAAAAGTCCCTGTCGTTTGACATACTAAACTTAGGGACTGGGGGCCTGATGTTGGATAGTATTTTTGTCATTATATAAAAATTATTTAAAATAATTTTTACTCAAGTCAATATACGTAGGAGCCTACCTAATTATAAGGAAGGTGACAACCTATAAGGAAGGTGACAACCTAGGTAGGAGCTTACTTGATTATAAGGTAGGAGACAACTCAGGTAGAGGTTTACTCATTTATGAGGAAGGAGACTACCCTCAGGGAGGAAGGAGACTACCCTCAAGTATGAGCCTTCCTAAAGTTATATCAGACGTCAGAAGGAGAAGTTCAAGCGTCTACAAAGGACAACGTTCAACAATTAATAGGAGTTTAGAAAGGGAACTCAATCGTCTATATTTAATGTTAAAAACATTAAATGTTCATATTTATTATATATCAATCACTGGAATGTGAATAGTTCATTGTGAGAGAATAAACTCTCAAGTTAATAGGAGAATTAAACTCCTACATTCCCAATGTATTATAAATTCTCTTAAATTGAGAGGAAACTGACAAAGACACAATTCTCAATACAAAGCCTTGGGGCAATTATACCGGATTCCGGTTTTCTCTACATTGTTCTTAAGGTTCTTGTGTTTTCTGGTGTTCATGCTTAATGTTCTTGATTATTTCTTTCGTTTAATCTTGTTTTCTATTTCAAGAACGTTTATTTGGTGTTGGACGAAATTCTGCTCCAACGGTTTTTTGAATATCAACTTATCGAACCCAAAAAAATAAAAATAAAAACATAGGCACAATTCCTGCTTGGAATGTGAATGGAGGGTTGGACGCGGTGATTAATATAAATTAATTTGTAATCGGGAGGCAAAGTTTTCATGTTAGATATTATGGACTAAAATATTATTTAGAAACTTATATTTAGAAACTTATCTTGAGAGACCAACAATAAAGTGAGGACTTGTGCAAGATGACTTTAAAAGTAGCACTCATTTGGAAAATATTTAGTTCATAAAATTACAAGTTAATTCTTTTTCTTTTCACTAAAAACTGAATGTTAATGACATAAAGATATATTTATTTTGTTTAAAACGACTGACCTAAGTCATCCGATATCGGTGGAACCACATGGTTTCAATCTCTTGTCACCACCGACGATCATCGATAGTTATAGTTTTGGACGAACCAAAACAGACCAAATAGTTTTTTATTTTTTATTATTAATATACAGACCAAAAATAAGTGAAACAAGTGAATTATTTTTATAGGGCATCGTTGAAAACTGAGACAAATAAAAAAGCACCTAAATACAAATTTATTGTTTTTTTTTTTTTTTTTTTCTTGAAAAATGAAGTAGACAACTTTTGAATTTTAATTTTCTCAATTACATATCTTTAATTTTCTAATTTCATTCAAATCTCAACGTGTAGAACTGTGATACAGCATTCATTTACATGTAAAGCACTAAAACTATTCAGCAAAAAAGAAAATAATAAATAAAATAAAAAGCCATTTTCTTACTAATTACAGACATATGTACAAGGGACACAGAGCATTTATATGGTACCTCTTCTATTGTAAATAGGAGATCTTGCAAAATGGAAGTAGGCAGCAAATCCTACAGCACTGAGTCCAGCAAGTAGCCAATAGAAGTAATCAAGATGACCTCGGTTTAGATTATTCGAAAACCAGCTATCCTGCCCCGACCCGCCGGTTGATTTCTCAATCACACTCACAAGAAAGCTGCTTAAGTAGCTCCCAACACCAGATATACTAAGGTATAGTGCAAGTCCAATGCTTCGTAGTTCTGTAGGCACTTGGTCATAGAAGAACTCTTGCAGACCAACCAAGACTAGAACATCGGTTATTCCAAACAACATGTACTGAGGTAACATCCACCAGACACTCATTGGGATTGTCACATCTGGCTTATCAACCAGATTGTATTCTTCCGCGGTTTTGAGTCGCTTAATCTCAACTACAGCTGCAATTATCATTGTGAAAATAGATATAAAAGTTCCAGCTCCTATTCTCTGTAGCGTTGTGATGCCAGATGGTTTTTTGGTGAAAGCTCTAGCAAACGGAACAAAAACGCGGTCATAAATGGGAATGAAGGTAAGGAGAGCAATGCTGATAAAACATTGTAGTGAGGCAGCTGGGATTTGGAAGCTAGACACAATCGTTCTCTCCATTGTAGCCCCTTGCTTTGTGAAGAAAGTTCTGGACTGAGCAAACAAAATACCATATATCAAGCACGCCCCCCATATCGGAACAAGTCTAAGTACAGCCTTCGCTTCTTCAACTTCGGCTACACTACAAGTCCAACCATCTTCCTTCAAAGGATATGGTACCATCAAGGCTTTGTCAAGGAATCTGCCAGATCATGGGATCCAAAATACACAAGAGGGGCATAGATGCAAGTAATTATTGAAAATCCGCGTAAGGCAAAATCTCCTTGGCCAGTTATAGAAAGATAAAAGAGCTTCTAGACTAGATGAAAGATGCATAATAAAGTCCGACAAATATCAAATGTACTTGATGAAGTTTCTATTTCATCCTCTACTCACTATACTTCAAACGTAAAGACAAAGCTAAGTTACTTACTTGTATTGTTCAGAACTTGAGTGAGGCAGGACTTCAACTTCAGTTGCTATAGTCGATGGAGCTCTTCGCCGATTCCTAAATGCCGCAAAAACATCCTACCGATCCTCACAAGGGGACCTTTCCCATCGTGTGTAATGCCAAACCTACAAGTCGTCGAACCGAGCAAGAAAACAGCCAATGCAATGACCATAGCAATACAAGGAATCGCAAATCCGAGAGCCCAGCTGAGATTCTCTTGTATGTAGCTTACAATTGCCATTGTTACAAAGGCTCCAGCGCATACACCAAAATACCACCAGTTGAAGAATGAGCTCTTGGCTTTGCAGTCTTCCGGATCATCACCATCAAGCTGATCGGCCCCGAAAGCCGGAGTGCACGGCTTATGTCCTCCTTGAGCAAGTGCTACTAGATATAGAGAAAAGAAGAACAATATTATTTGGGACGAAGGGGGAGAACATGACGTGGTATCATTGGTTTCGCAGTCGGAACCAATCAGAGATGGCAGAATAGCCAACAGAGTCAACAAACCTAGCCCTGCCATCGATTCAAATTTAAGCGAAGAGTTCTATATGATTCTAATATGCCACACTTGGGAGCATTTATAAGTAGTTCCGTCTAAAAGAAGAAAAATAGGCACAATATTCATCTTGTAAATGTTCATTCTGCTGTACAGTTCTATGGTTTCAAAAGAACGCTTTCCTTATATATTCTAATGAGTTTATTTTGTGAAATTCTGCTATCAATTTTGGCAGAAAATTAAGAACTGAATGGAAAACAGAGCTTAAGCCCCTGACAAACTATTGGTAAAATATGTACCAAGCAGTTTAACATTTTCTTTACAATTTTTTCTAGCAATAAAAAAATAAATAAATAAACAGACCGACATTTTTTGGGTGATGTCTTCCTCTGCCTTACGGCATAAACAGGCACAGCAAATAACACCTATTTTTTAATTAATTTTCTAAGGGAGAAAAGGGCATGTTGTTCTGTTTTTTATTTGCAAACTTGAAAAAAATAAAAACACCAACAAAAATTGCATTAAGAAATCCGGATCATGTACATGTCAGATCCAAAATAAATAAGTAAATAAATGTCGTCATTTATAGGAAAATATTAAAAAATTTAAATTTTTTTTTTTCAAAATTGTTATCACTTTAATTGGTCAGCATAGTTTACAAAATTCTATCAGTATTTACGATTTTCCAAGCACCAGGAGTCTCGACTTTTTTAATTAATGGAAATAGAACTAGTGGTGCTGTGGAGAATTAATCTTCGCTTAACTACCGTTTGACATCCCCTTATTTACATTTTCCCTTTCCAATAAGCATCCCCGTATTTACATTTTCCCTTTCCAAAACTTCTTCTAGTGCTTGCAATTTCACCATCCCAATGACATTCCTACTTCATTTCCATCTGGTCTATGTACTTTTATTTTCCTTCCCATTTCTCTTAACTATTCGTATGTCTCGTGACCAGTAGTAATTACTATTTCCCTTTCCAATTGTTCTTCCCATTCTAAGAATGTCCTCGGCCAACGACACCCATGCTATATTTCACCAATTCTTTACAATGTGATTTCTTTATTTTTGATAATCCTAATATACATATGTTACCACAATCCTATTGTATTTCACATTGTTTTTTCATTGTTGGTCACCAAATTATACATATGTTCCTTCTACACCTTTAAGTTTTTTTCCTTATGCCAACAACAACAACATCCATGCTACATTTCACATTGTATCTACAATTATTTCACATTATATTTCCCTCAAATATACATAGATTCCTTCATAAATACACATTCACCTCCAATTCTTTTATTTAATTACTGCCTACATAAATTGCCAATCCACCCTTCGTTCGATTAAAATACGTTATTCATTCCTTACTTCCAGGCTGCATTTTCTAACTTCCATCCTGCCTTTTTCAGTGACAATCACCATCCTTCAACCACGTGTGCATTGGCTTACACAAGTCTTCCGATATCGGATTTAAGACAAGCTGTATATATATAAATTATTATAATACGGGTAATGCTAGTAATATTATGATTTTAATTTTAATTTTCAAATATCAACTCACATGATAGTGTAATCAATAGTAGTGGAGCTACATTTTGCGGGGGAGGGGGGGGGCTACTGTTACCCCTGGCCCAATGGGCTCCTTTGATTTAATGCCCTATCACACCAATTTTTTTCATATAAATCCCTAATTTGCTCCCAGAAATTTTGAAATACAAACTTTATTTGGATTTTTAAAGTTGATTATTTTAGATTAAAAAGTTTATATAAGAAAAAAAGAAGAATATAAAATCAAACAATTTTTTAGTATAAAATTTAGTTTAACTCACTTCCACACCCCCCCCCCCCCCCCCCGGGCACCCGAAAAAAATATTTTTTGACTCTTGCCACTGGTAATATATATGTATATGACATCCTTTTAACACATAGGGATAGCAATGGGGCGGGACGGGGCGGGACAGTTGTAGGTATGCCTCCGCCATCCCCATACCTTCCTCCCTTTTACTCCCCATACCAGCCTAATTTAATGTGGGTATGAGGGTGAGTAACACCTGCTGAAGGTGCTATACTTATATCCTACACATTTACTCATCAAGAATTATTTAAAAAAATTAAAATAACTTCTATTAAAGTTTTCATAAATTTAATAACATAGTTATAATTGAAAATGAAATTGAAATATTAAAAACAAATTCAAACTTCAGAAATCTATAAAAACTAAATTCATAAAGTAACCTAAAACGTTAAACACTAACTTTATTCTTCTTCTATTATAAGGTAATATATGCAGGGTGGGTGTGGGTATGGGGGAGCTTCCCCCACTCTCATCCACACACACACGGGTGGTTAATCTTAACCTCCATATCTATCCTCGCACTCATATACTATCCCCCATACCCGTCCCATGAGAGACGGGTACCGGCATCCATAGATAAAAATGACATCCATATTAACACGTATCAACAATTTACATACCATATAAATTGATATTTGTATTATTAGAGTTTGAATCCTTAACATTATTCTAATAGAACACAACCACTTTTCCCATAAAACGAGATTGAGATTGACCAACGTGATAATACGTGTAAAATAGTAGAAACAAAGAAAGAGAGAAAGAAAGAATATATATATATATATAAGGAAAAATAGTAGAATAAAAAAGTGAAAAAAAAAAAATCTACCAAGATTTAGGATTTATCTATTATATTTGTAATTAGTTCAAAATTTTCACTTGAAATAAACTTGCTCAACTCAACGTTGTGAGACAGAGAGAGAGAGAGAGAGAGACGACACAAACACACCCGAGAAAACAATATGGCACGAACGAACTTTGGAGACTACTTCCAGAATTTATGAAAACAGCTTTAAAGGACATTTACAAGTAAAGAATCTAGGCTTTTAAAGCAATCTTTGGTATGAAAATTATTGACAGCAACTGCTACACTAATTACTGAAAACAGTGGTAGAACACAACATTTACATTGTCTCTCTCCTATCATAGATGTAAGATCTTGCAAAATGGAAGTAGGCAGCAAATCCTACAGCACTGAGTCCGGCAAGTAGCCAATAGAAGTAATCAAGATGACCCCGGTTTAGATTATTCGAAAACCAGCTATCCCGCCCTGACCCGCCAGTTGCATTATCAATGACAGTGACAAGAAAGCTGCTTAAGAAGCTCCCGACACCAAATATACAATGGTAAAGGGCAATTCCAATGCTTCTTAGTTCGGTAGGCACCTGATCATAGAAGAACTCTTGCAGACCAACCATGGTGAGAACAACGGTTATTCCATACAAGATGTACTGAGGTACCAACCACCAGACACTCATTGGGATTGACACATCTGGCTTATCAACTAGATTGTACTCTTTAGCGGTATTGAGACGCTTAATCTCAACTAGAGCTGCAATTACCATTGTGAAAACAGATAAGAAAATTCCAGCTCCTATTCTCTGTAGCGCTGTGATGCCAGATGGTTTTCTGGTGAAAGCTCTAGCAAACGGAACAAAAACGCAGTCGTAAATGGGAATGAAGGTAAGCATAGCAATGCTGATAAAACATTGTAGTGAAGCAGCTGGTATTTTGAAGCCAGACACAATCGTTCTCTCCATTGTAGCTCCTTGCTTTGTAAAGAAGGTTCCGGGCTGAGCATAAAAGATACCATATATCAAGCACGTCCCCAGTATCGGAACAAGTCTAAATACAGCCTTCGCTTCTTCAACCTCAGCTACACTACAAACCCAGTCATCTTCCTTCAAGTGACATGGTGCAATCAAGGCTTTGTCAAGGAAGCTGCCAGATCATGGGATCCAAAATTATATTAGTGATTTCATTTTTTTTTCCCCTTAATTGAAAACATTAAAAATAAATGAAAAAAAAAAAAAAAAAAAACCATGTACAAGTGTTTATGAACAAGCTTGTCTTTTTTTAATGTGGAATATTAGATAGTTCTTTAAGACACATCTGACGGGCATTTAAATGTCTCGAAAGTAACTAAAGTTTTTAATTTGTCGTCCGTTCTTTTACCTCTTCTCCTTGAAACATACAGAGAGAGTTAAGTTACTTACTTGTATTGTTCAGATTTTTGGCGATGCAGGATTTCCACTTCAGTGGCTATAAACGATGGAGCTCTTCGGCTATTCCAAAATGCTGCAACAAACACCCTACCGATCCTTACAAAGGGACCTTTCTCATTGTGTGTAATGCTAAACCTGTAAGTTGTAGTTCCAAGCAAGAAAATGATCAATGCAACAACCATGGAAATGCTAGGAATTCCAAATCCTAATGCCCAACTCAGGTTGTCTTGTATATAGCTTACGATCGTCGTTGTTACTAAGGAAGCCATTGATATACCAAAGCACAACCAGTTGAAGAATGAGCTCTTGGCTTTGCACTCTTCTGGATCTTCACCATCGAATTGATCGGCTCCAAATGCCTGGATGCATGGCTTGTGTCCACCTTGCGCAAATGCTACTAGATAAAGAGCAAAGAAGAACAATATTACTTGGAACAAAGATGGAGAACACGACATGATATCGTTGGTTTGGCAATCAGAACCACTCAGAGATGACAGAATAGCAGACAAAGTTAGCAATCCTAGCCCCTGTAATTGATTCAAATATAAGACGAGTTTTAAATCATTCTATTATGCCAAAATTAGGAGCATTTCACAATTATTTTGTCAAAAAGAAAGAAAAGTGGTTACAATATTTACGTCTTAAATTTTCTTATACATACAGTTTTACGGCTTCAAAGGAAAACTTTCCTTGTATATTAAGATGAGTTTATTAGTGAAATGTTTGCTATGAATCTAAGAAGAAAGTTACGAACTCATGGTAACAAAGCTTAAGTCGTTGAATATAATTTGATGATATAGAAATGCAAAAGTTCAAAATACAGGATAAACTTTCTCAATAAAAACAAAATACGTAGTATAAAAATATTAATCACCCCTAAATATAAAGAAAGAAAAATCCATTTAAAGGGGCCCTGTTTGCAAACTTTAAAATAAAATCGCCAACAGAAATTGTGTTGGAAAATGTAGACAGTGGATTAATATTTAATAACATTTCAGCTCACTGGAAACAAAAAATAAAAACACAAAACAAAACATTTCAGCTCCAAAGAAAAAAAAAAAAAAAATTTGACATTAAATTGAAAAATAAAAAATAAAAATTATCACTTTTATTGTTCAATAAAATTTACCAACATGTAGCAGTATTTCTGATGTGATGTTAAATATGTTTGGATAAAACTCAATATTAAAAATTAACTCAAGAGAACAGATGTTCAATTTTTGTATAAACATCACAATATTTCAACAACCAAGAAAAAGAATTGTTGAAAACTGACCACAACATAGAGCAGGGAAGAGAAGGCGATGGTGCGGAAGCGGCCGAGAAAAGAGTCGGCGACGAAAGCCCCCAAGAGAGGCATCACCAACGCCACTCCGCCCCACGCGTTGACGTTCGCCGCCGCCGCCGCCGTGGACTGGCGGAGCGGCCCCGTCAGGTACGTTATGAGGTTGGCAGAGATTGCATAGTAGGCGAACCTCTCCCCGATCTCCGCACCTGTAAAGTCAAATTGTTAATTACCAGTTAGTTACAATCCAATATAAAAACAAACAACTCCAGGCGTTTCAGCCTCACCAATCATGAGCTCACCTATGATAAAAGCCGCCGATCTCCAACCGCCGGAGCTGGCTCTGGCGGCTGGAAGGCCCTTGTAGTCGACTGCGCCGTTTACAACACAGTTTTCCAGCATCGGAGTTTCGGCGTTGTCGCCGGCTCCGATGCCGTTAGAAATGGAAAGGTCCATTGATATTGACTACTACAGTAAAACAACCAATTCCACTTGTTATTTGTTGAATTATTATATTGAGATTTGGGTGTCTGTTTTTATTAATTAATTAAACAAACTTTGTCTGTGGTTGGCGTCATAAACAGAGTAATGACTATGAGAGCGTCCTTTTATTAAAAGAGGACAAGGAAAAAAAATTAAATTTTAGGGTTTGTTTGGTGTATGAGTTTGAGTTGAAATTGATAAGTTTAAATAATGATTGATGTGTACTTTTTCAGAAAAAACAAAAAAATTTTGGAAAAAAGATAAAAATTAAGTTAAAATTCATGGGTTTAGACCTGTGGTCCAAACAAAGCCTTAGAATTAGAATCACCCTTTGGTAACACAGCAAATCCGTTTGACAAATGAAATGCAAGATATGATAATTATCTTAACAAAAATAAAACACTGAGAAAACCAGACCAAAAATAATAATAATAATAATAATAGTAATAATATAAAACACCACTAGTGTTCCATTTTGAGATACATTGAAGAGTAACAGTGAAAACTCGAAACGAAATTTTTTTATTTTTTATTTTTTATTTTTTTCTAAATGACACTTAGAATTTGTCCTCATTAAAACTTAAAAATGAAAAGATTCAAACTCTACATGAAATGATAAAATCAAGTGTTTAATTATCATTTTTTAAATGGTGTTTTTTCTTCTCTCAACATAACTGTTCATTAGCTTTTTTTTTTTTTTTTTTTGTTGGCGTTGTACCTGCTATGAATTTTAAGGACAAATTACATTTTTTTTCCTTTGAACTATATGCCTTATCACAAAATACTCCCTAAATTTTAATTTATAACATTCTTTCCCCCTTAATATTGAAAAAGTTTACGAATTTTCTCACTCAATTAATTTTTTGACGGAAAAAAATACACATGATACTCGTTTGAAGCATGAGTTGCAGATTTTACATGTAAAACGCTTATAATTAAGTTTAAAAAGTAAATATTTATGGTTGATTGTCATTTTTTTTTTTTCATATTTCTCCCTTATAGGTAACTTTGTTATTCACATTTAATAAGGGTAAGGAGTGTCAATAGTGCTGCCAATGTGTGTCATTTCATATTTATATATCTAATACCCCCAATTGATGCTACCAACGAGTATTAGATGTATTTTTTGTCAAAAATTTCATTAAGGAGGAAAATTCTCAAACTTTTCCAAAGTTTTAGGGGAAATACTGTTATAAATTGAAGTTCAGAGAGCATTTTGTGACAAGACCTAAAGTTCAGGGGGAAAAGTGTAATTTGTCCAAATTTTAATTTGAGTGACTGTTTGGTCTTCGATTTTATGTAATGAACCAGATCTCCGCAAATTAAACTTTTTTTTAGTATAAACGAGTTTAATATCCGTGCGTTGCACGGGGAAGGAAGAAAAATAAATAAATAAATAAATAAACTGAGTATTATCTAATAAGAGCAGTTAGTTAAGATAAATATTATAATTATAATAAGTATAATTCTTCCTAAAATCTCTCCCAATAGTGAAGATGCAAATCAAAATGACAATAGTACTAACAATAATAAAAACGAAAACAAAAGCAAAAAAATAAAAAATTCTTATGTAATCATACTCATTTATAGAAAAAAAAAATAAAACAAAAATAAAACAAAAAACAAAAAAAAATATTTAGATTCAAAAGAACTAGAAAAAACTAACCCTAACCAAAAAAAAATTATAACAAAATAAAATATATATCTCATTTTCTCCTTTTTTTTTTACTGTTTTTTAAAATAAACCAAAAAAACAAAAAAAAAATCAATTTTTATCAGGTTATATACATGCAAAAACGTAAAAATAAAATAAAATAAAATAAAAGGATTTTTTTAAATATAAAACAAAACAAACAAAAAAGACACACAAAAAAAATGCATGCAGAATCCTAAAAAAAAGGGGGTCTTAAAATTAGAACAAAAGAAACAAAAAGACAAAAAAAACTCAGAAAAAAAATCCGAAATAAAGATAAAAAATTTAACGTAAAAAATCATTTTAAAAAAAAAGACAAAGTGAGCAAAAACACAATACAATAATAGATCGGAATCTAATGTCTAAAATTTAGCTCCCAAAAAAAATGGCTAAAACAATATTAAGGAAAAAAAAAAAACAAACTCTAAATGGGGGTAAAACTGACAACACACTGTAGGAAAAAGAAAAACAACTAAAAAAGAGGGGTAAAACGGTAATTATACTGTGCAGGCAGCCGGCAATTTCTGCATTAGGGGTAAATAGGTCAACTCACTGTAGATGGAGGAAAACCAACTAAATCAGAAGGGCAAAAAAGACTCTACACTGTAGACAACACAGTAAAATATGTGAAGACAAAACCGTCCTTCCACTGTAGATAAGCCAAAATCTGCAAATGGGATATGGGAAAAATTGACATTTTATTGTAGAAAAACAGCTATTATACATCACTGTAGCAAAAAGTATTGTACAATACTGTAGCAACTGTAGCAAAAAGTACTGTATATTATTATACAGTACTGTAACAAAAGCAGCAAAATGTTTTTTAAAAAGATCACTGTTCATTACTGTTAAAGTAACAGTAAAACCCTGACATCCTTTTAGTATATTATAATGTTGGTCTAAATCACTCAATTCGTCAAATTTTTAGACAGAATTATATGTAATCATGAGAATATTTGGTATATTTGGTTTTACAAAATTTAAAGAAATTACATCACTGTATTTGTTCTAGTAGTATTTATGAATAATACCCCCGTGCTAATTGCTTGGGGTTTTAATTTGGTACCCTACTTGGCTTTTTGTGAGGATTCAGGAAAATATCCTTTGGGTTAATTTTATAGGGAGAGACTGTGGTAGAGTCACTCCCAAATAACTCTATCGGTATAGTCTCTTTTTAAACCATTGAGATTTAATCGAACGGTTGAAATATTATTGGTATACCATACTTATTATATATTTTACCTCATATAATCTTTCTCACCTTAAGTCTTCTCCGTCGCCAGTAACCTTCTCACCGCAGACTACCCACTCCGGAGACCACCCCCGACGCCGGCGACTCAACCCCGGCCACCCCCCACCCAGCCCCCTGCCCTCCCTCGCCAGGACCCGGCACCCCTCAGGCTCACTGGCCCCCCTGCCGACACACCCCCCCAGCCCCCCCAGCCCCCGGGCAGGCCCCCCATCTCTCTTCTCTTCTTTCTCTCTCTTCCCCCCCCCCCCCCCTCTCTTCTCCTCTCTCACTCTTCCCCTAGACCCCCACCCCGGCGCCCCCCCCTCGACGGGACCACCACCCCCTCTTTCTCTCTTCTCCTCTCTCTCTCTCTTCCCCTCTCTCCAGGCCCCCGCCCCCCTCCCCCCACCTCAACCCCACCACCGATGGGGACCCCCATCCCCCCTCTCTCTTCTCACGTCGGGGATGTGAGGGGGGGGGGGCCGGCGGCCGGGCGTGGGAGGTGGGGGGGCCGAGGGCAGGGAAGAGAGAGAGAGAGAGAGAAAGAGGAAAAGAGAGAGAAAGAGGGGGCTGAGGGGGTTGTCGGGGGGGTGCCGAGGGGCGGGTTGGGGGCCGGTGGGGGAGGGCCGCGGGAGAGAGGAGAAGAGAGAGAGAAGAAAAGAGAGAGAAAGGGGAAGAGAGAGATAGGGGGGTTGTCAGGGGCCGGCCTGCTGGGGTTGGGGCCGATGGTGGGGGGCCGGAGGTAGGTCGCCGTGGGAGAGAGGAGAAGAGAGAGAAAGGGGAAGAGAGAGAAAGGAGGGTCGCTGGCGGCCGGCCGGGACTGGGGCCGGTGGTGGGGGGGAGGGGGGGCGGAGGTGGGTCACCAGCGTCCGTTGCCGGCGACGGAGAAGACTTTGGGTGGGAAGGATAATGTGAGGTAAGGTGTATGATAAATATGGTATACCAATAATGTTTTAACCGTTCGATTAAATCTCAACGGTCTAAAAAAGGGCTTTATCGGTAGAGATCCTCAACCACAGACTCACCCAATTTTATAAATGGCTTTTGAATTATACACAATTTCTCATGTTGCTCCTAGACTTGTGATATTACACATCACATTATGCTGAACTTTTCTATCATCCCACCAACAGTCCCCTATCAATATTATATGAAAAGATTGGATAAATATTGAACACGTTCTAATCACATGATCTTTGTTTAGTGGTAAAGTCGTAATTAAATATTTTTAAAAGAAAAATGTACTTCAATCAGAGATATTTTGGAAGCAAATTGTAATTATATTTTTATCAAAGATCTATAGTTTCACAAAGCTATTTTATAGGTACAGTTTTCCTCCCAAAAATATTTAATTATGATTATAATCTTAATTAAAGGTTACATGATTTGAACGTGTGCAAGAAACTGTTCAGTTTTTTACAATTTCCTAATGTAAGGGCCATTTTCATAATAGTAAAAAAGTTTGAGATAATATGATATACAAAATTAGAAGTCATGGGCCAAGTTTAGATTGGGTGTATATTTCATGGATTATTTTAACACCCAGTGTAGTTTAGTTTTTTTTTTTTTTTTTTTTTTTTTTTTTTTTTTTTTTTTGTTTTGTTTTGTTTTTTTGTTTTTTTGTTTGTTTTTTTTTTTTTTTTTTTTGAGACTTGAATTTTCTTTTCCGTCCTTTTACTCTAAAAGATAATAAAGTAATCTAACGTAACTTTTAACAAAACCAAACATTAAAAATTGACATATTAAAAAAAAGAATAAAATCAAATCTAAATCGTAGTTGTAAGTATAGTCTAGCGATAATATCACACTTAATTTCACCTAAAGGTATGAGTTTAAATCCCCTTATTTCAAGTTCAAAAAAAGAATCGAATCAAAATCCAGATCCAATTAGGCATATTTGGATTAAAAGGACAAAAAAACCGAAATTAATGTCCCAAAAAAAAAAAAAAAAAAAAACCTCATACTACGGGGATGATATTGTCTCAAATGACAGGGTATCATAATGAGAGTTCTCGAGCATCAACTAATCGAATTAAAAAAAAATTATAATAATAAATAACTCTTCAGGTGAATTATAATGGGTGTGGTTTAGAACTATGATAGAGTCAAGGATATCGATGTCGACAGAGTTGTCGAGATTTTGATTTATGGATAATGTCGACGGAGATGTCGCTGTCAACGGATATCCCAGGAAAAAATGGATACTTAAAATAAACCTTAAAATTTTTGCTAAAATTTTATAATACATGACAAGAATCAATATTATTTAATCTGAACTAACTTAAAACAAAAACAATGCATTTGGTATTAAATACGAAAATTATATCCCATAATGTAAGACGAAATCACAATAATTATACATTGATTAAAATAATATAAGATAGTACCTAAAAATTAAATGTCAAACATAAAAGTATACGTACAAATTTCGAGTATTAGTCTTGATCTAAACAATACATTTACCGAAATATTACCCTTGAATAATTGTAAAAGTAGCTGATAATATATCACATGTATGTCTTTCAGTCTTAACTTCCAAACGTTAACTCATAAATTGGATATTTGATTTATCCAACTTGATGTGTAGTCTTGATAGATATGCAATGATATCTCAATATCAATTTATGATAGAGATATACCGATATATCAAAGAAACTATTTAGATTTTCTACTTCTAAACTAGACCCTATTTCAGAATCATAAGAAGGATTATAACCGTATCAACTTTACTCGATTCCTAAGCTCATGTAATTAAAACTCAAGATAATAGAATTCTCATCAGTTTAACTCATTTCATGTTGGAAAAATCGGATCCGGTATAGAGTTACGGCGCAGCGGAAGTTTTAAAATTTTTATGCCGTTTCCGGAAAAGAGTCTCATGATGCATATAACAATAAATTAAATTAATGATCAAGCGTACCTTAATTCTTGGATTCCGGAATCACTAGAGCGTTTGACCAATGTGTCTTCTATACTATTCTCGAGTTCCACGTCTCAGAGTGTGTGTGGGCACACGTTCTATGAATCCAAGCGACCGGTAATGCTTTCCGAAGTCTAGATCCCTCCTTCTCAATTCCGATGATCCTCGTTGAGAATATGATCCAACTTCTTTCTTCAAAACTACAAAATAGGAACCGATTAACCTCCTATGAAAATAATCACTCGGTTTAACCTTCCTCACAGTTTTGATTCAATGGAATTTTCTCTCATTTTCTCTCTCAATTGTGTGCCGAATTTTATGATGTAGAAAAAAAACACCAATAGGTTTTCTCTTTCTATAAAAAAACGTTTTTCTCTTTTAGAATAACCAAAAGTTAGTTTTTCAATAACTCCTAGCCTTTATATAGAAGTCCAATCCTTTTCAAAATTTATCTCCTTCTCTTTTAGGATAAATTTTGAACCAAAAGATCATACAACTTTAGGGCTAGATTCATTGAACCTAAAAATGTTTTTCCAAGGGAAGATTATCCTCAATAAAATTCGGCCACAAGGAGGAAAAGAGATTGATTGGTGTTTCAAATTTTAAATCAAGAATCTAGACTAGTCAAAAGATCCTAGTCCTATCTAGATTCAAACTTCTTTTAAACCTTTTCAAATTTAAATAAGATTCACATATTTGAATAAATATTTTCCATAAACATTATCCATATTAATTAATTTAAATCAATGAAATATTTCAAATTTTCTTTCCTCACAAAAACCATGCACCTCTTTTAATTAGGAAAGAAAAATCCATGAAATAATCTCCATTATTTAAATCAATTAATAATTTAATGTTAGGAATATATTTGAACAATTTTGAAACAAAATTTTCTTCCCTCCACTCAATTAAAAACGTGCACCTTTTTTAATTAGGAGAAAAAAAAATTTGTTTTCCAAAATTAAATAATTCAAACACAATGTTATTTCCAAAATTCAAATTAACCAATCACATGTTGACAAATCATTTGTCTACAAATTTCATATGTCCAATCCTTTCCAGATTGCATGTTAGAGAGTATCATGTCTTAATAGACATTACTAAATTCCATTTATAATTAATCGATCTCATTAGGAACAAATCCCGAAACGCTTCGTGGAACTATATGAGCTAATAGAGGGACCCGATGGAAATATGTAAAGAGGCTCCTATAATTGTGAAAAATTAATCCCAGATTAATTATTCATCAATTATCAACTTCAAAACTATTTCACTAAAAGTTTGAAGCTGAACTCCTGTTTACATACCGTATTACGAAAGCTCTCTCACGTAGTGCTTCTTCCATGATTTATTCATCGCTTGCTTAATCCTCATATATTATCCATGATTGAATTAAGGACTTTTTCCGTTTTACCTTTTCAATCATTTTAACTTAAAGTTCCATTATTCTCCATTGAAAGAACTACCAATTATAAAACCATACAATTGGTAAACCACCAGAGAACTCAAAGTAAACCGATGGCCAAGATCTTGTTATACTATCTTTCAATCCCCGAATAATGCCTTTAAGTAGATAACATTTACTATCGTTAAGATAGCTATGGATTCCGTATCTATGAATCTTGATTTCTCTATCCATAAGTCATGCACCCAAAACACAAGTTTATTGACCATGAATTAACAGTGTCTCACCTGTAGTGCATTAAAGTACATAAGTCATGGATGTTAACTCAAGTAATCATTTCAGGATTAAGATTAATGCAGGATGATAATCAAAGTGTCATTGATTCTCATAAACGGAATTATTAAACCGAATCAATTAACACTTTAGGTCCAGTCTAATGTCATACCTCAATACTGGTATACATTAAAGTTTCTACTCGGAACCTATCCGATGGTCAAGACAAACCATCCCTCCAAGGAAGTAGACAACCTTTACAATCTTATCATAAATAAGATCCCCAAATCTTATTCCATCGATTGCGGACTATTTATTTAGACCGTTATCAAATTACCACGTCTTCTATGTATACCCCGTATACATATAGTAATCCGATATATTACCAACAGTCAAGGAGTATTTTATGTTTGCTCAAAATAACCATACAATCAACAAATGAAAGTAAATAGGACACAACTTATTAAACATGAATAACGTTCTCTTATTAATATCAAAATGTGATATTTACAGAAAATCCCTAATATTGATTTTCTATCCTTATGGAACATTTTGATCCCAACATTTCGGTGATATCACATCTTCTTATATATTGTTTTGGTATAGCCGTTTTGAGTTGATAAATGCTATCACATTTTAAAAAATGGAATAGACGACAAAATTAAAAACTTTTTACAAAAAAAAAAAAAAAAAAAAAACTTCCCCAAGTTTTTGGATATTTTGTGGAAATATCCAAAAATATCATAGATATTCACGGATATTCATGGATATTGCATATATTTTTGGATATTGTGGACATTTGATGGATACTCCCGAAATAAATATTTTTCCTCTCGTTATTCATGTCGAGACTTTAAAATATTGACAATGTCGTGGAAATGTCAAGAATATTGTAGACATTTTCATCCTTGTTTACGAGTAAATCCCTTTTAATTATTCAGCAAATAACAAAAATTAAAAGGCTTTTACTTAATAATTACAAATATGTACGAAGGACGCAGAGCATTTACATGGTACCTCTTCTATTGTAAATATAAGCTCTTGCAAAATGAAAGTAGGCAGCAAATCCTGCAGCACTGAGTCCGGCAAGTAGCCAATAGAAGTAATCAAGATGACCCCGGTTCAAATTATTCGAAAACCAGCTATCCCGTCCCGACCCGCTGGTTGCGTTCTCAATCACAGTGACAAGAAAGCTGCTTAAGTAGCTACCAACACCAACTATACTAAGGTATAGGGCAAGTCCAATGCTTCTTAGTTCTGTAGGCACCTGATCATAGAAGAACTCTTGCAGACCAACCATGGTGAGAACATCGGTTATTCCAAACAACATGTACTGAGGTAACAACCACCAGACACTCATCGGGATTGTCACATCCGGCTTATCAACCAGATTGTATTCTTCAGCGGTTTTGAGACGCTTAATCTCAACGAGAGCTGCAATTATCATTGTGAAAACAGATATAAAAAGTCCAGCTCCTATTCTCTGCAGTGTTGTGATGCCAGATGGTTTTCTTGTGAAAGCTCTTGCCAACGGAACAAAAATGCGGTCATAAATGGGAATGGAGGCAATAATGGAAATGCCGGTGAAACATTGTAGTGAAGCAGCTGGTATTTTAAAGCCAGGCACAATCGTTCTCTCCATTGTAGCCCCTTGCTTTGTAAAGAAAGTTGGAGACTGACCAAACAAAATACCATATATCAAGCATGTCCCCCATATCGGAAAAAGTCTAAGTACAGCCTTCGTTTCTTCAACCTCGGCTACACTACAAATCCAACTATCTTCCTTAAAAGGATGTGGTGCAGTCAAGGCTTTGTCAAGGAATCTGCCAGATCATGGGATCCAAAATATATTAGAGGGGAATTGATTATGTAATTATTTAAAAGCCGTTTAAGGCAAAATCTCCTCTGTTCTTTTACTCACTCTATTTCAAACCTAAAGACTGAGCTAAGTTCCTTACTTGTATTGTTCAGAACCTGAGTGAGGAAGGGCTTCTACTTCAGTTGCTATACATGATGGATCTCCTCGCCGGTTCTTAAATGCCGCAACAAACACGCTACCAATCCTCACAAAGGGACCTTTCCCATTGTGGGCAATGCTAAACCTATAAGTCGTCGTTCCAAGCAAGAAAACAACCAATGCAATGACCATTGCAATACAAGGAAGCGCAAATCCAAGAGCCCAACTGAGATTCTCTTGTATATAGCTTACAATCGCCATTGTTACCATGGCACCAGTTGATACACCAAAATACCACCAGTTGAAGAACGAGCTCTTGGCTTTGCACTCGTCCAGATCATCACCATCAAACTGATCGGCCCCAAAAGCCTGAGTGCATGGCTTGTGTCCACCTTGAGCAAATGCTACTAGATATAGAGCGAAGAAGAACAATATTATTTGGAACATAGGAGGAGAACATGACATGATATCATTGGTTTCACAGTCAGAATGACTTGAAGACGGAAAAGCAGCTGACAGAGTCAACAAACCAAGCCCCTGCCATCGATCCAAATTTAAGCCAAGAGTTCTATATCATTCTGATATGCCACACTTAGAAGCATTTATAAGTAGTTCCGTCAAAAAGAAGAAAAATAGGAACAATATTCATGTTAATTGTTCTTTATGCTATACAGTTCTATCGTTTCAAAAGAATTCTTCCCTTCATACATTCAGATGAGTTTATTAGTGAAATTCTGCTATCAATCTAAGCAGAAAAATTAAGAACTCATGTAAAACAAAGCTTAAGCCCTGAACCATTGGTAAAACAAGTATCATACAGTTTAACATTTTCTTTACAATTTTTCTGGCAACAAAAAAAATAAAAATACATACAAACATTTTTTTAGTGATGTCTTCCTCTGCATCACGGCTTAAACAGGCACATCAAATAACACCTATCTTTTAATTAATTTTCTGAGGAAAGAAAAAAGCAAATGTTGTTCTGTTTTTTATTTGCAATCTTAAAAAAATTATTTGCAATCTTAAAAAAATAAAACACCAACAAAAGTTGTATTAAGAAATGACAAAAAAAAAAAAAAAAAAAAGAATAAATGTCATCATTAATTGGAAAATATTAGGGGTTTATAGGTAAATAGTTTTTTTTTTAATAAGTTTTCTTAAAAATGGTCCAAGTTTTTAAAAATTAGTTAAAAAGCCTAAGTTTTTAAAAATTAGTTAAAAGGCATTTTTTTTCCCCTAGAATGGTTAATCAATTTTGTAAATAATCAATCACTGATTAACTATATTTTATAGTTAATCACTGACTAACTATAGGTAAATCATTAATTGATCACGGTCAATCATTGAATATGATAATATAACTCATAAATTTTTGTAGTCAATCATTGATTGACGACAAACAAATCAGTGATTGACCATTGATTTATCACTGATTAACTAATGGTCAGTCACTGATTGACTAATGATCAGTCATTGATTGACTCTGGTCAATCATTGATTAACCATCATTGACTCTAACATAATCAGTGACTAAACGAGTGTAAAATGATATGTCAATTTTGGCGGAGTCTGAGATGAGAGTTAATCACTAATTGACCATTAACATATCAAAACACAAGACAACACATAACAATAAAAAAAAAATGAATTGAAACACATTTTTTTTCCAAAATTGATGAACAAAAACCTAAAAAATCATATAAACCAAAGTGAAGAGAAATAAAACAAGCAAAAGCAAAAGCAAAAAGATAAGCCAATAATCTTGCATAAAACATAAGTTAAAATCAAAATTCACAAATAAAAAATAAAAATAAACATTCAAATTTTAATTGCAATTCAAAAAATGAACTGAAATCGAACAAATACAAAGAAAAACACACAACCGGTCAAGAGAGAAATGGGTAAAGGGAGAAAAAGAAATTTGGGAGAAAGAGAGGAGATGTTTGAGGAAAATAAAAATTGATTAAACAAAACATAAACATTAGATCATTTAACTAATAAAAAAGAAGTTGAGTAATCTATTAGATTAGAAAATAAATAGAGGACACCCTCCTAATTTTCTAAAGTATTATCACTTTACTTGATCAGCATAATTTACCAAACTCTATCAGTATTTATGATTTTACAAACAAAATTTGTTTTTTAAAACTATTAGAATTTACCTTGAAAACCTACAATCCGATACTGAAAGTATTGAAAACCCGAAAGACAAATTAACTGACCAGAATGTAGAGCAGAGAAGAGAAGGCGATGGTGCGGAAGCGGCCGAGAAAAGAGTCGGCGACGAAAGCCCCCAAGAGAGGTAGCAACGACGCGGCTCCGCTCCAGGCGTTGACGTTCGCCGCCGCCGCCGCCGTGGACTGTCGGAGAGGCCCAGTCAGGTACATTATGAGGTTGGCGGAGATTCCATAGTATGCGAACCTCTCCGCAATCTCCACACCTGTCATTCAAATCGTCACTTTTACCTGTCACAAATCCAGTCAAAACGACAAAACAATTTCTGGCGTTTCCGTCTCACAGCTCATGATTATCTCACCGATGATAAAAGCCGCCGATCTCCAACCGCCGGAGCTGGATCTGGACGCCGGACGGCCCTTGTAGTCGACGGCCCCGTCCACGACGCTGCTATTCAGCATCGGAGTTTCGACATCGTCGGCGGCGGCGGCGGTGGCTCCGATAGGGTTAGAAATGGAAATGGCCATTAATGTTAACTACTACACTTGACGCAAACAAACCAACTCCACTTCTTATGAATAAATGAGTGAATTCAGACTTCAAATTAGTGCAGGTGTGATAAGTTGATTTACATTGGTGCGTATTTGTTTTTTATGAATTAACAAATTTTGGATGTGGGTCTCGTGGTAATAAAATAATGCTTTTAAAGATCACATGGAATAATAAAATAAGAATGAGAGAATCACGCTTTGATGAAGTAGGAGATCGGTTTGACAATGACATTTGGAAAATATATACGTATATACATTTTAATGCTTTTATATTTTTGTTTTCTGAACTTAAAAACTCCTTGAATTACAAAATGTTACTATTTATAACACTTGTAATATTAATTAGCTTTTGCCTCCTAAATTTAGTAAATTTAATATTATATCTGAATATTGAAAAACTAATACTTATATCTCTTGACCTTTAAACTAAAGGTGGGTTTATTAACACCGTCATTATGCTTTTCTCACTTACTTTTTAAATCATCAACAAATTAATTTTAAAATTAAAAAAAAAATTCTTATTTCACCCCTTAGTTTTTCTAAAAAGCCTTTATAACTAAATTATTTATCTTTCTTCTTTCTCTACATTCTAAATCTAAACCACTGCATAGTTTTTTTTTTTTTTTTTTTTTTTTAAGAAATTTTTAGTTTTATTTTTATTTTTGAATTTTTTTTCTTTTTAGATATCAGATAAAAATTATTCATTAATTTAAATGTTGAGATAAAAATATATGAACTTATTATTTAACATACTTCTTTTTGAGACAATAACAACTTAGGGATAAATACTGATGAAGCCGAGTATTCCACAAGCATATTTGAAAATATTATGAATTTAGTCAATACTTTTATTAGATAATTAGAAAAAGCTCACAATTCAGAGTTTGCATGAATTTCTAACCATTTATCTCAACTATTTATAAAATGAATAACCAATCAAATCAATATATTTATAAAAAAATATAACAACAAAATAGAACATTTAAAAAAAAGTAAGGAAAAAAATGTATAGGTTTAGACTATAATGGGAGGAGAAAGAAAAAAGTAAATAATTTATTTATAAGGGTTTTTTTTTTTTTTTTTTGGGAAAAATTGAGGGTGGAACAAATAGTTATTTAATTCTAAAATTAATATGGTAAGTGGTTTTAAAAAATAGGTGGGAAAAATAAAATAAGAGGTGTTAATAGACCCACCCTTAAACTAATTGCAAAGTTATTTATATTTTGTTCACTTAAAACTGATGTAGCATAAATATATATAACAAAAAGTCAATTTAAAATAAATCTTTACAATTACTAAAAATAACCATAAAATATATAATAAACATTTAAGGGATCTAAATCTACTAGTTCCTTTAATTTTTTTGTTTTGTATTTTGTTTTTTGTTTTTTGTTTTTTTTTTTTTTTTTTTTTTTGGAAAATGTCAAAATCCCCCCTGAACTTTGTCATTAGTGTCAAGATACCCCCTGAATTTTGAGAAGTGCATGTTGTGACCCCTAAACTTTGATAAGTGTGTCATATGACCCATATAATGAATTCCGTCAAAATTTTGGACGGATTTACACGTGCGATGCACATGAAGGGTATAATTGACATTTCAGTCAATTTCTTAACCCATCTAATTGATTCATCTTTTCTTTACCCAAAAATAAAAAATAAAAATAAAAATCAATTGATTTACGGTTTTTAGTCAGAATTTGGGGAAACTACAAAACCCAATTGATAGAAGAGCATTGAGGAGAGCATGTCTGGCTTGGGAGTCCAACCTACCCAAGGAGGCTTCATTCTGGATTTTGCGCTTCAAGATGTGTGCTGCGAAGGACGGCACCTCGTAATTCTCTTCTTCATCTTCTGCTGCTGCTGCTTCAGAATTACAATTATTGCTGCTGCTATTATGAAGATGATGATGATAGTGGTGAATTTGATTTTGAGTCTGATTCTTGTGGTGGTGGGGAAGTTTCAAAAGAATGGAGGTGGCGCATCCCAGGAGGAGGGGCTCTCCTGGAACTCGACCAACCAATTCAATTGGGGTTTATTTTATTTTATTTTATTTTATTTTATTGGTAAAGAAAAGATTCATTGATTAGATGGATTAAGAAATTGAATAAATTATCAATATTACCCTTTTTATGTGCATCACACGTGCAAATCTCTCCAAAATTTTGACGGAATTTGTTACAGGGGATAATATGACATGCTTGTCAAAGTTTAGGGGCACAACAGGCACTTTTCAAAGTTCATGGGGCATCTTGACACTAGTGACAAAGTTCATGAAGAATTTTTGACATTTTTTTTTAATGACGTCAATTTGAAAAATAAATCTTCTGAATGCTCAAAACACTGAAAATTATTTTAAAAACAGAAAATAAGCACAAAGTCAATATATACCGACGCCTAAAAATGACTAATGTCTTTATAAGATTTGTTATTAAAACTAAAGTCATTATAAGAAAAAACAGAAATGGAAAAGTAAAGGACGGTATATTTAGATCCTTTAAATTTTGATAGATTTTTCAGATAATTTTGTGATTGTAAAGATTTTAATTTAAATTAACATTTTATACTAATGTCACATCAGTAAAATAAGTGATTTTATTGGCAGTTTAAAGGTTGAGAGGTATAAGCATTAGTTTTTCAATATTCAGTGATAAAGTTATAAATGTACTAAAATTTAAGATAAAGATAAAGATAAAGTTTTTCAGTCTTGTTAGACCAAAATATGAAAATTTTTGCTAACAGTTCAAAGTTCGAGAGTTATTGTTACTAACTATTCATAGTTTGAGGGGCATAAACGTCAATTTTTAAAGTTTGGGTGATAAAGTTATAAGTTTTAAAGTTTTTGAGGCAAAATTAAAGTTTGTCCTTGTTAAATTACACTTTAGTTGTTTTCAATTCAACAATTCCATCCATTTAACTAATGAAACGAACAAAGATAACATTTCAAAGTTTAGAGAACATTTCTACCAATTTTCAAAGTTCATGAAACAAAATTATAAAAGCATCATAGTATAGAAAGCAAAAATAAAACTTGACATGATAATCAATATATAAACAAACTTTAAACTCCTACTAATAAAAAAATTAACAACTAACATATAACATAAATTGATACTTAAAAATTATCATTAATTTATTAGAATTTATATCTCTAACATTAATTTTTTTAAAACATAAAATTATTTGTATAGATATGCTTTGAACATTTCAAATTTGACAATATAGTCTCTAAAATTTTTTTCTTAGCAATCAGAATTTATAATTTTTGACAATTTAGTCCCTTTTTTCTCAAATTCATAAAAATTTGAATGGTTTTTTACACATAATTTGCACATTATAATCCAAGAAGAACATTGTTCATCATTTTCGCATAATTTCAATACAATTACCTTTGAAAATTTGAATCTTAATTCAATTATAGTCAAACTTAAACCTAAACTTTAAAAGAAATTTGTATTAAAATTAAACAAAAATGATCAACATTGTTCCTTTTGAGCTATAATGTGTAAGTATCGTGCAAATTAAAATTATCATAATTTTAATAAATTTAAACAAAAAAGACTTAATTTCCAAAAATTAAAAGTTCAAGATTGATCGTCAAGGAAAAAAAATTTAGAGAATAAATTGTCAAATTTAAAAAATTCACGAGACATTCATGCAAATAACGACTCATCCCGTGACACGAGATTGATGGTGTAAATTTCAAATGATACTTTGACTAACTAAGAAAATGACTCACCAATAATTCACTCGTTAGATTTTATAATTGTTTTTTATAGAAATTTCTACAACAGAAATTCTATCTTGGTAATATTAGTTATGTAAAACTGTCAAGAAAATATTAGTTCCCATGACACGAGATTGATAGTGTAAATTTGAAATGATACCATGACTAACTAAAAAAATGACTCACCAACAATTCACTCGTTAGATTTTATAATTTTTTTTTTTTTTTTATAGAAATTTCTACAACAGAAATTCTATCTTGGTAATAATATTGGTTATGTAAAACTGTCAAGAAAATATTAGTTATGTAAAATTATTTATAAATTTTTGATACGAACGTTTATAAATCAGATTAATAAAAATAAAATAAACTAACAATTAAATCTAATAATAAAAAATAGTTCCTGTCAATTTAAAAAAAAAAAAAGGGTAGAAAAATTGTTCTATCACGTGATGTTCATTTAACTTTTTTTGTTAATTACAAAGCACTTCAGTCGAAAATCATCTATATATATTGCTTGCGAGGCATATATATGTACAAGAAAATCCTTAAGGTTCTAAAAACAGAAAACAGAGAATTTAACCTACAACATATATTCCCGCCAAAAACAGCCAAAACTACAATTCTCGATTGACACCCAAATTCCTTCTAGCATGTCAATATGTCATGTGGAGACGCTGTGCAAGATAATAGACATGCCAAGAAAGGGACATCAGAGATAGGATGTTGAGAAAAGACGACAGCGTATTTAGCTTCTTTAGCCTCCCGTTCAACAAGATCACCTTGTTCCGCGCTACCTCCTGCTCCGGCGGTTCTGCCTCGACGGTTGTTGGTGCAGGATCGGCTGCCGTTGTCTCCTGCTCGGCAGGAAGCTCTCCTGATCTTCCTCTTCCCTCTTCTTTCTCGACCTTCATCCTCTCGAACATTACCTTCAAACATGGTTCGCAACAAAGGCAAACAAGGGTCATTCCTAGGTTACATATGCAAATTCGGTGTCTCATAATGTTTACTATAATCACATTGACTATTTTTTTTTAAATAATTTTTAATTTTTAATTTTTCTAGACATACATATGTAACAAGTAACAACCAACTATTCCATTGATAATAATGACAAATGAGTGGTTAAAGTATTCGACCAATGAAATAGATAATCTAGATGAGTACCAAGGATTTTGGAAAAATGGACCTCAAACTAAGCAAGAACACTTGGTTAAGCCTCTAAGACAAAATAACTCTGAAACACCCTGTGTTATTATTATCATTTTTAATTCAGTGAGGATTTGAACTCTAGGGTTCAGATACGAAATCACCACTATGCTAGTGACAACAACAAAACGCCCTGTATGTTTTCAGTATTTGCTATGTTATGCCTTTACTTGGCAAAGGGTACGGCTGCCTAATAAACTAAGAAAAAAAATGTAGTATGGTTAACTAACTTATGACTAGAACAATAACCAAATTAACCATTAATCTCTTTCTACAAATATATATATATATATATATCAGTAATTAATCTCATGACAACACAAGAAAGTAAAAAAAAAAAAAAAAGTCAGATGTAAGGTTTAAAAAAAATGTAAACAAAAAACAAGTTGTTACCTTGGTAGCTCTAGGCTCCAAGTAGAGCATATTAACAAAAACCAACACCAAAGAAGCCAAAAGGTTATAGACTTGAAACTTCTCAGCCATGCTAGTGACAACCCTTCCTCTGTGGCTCAACAAGTACCCCAACAACGCGGTGCCGATCCCCCAAGCCATGGTCCTGAAGTAGACCGGATAAATCTTGCTCTGCACCACCCCAAACTGCTGCCTCGGCAAAGCCCCCGCCAACACATAACTCAGTATAAAAGTCACCCAAACTGCCGTCCCGTAAGCCGTCGAGAACCCCACCAAGTAAGTCGCCCCCGATATCGGGTTCAGCACCTCGCCGGAGACCATGTGGCTCAGCACGCCCGCCCTCTCCCACGCCTGTTTACACAGCGATGGGAAGAACCAGGACACGTTATTCGCCACGTCCTTCCCCACCGTCTTCCCCAAGTCCTTGCCGTCCTTCGCCGCCTCCCAAGTCTTCTCCGAAGTCTCCCTGGCTCGCCCCTCAACATCATGAGCCTTGCTTCTTACCGTCTCCTTGGCCTTCTCGTACGCTTCCTCAGCTGCCTCCTCCACTCTTTGCGCCGCCTTTTTCTTCTTCTCCGTCGCCTCGTGCGCCGCTTCCTTCGCCTTATCTACGACATCATGCGCCTTCCCCTTCGCCTTCTCAGCGGCATCATGCACCTTCTCTTTCGTCCTCTCGGCGACATCACGCGCCTTCCCCTTCGCCTTCTCAGCGACATCATGAGCCGTCTCTTTCGTCTTCTCGGCGACATTATGCGCCTTCCCCTTCGCCTTCTCGGCTGCGTCATGAACCGTCTCTTTCGTCTTCTCGGAAACATCATGCGCCTTCTCCGAAACCGCCTCTTTCGTCTTCTCGGCGACATCATGCACCTTCTCCGAAACCGCCTCTTTAGTCCTCCCTATGGCGTCAGCAATCTTGTGCTTGCATTTCCCGTAGGCATCACAGATGAGCTCCTTCGGACTACGCCACTCGCCTTCGCCGTGATCAGGGAGAACAGAGGCGGCTTCGTTGAACTTCTCTTTCGTTTTTTCCGCCGTGGAAGAGAGCTCATCAGCATGGAGGTGGTGGCGAGAAGTGTCGTCCGGCGAGATAGAGACTTTGGTGATGGGATGGCCTTCTTGGTCGTACTCCACCACCACCACCCGGTGTCCCTCTTTCACTATGAGATTGTCGTCGTCATTTTGCTTCTTCGGTGCCGGTGAAAAAACTCCCGCCGTCGCCAGTGAAGTCACGACAAGGCAAAGCGCAACAACGTTCATCATCTTCTTCTTTTTTGTTTGTTTGTTTTTTTTTTTTTTTTCTGGGCTGAAGAAACGAGTAAAGGATTTTTTATTTTGCAAATACGTCCCTCGGTCGAGTCGTGTAGAGGTTTTAAGGTTTTTTCTGGGTAAAATTTTTAGCGGTTTGGTTGGCAATTGCGGTGGCGGAAGAAGGGTTGTTGACACGTGGCTCTTGACGATGAAGAAACTGACACGACTTGAGTCTGCATGGCCACATTCAGACCCGCGTGTCATGATTGGAGAGTCCTGTTCTGGATATTTTTTACATTTTCATTCAGCTTACACTTGAACGTTTCGGTGCACGCGCGGTAATCTTTTTCAAATCCAATTGCTCCATTTTTTTTTATTTTTTTTTTATTTTTTGATGAATCGGAGACTCATCCTTTTTTTAATAATTCAGTCAATTATAAATTATAGAGTTTGAATTCTCTTTATTTTAATTAAAAAAAATACGTCAACAAAAACGATAATAGTAGAAGTATTCATTCTAATTAATTTTTGCATACCAATAATTTAAGAAAAGAGTAAATTATTATAAGTGTAATTATTATATCAGTCGTTAAACTATATAAGGAATCCGTATTATTTAAGAAAAGAGTAAATTATTATATTAATCGTTAAACTCTTTATAAGGAATCCGTCTGATCTTAAACGTCCGTGACAGATTTACCACTTTTTGCACCCTTTTAAAGAATTCAAGCCTGGTCCCACAAAGAAAGAAAAAAGAAGAAGAAGAAGAATTCAAGCCTGATTTAAAATTATAAAAAAAAAAAAAAAGGTGATAAAATGGTACCCTCGTAAAAGAGTTTGAACACCAACATAATAACTTACCCAAAAAATAAACATTTGAAATCCTTATAAATTGACTTATACATTAAAATAATTTTTTCTATAAAATAAAAAACGACAAATTGAAATGCTTATAAATTGAAGTATATAAATAATAATATTTTCTATTAAAAGGAAAAAAAAAACATATTCACATTTTCGTACATTTTTGTTCGAATATAAGATCCACGTTAGAGTGAAGATGATCTTGGGAGGCATAATTAACAAGAAGAGTATTGTTAAAAAACATTAAGCATCAACAGTCAAATTCTGAAAATGGTTTTTTCTCTTGGAATTTGAAAATGATTTTATTTTGAGTATAATATAAAAATGAGAATATTTTATGTCAAGATATTTAGAATTTGATTAATTGTGTTTTTAGAAATTTTGATTTTTTTACGGAAATATTGATTTTTTTAACATATGGAAATATGGATTTGAGAATAATAAAAAATAAAATTGTGTTTATATGTGTTTCTAATTATAGATTGGGTCGAAGGATGCAACATGACGGGATTTTATAATTATAGATTTATCTCGCTTTAAAAGCTGGGTTTGTTCATGCACTCTTTTTCTTTTTCTTGTTTTCTCACCGGTTTTTCTTGAAAAAGGATTTTAACGAGGTCTTTCAATATACTGAGAAAGTAAAATACCCTGTTGCTTTCTATATGAAATGTTTCTCCAAACCTTGATGAGTTGTCTTTTTTCTTTTGGTCTTCATTTCTTTTTGCCTGCGTGCGTGCAAGTTTGGTTTTGGCACTTTTGCGTGTCCTCTTTTTATTTTGCATTTGTAAGAACTAATTTCTCTTTTTGTTTCTTGTGTTAATAAATTAGAGTGAGTAGCCCATAAAGGATGAGTAGATAAGGGAGTGCCGATCTAGTTAGAATGTTTTTTAATCACCTGAAATCATTTTTTTCTCTCATTATTTATAAAAAAAATATTTCTAAAAATATTATTGAGTGTATAAATTTAAAAAATGAAAATAAAAATAAAAAGCAAGTACAGTTATTATTATTATAATAATCATTATTTTTTGTTTCTGATTTTTAACTGTTCCGTGATTTACTATTTATTGTCAAGAGAGAGCAATAAGATAAAGATAAAGTAGGAGGCTAGGAGCCGATGACACCTAATTTATACGAGGGGGGAAAAAGACGAAATCTAACAACGCTGGATTGTCAAGTCTCATTCCAAATTTACTTGGGTTAATCACTCAGTAAATCTCGTTTCTGGATACACTCAGGGACGGAGTTATGTTGTATCGAGTGAGGATTACTGCCTTTATTGAATTTTTTTATTTTAAAATTTAGTTTAAATATTTTGTGATTTTCTTTTTTTGTGGATACTCAAAATTTAATTATCTCATATAAACCCTCATCAGTACTCTATTTCTTTTCTTTCCTCAACAAAGTTCACAACAATTCAAGTAAGGAACTCAACTTTATATGTATGTTTAAAGTACATAATAATAGAAATATTCTCTAACGTACCACACCAATGTCAGTTTGCAATTTCTGACTCGGTTGATTTATTTGTTCCAAAAGCTCTTTTATCTCTATATAGCTGGGCAAAGGAGATTTTACTTAAACTGCTTTTTGATAATTAATTAAATCAAAGTCCTGATAATGTGTTATGGATCCAGTGGTCTGGCAGATTTGTCGACAAAGCCTTGATTGCACCAAATCATTTGAAGGAAGATGGTTGGGGGTTTTGTAGTGTTGCCGAGGTTGAAGAAGAAAAGGCTGTACTTAAGACTTGTTCCGATATGGGGGACATGCTTAATCTACGGCAATGTGTTTGCACAGTTCCAAACTTTCTTTTACAAAGCAAGGCCTGACTTTTAAAAACCAGCTGCTTCACTACAATGCTTCATCGGAATTGCCATTGTTGCCTTCATTCCCATTTATATATCACCACATTTTTGTTCCCTCGGCAAGAGCTTTCACAAGTAAACCATCTGGAATCACAACACTGCAGATCAGAATAGAAGCTGGAAATGATAATTGCAGCTCTAGTTGAGATTAAACGTCTCAAGACCGCTAATGAATACAACCTTGTTGACAAGCCAAGTGTGACGATCCCAATGAGCATCTGGTGGTAGTCATCTCAGTACCTCTTTTTTGGAATAACCGATACTCTCGCCATGGGTGGTCTGCAAGAGTTCTTCTATGATCAAGTGCCAACAGAACTAATTAAGAAGCATTGGACTTGCCCTCTGCCATAGTATATTCGGTTTTGGGAGCTTCTTGAGCAGCTTTCTCGTCTCTGTCATTGAGAAAGCAACTAATTACGGAGCGGACCGGGATATATCTTTATTACTTCTATTGGCTACTCGCTGGAATCAGTACTACAGGATTTGCTGTCTCTTTCTATTTTGCAAGATCCTATATTTATAGGAGAGGTACTAATACACTGTAAATGCTATGTTTTATGACTCTTGTGTCTCTCGGTTCTTTGCATTATTCATAACGTGTATGGCTTATTTACTCGGTGATTCCATTCTTAAAAAAAAAAAAAACGAAAAGAAATGCCATACAATACCATTATGTAATATTCTCACTATGGTTGGTCTGCAAGAGTTCTTCTGCGATCAGGTGCCTACAGAACTAAGAAGCATTGGACTTGCCCTCTACCTTTGTATATTCGGTGTCGGGAGCTTCTTGAGCAGCTTTCTTAGTCTCTGTCATTGAGAAAGCAACCGGTGGAGCGGACCGGGATAGCTGGTTTTCGAATAATCTAAACCGTGGTGGGTCATCTTGATTACTTTTATTGGCTACTCTCTGGTATCAGTGATATAGGATTTGTTGCCTTTTTCCATTTTGCCAGATCTTATATTTATATTAGGAGAGGTACAAATATAATTTAAATTCTATGTTCTACGATTCTCTGTCTCTCTCGGTTCTTTGCATTATTCATAACGTGTATTGCTTATTTACTTGGTGATTCCATTTTTAAAAAATGAATAGACTGTGATACAATACCATTTTATATTTCTTGTATCAAAAGCTTTAAAAATTCCATCTTAAAACCACCAAAAAAAAAAAAGTTACAGTATGGTTCCATAACTATATCACTATAACGTTTCAAAACTTCTATCAGGACCCGTTTGGGGAATATCTGTAGATGGTGTTTTAGAAGTTAGATTGAAAATGTGTGTTTGCAGAAAAAACTTTTAGAAAAAGTTCGGTTATATAGAAAAGAGTGCAAATATTTAAAATATGTTCGAAAAAAAATATGCAAAGTAAATCTTGTTTTATTTGTCTAGTTCATAACAAACTCTAAAAAAACCAATAAAAGAAAAAGAAAAAACGAAAGGTCCCACCGGGAGTCGAACCCAGGTCGCTGGATTCAAAGTCCAGAGTGCTAACCACTACACCATGGAACCCAGTTCTCATCTTTTTCACGCAAACAATTATTTTATTAGTTTTTAAAGCAATCCACGCTTCCCTGCCAATCACCCAAGGTCCAGAAATTAAAAAATAAAACAATAATCAAGAAGCGGGGCTCTTTCTATTGCCAAAAAATAATAATGATGATAATAATAATAGGTAAACAATAAATAAATAAAAGCACATGTTTGTCTATATTAAAGTATTGCAATAATTAAAGATGTACGTAATCAATACTCGTTCTCTGCCTTCAGAAGAGCAGCAAATGTAACAATAATTTCACCTGCACAATCAAGCTTATTTCTTTCTCAGAAAAAGAAATAAAATAATAATCAAGAAGCGCAGGTCTCTTTCTATTGCCCAAAAATAATAATAATAACTAAACAATAAATAAATAAAAGCACATGTTTGTCCATTAAGTAAAGTATTGCAATAATTAAATATGTACGGAATCAACACTCGTTCTCTACCTCCAGAAGAACAGCAAAATGCAACAATAATTTCACCATCACAATCAAGCTTATTTCTTTCTAACGCGGATTGGTAGATGTGCCTTTTTCTACCGTTTAAGAAAAAAAGAAAAGATTTAAGCAAGTTATCCGGTGCTAATAAATCAACTAAAAGCGGTAAATAGTCAAAATTGAAAATAAGTAAAATTTAATATCAAAGTCAACTTTAATTTATATGTCGTTGCAAAATGAGACTCCAAAAAGAGATTTTAATGTTGGTTTGTAAGAAAAGACAATGAAAATCAACTTTTTTTTATAATGCATCATATCTTATAGTATTCAATTCTGTATGCACAACAGGTTAGTTGCTAACATTTCCTGGTTCTCTATAAACCATTCGAGAAAGCAATTTCAACATTTTTTTTTTTCTTGGCTAAGAAATATGAATATTTGGACAGCTTTATAAAAGCGATTTATTCTATGTACCTTACATACGTTTGAGAGAAAATTTCTAATATATATATACCATTTTTAGTAGGAAATGAGCTATTAATCTATCTTACAAGGGTCTCTCAAAAAAAAAAAAAAAGAAAAAAAAAAAAATCTATCTTACAACTTACAAGGGTATTTTGTATCATCCTGCAAAGGTTCTTTGCCTTTATTTAGAATAGGTTTGGCTTTGCATTCATCTAGGCTGTAGCCTCTCATACGACAGAAGGATTGACGTGTGCAACGCTTAATCAACAAAACTTTGTTAAGAATTAAATTAGGGGTTAATTTCAGATATGGATATTAAATATTAGGATGGTCTCATTTGCAACTCAAAATGAAACAAAATTAGTCCATGAGATTTTCAATTTTGCATTTTTGGTATATTTTTTTAATTGAAACTTTAAGTTTTTAACTATTTTAATCAACTATAGATGCTGATTAGCCCCTACTGAATTTTTCTCCTTCTAACTTTAAAAATTTTATGATTTTCTTACTTTATCCCACTAAAAAATAATTATTCTCATATAAGCCATCGCAATTTTTGATGTCATTTATTATTATCATTATTATTATTTTAAGTTTAGTGGATACCCCCACTGCAGTAAATGACTGGCTTCGTCATTGCATGATTTTAATCACATATAAGTCATGTGATTTGTTAGTAAGGGATAATTTAAAAAACTTATTTAAATTCTGTGTGAGTAACCTAACAACACGTAGTTAAAACTATTTAAAAATTGACGTTTTAAGGATAGAAAAACAGATATTGCAACTAGGGATTAAATAGGACGGGGTGGGGCTGGGGATTGCTTCTCCATCCTCATTCCCTATCTTCGCCTAAAAAAGGACAGGTCAGAAGGCAGGATTTCCTGTCGGGGGAGCCTTCCCATACTTGTCTCATTCTGCATTAATATAATTATGCATTTAAAAAATTATATGACTTTTTTTTTTTCAATTACACAACTTAAAACAAAAGGAATAAAGTGAAAATTAACTATAAAGTGAGGCTAAAAAATCATAGGTTTCAAAAAAGTAATTGAGGTTAAAAAAATCAAATTATCTTAGTAATATAGTCACACAAATGACTTATAAAAAAAAACAAATAAAGTCTGAAAACTAAATAGCACATACTAAATAGTATTAGCCGAATGAGGTTACCAACGAAAAATTAACTTTCTATTTCCTCCTTTTATTTTTTTTAGTGAAAAATATATAGTTAGTAATTATCTTTAAAAAAAACATTATAATTAAATTTAAAAAGTTAATATGTATATTATGAATATTATGAATATGTACAGTACGTGTATATCGGGTGGAGGTGGGGTGGGGGATGCTTCCTCCGTCCCTTCCCAGTTTCAATTTGAAGAAAAGACTTCGTCCATATCTCGAGTATTGTCCCTTATCCCTGTCCATTCGAATCAAAACCCCGTGAAAAATATTGCTATCCCTAATTGCAGCAATTTTGGGGTTTAATCTTTGAGGGTCAATTTATATTAACCCAAGAAAAACAAAACAAAAAACAAAACAGAACAAAACTTCGTGAAAGAGAAAAACCTTGGATATTTTCGATCAATGAAATGTTCACTTGGATAATTGTTTTTTTTTTTATTATTATTATTTTCAGAATTCCTGTAAATAGGTTTTTTTTTTTTTTTTTTTTTTTTTTTTTTTTTTTTCAATTCAAGGTTTTCGACATAATTTAATTAGTCAAAAACTGAAAAACTCTGCTCAATTGGGAGCATGATTTTTTTGCTTGTACAAGAATATAAACTTTGAAATTTTAAAAGTTAGAAGAATCGGATAAAAAACCTTGACGTAAGGGGTGGTGGCGCAGTTGGCTAGCGCGTAGGTCTCATAGCTTCTGAGTTATCCTGAGGTCGAGAGTTCGAGCCTCTCTCACCCCATTTCTTTTTGAATTGCACCTAGGTCTCATGGTTTTTCATTTTTTTTTTTTTTATTTCGAACTTTCTACGTAGATTATCAGTGTGTTATTATTCATATTATGAATAGATCAAAATCATATCAAAACAATATTTATAAGTAAATCGACAGAAGTTGATATATTATTATTCTTAAAAATAACCTTACAGAATGGGTGATTTTTAGATTAAAGATGACAAACAACCAAAAAACAATGTAGTTGTTTGTTAGTCAAATATAAAAGTAAATGGGGCGTGGCCAAGTGGTAAGGCAACAAGTTTTGGTTCCATTATAAGTAGGTTTGAATTCTTTCATCTTAGAGCATATCTATCCACAAATCCGTCCACCTTAGCAATTATTGCCCTGGTATGAAGATGGATGTGCAAGCACTTCGGCCTGGAATTGATGAAATTCGGGAGGAAACATGGAGTCGTTCACCGTACTGGAAGGCGAGACATGACCGACGACGTAAGATTCAAGTACCGTTGAAAAGACTAGAGGAGAGGGGGGAATGGCTACTTGTAACTAAGTACATGCTAATACAAGCTAATCAGAAGAAGCAAGGCTTAGATTACCAAATCCTGGACACAATTTTCCTAGTGATGGAAAGGCTCTTGCCTCGCCATTTCTAGCTTCTCCATCTTGCTTACTTACCTAACTTATTCATTTTTTTTTTTTTTTTTCTTTTGGTAAAAATAAGGAAGCATCTTACATGAACATTTTCATATAGATCACATAATTTAGGTCTAGCTTGATCATTAGTTGTCTTTGGAACTAATTGTTATGAAAAATAATTGGTATGGTGGCAGAGAATAATTTAAAATTTTAATCTAACCACAAGATGCTAATTCATGTTGTTATGGATCATAAATTAAATTCATGATCTTAGTACCTTTGAAGAATGGATAAACCCTCCTTCGGTCCTTCTAGCATCAAAATATTGATTTCAAAATCTAGGCACAGCATATGAAAGCACACGGTTAATAGACTTGTTAGAATGACGTGCAAAATAAGAAATAATACCTCAGAATAAGGGAAGAATAATATGGTGTCTGCTACTGACTTTCTGATGCTCAAGTCAGTAAATGGGCCCAATCGACCAAGCGGAGGAGCAGAGTAACGATAAGGAAAAATGTATGTACCTACTAAAGTGGAATGCTCACTATTTTAATACATGCAATGTAGCTATTGGGTGGTATTGGTTCTGACCCGATGGATAGAGTGACTACTGTCATGTGTCCTGGCACCTAACTAATCAGGGATCTTGTTATAGGAACCGCGAGATGGACACCACGTAGATATGCCAGTTAGGTGAAGAACGGAAAGGTGGGCTTGGGAAAGGTTTAATCTGTTGATCAGAAAGTAGAGCGTGTCCAGGGCCAACACTTTGTAGTGGGACTTTGTCCAACGTCTAGTCTGTTCGGTTAATCTTGGTCGGCCCGCTGAGTAGACTGAGCCTCCTGTGGTAGAATATCTCGAGTTGCCAGATCACCCTGGTTGGGGTTGAGTGCTCGGCTAACCCCAACAAATGGAAATGAGGTGGATTTACCCACCCCGCGATTAAAAAGACGCTCTATTTTTACATCTCATTAACCTTTATAAGTTGACGGGATTAAACAGATTTCCTCATCACGACTTTGAAGTACTTGTTGCCCGATTAATTATTTTTATTTATAAGAAGCAAACAGCAGAAGACATTATCATAAAATAAATTAAATGTAATAAAGTTTTACATTTTAAATTATTTATATTATAAAACATTATCTATATCATATTTAACTTAAATTATATATAACTAAAACGAACTAAAACGAACTGGGTAAACAGAGAACAAGGTCGGGATTTTAAACTCATTTGATTAAGAGGGTGTGACACACAAGAAACATCCTCAGCTGACAATTGACAACCATTTTGAAAACACCTCAAATCATAGCCAGAACTTACCCAAAAAAAAAAAAGGCACAATTGTTGCTTGGCATTCGAGAATTTCATGAATGACTAATATTTCAAATATCAATGTGTCAATTAAACAGGACTGTTTAATGACCTCTAACTGAATAGAAAATCTAAATCCTCTTTTACAACAAGAAAATCGATTCAAGTCCTCTGTTTCTACGCCTAAACCTGACTAAATTTCTAATCGTATCCCACTTTTAGTTCGAGAGAAGAATTTAGCAAACCGTTTCGGTTCTTCTCAGAGCTGACATGAGCTGACAACACCATAGCTGAAGTTGACGAAGATGAAGACGAGGACGAAGGGGGAGAGGGATTTTCTTGGTTTTGTTTTAGGGAAGGGACGGAACTTTCATCACCCATTTTCGATGAATTGGAATCTCTTTTAGGTGAAAATGTCTGGTTAGAGTGCAACTTCCACGGCTCTCCAGTTCTAGGAATCATTGATGCAGATGCAGAGAACTCGGGAAGGTTCACAGCGTCGATCAAGAAATCTTCTAGAGTTGCTAGAGACTTGAGTTGATTGCCAAGAGATGCTATTGTTTTCTGGCATTCAGCAAGTTTCCCAGCAGCTACCGCTAGGTCCTCCTGCAATAGAAAGTGTAACAGCGATTAAGCACGTTGTTTATGATCATGTTAGTACGAGATGAGTAACAAAAATTACTAAAAAAGAAGTTTCGGAAAATGTAACACAAAAGCTCAAGAAAGGTTAGCCACTAAACCAACCTGTTTCATCTTCAATTTGCCATTGGCGCTTGCATTTTGCTGGAGTTGGACTTCCTCTCTCTCGCTCGATAGCTCCTCCTCTAATTCTTGACACTTGATGGCAATTTCTGCAGACAAAGCCCTCTCCCTTAAAATCTCTTCTTCTAAGTGGTTGACCTTTGCAGACATTGTCAGAGTTTCAGCTTCCAAGCTGACGAGCTGAGACTCGACCATCTGCTTTGATTCCTTTGCAATTTCCAGTTCTTGTTTCAACACCTCCAATTTCATATCTGCTTCCATAAGCTGAAGTTGTGAGGTCTCATTACATTCATGACACTTTGTTAAAGCATCCTCCAGTTCGGCCTTTTCCATCTCCGATTTCTCTATTTTCTCTTCCAATTCAGCCGTTCGAAAATTCATGGCTTTGAGTTCAGTTCTCAGGACACTCTCTCCGTTTTTCGATTCAGCCTTTTCTGCTTCCAACTTCTCTAGTTTCTCTTCCAATTCAGCTGTTCGATGAATCATGGCATCAAGTTCAGTTCTCAGGACGCTCTCTCCATTTCTGGATTCGGCCTTTTCTGCTTCCAACTTCTCTAGTTTCTCTTCCAATTCAGCTGTTCGATGAGTCATGGCATCGAGTTCAGTTCTCAGGACACTCTCTCCGTTTCTAGATTCAGCCTTTTCTGTTTCCAGCTTCTTTAACTTGTCTTCTAATTCAGCTGTTCGATGAATCATGGCTTCCCGCTCACTTCTCAGGACACTTACACCATTTACGGATTCCTCCTTTTCTTTTCCAAATTTCTTAATATCTCTTCTAGTTCGGCAGTTCGATGGATCATGGCTTCAAGTTCAGTTCGAAGGATACTTTCTCCATTTCTGGATTCATCCTTTTCCGCTTCCAACTTCTTTAAGTTCTCTTCTAGTTGATCTGTTCGATGAATCCTGGATTCAAGTTCGGTTCTTAGGATGCTGTCTACGTACTCCAGCTCAGCCTTTTCTGTTTCCAACTTCTCTAATTTATCTACCAACTCGGTCGTTTGATGAATCCTGGCTTCAAGTTCAGTTTTCAGGATGGTTTCTCGATCCACCAATTTGGCCTTTTCTGTTTCCAACTTCTCTAATTTCTCTTCCAAGTCAGTTGTTCTATGAATCATGGCTACAAGTTCTGTTCTTAAGACACTTTCTCCGTCTTTTGATTCATTAGCCTCCAATTCAGCCTTTTCTATTTCTAACTTCTCTAATTTTTCTTCCAATTCGGCTGTTCGATGAACCATTGCTTCAAGTTCAGCTCTCAAGGCACTTTCTCCATTTTTGGATCCATTAGCAACACTTTCAGCTTCCAAGCAACTGCGTCTACTTCCAGTGGGTTGCAATGCAGCAAGTCGCTCCATCTCAAGAAAATCGTCCATCAAATTAATTTCAATGGAAGAGTTTGGGAGACTTTTACTAACAGCCTTTTCATTCTTAAATTGATCAAGTTCCGCAATCAGGGCAGATGCCCATGAATCTGATAAATTCTGCTCAGACTTATTTAACTCCAAGCTATTCATCTTGCGTATATTGACGTCCACTGCATTTAGACGCTCCCCATTGTCCGAGTGACTATCTGTGAAAGACTCGACAAAAATTGAGGAAGCAGCAGTGGATTTGTGATCGTTGCCCGAGGATGATTTACAAGCCATTGCTTTTAACCTTCGACACTCGGCTTCAAGCTTGGCAACCTTCTTGATGCTCTCTAGATGTTGCTTGCTGGCTGTTTCAGCCGCTTGAGTACTCAAGTCCCTTTCGATTGTCCTTACCTCCAACTCCTCCATTTGAGCTTGTAACTCAAGCCTTAGCGCCGAGTTTTCTTTCTCCAGATATTCAAGCTTTAGACAAAGATCAGGATCAATACAGGCAGAAAATTCAGCTTTCTCAGTTTCGGCTTTGTTTTGTAGCTCAAGAAGTTGATTCTCAAGCTTGCTTTTCGTAGACTCCCATTCCCGGGTTTTCTTTGAGACAGCTTCTTGGATTTTTTGCTCTTGCTCATCTCTTGCTTGTCTCAGCTGCCTGACACATTCCTTTAGGGCTCCGTCAAGATGACTCGTTCGATCTTCAAGTGCTGACTTTTGCTGAACTGCAACCTCAAGTTGCTGTTTTAAAGTGGCCACTTCATTTTCCGCCTTTTCCCAGCCTAAAAATGTTAATGGAATTTCACATGTAACAACAGCTAAAACAAAAGAATTGTATCTAGATGTTCAATATTCCAAGCCATACACATTACCTGCAACAGCTTCTTCAGCAACTTTGGCATGCTGCTTCACCAAGTCTTCCTTGGCGCTCACATTTACTAGAGCAGCTGATAATTTGTCTGTCAGACTCTTCACATTGTTATTAATTTCTTCTGATTTCAAAAGACTTTCGTCAATATTTTCAGTACTGGCTACAGCTTTTGATGACACTTCAGGTGAATGAGCGTTATGATCAGGAGATCCCTTGTGTGCTTCCTGCTTTGACAATGTAAGAATGAACAAAACCAAGGTTAAATATGCTTAAAAACACGACTTCAGTAGTCATTTACAAAAGCCAGCACTTCAACGGGATCATGGAAATCATATTAGCAAATCAGCATTTTTAATACAGAGAAGATAAATATTATATGTATGAATTTCTTAAACTCGGAGAACCAGAATGTTGAAGCAACACATAAATGAATAAAATTACAACAGAAACTAGGTAATGGGTTCCTTTCGGACTTAGTAATAGATGATTTAGCCGTTTAGGGGAAATTTTGAATAATCCTTTTCCTACTTGACTGCTATCTATTATGTTAAACGAACTAGAATCTCATTTTGATCGTACAACTAACGGTGAGGAGACAAAAATGTGTATCTTGGTCTTTGCGAAGGAAAACCTTAACAGCTAAACAAGCCAAGAATTAGTTTACATTTAGTCATGGTCAAAGTAGTTTGGTATAAGTGGGCTTCTCCAAGATAAACAACTTTTTTGCCCTCTTTTGAGGTTAACCCTGTTAAGATCTCTATAATAAAAGTTTTACAACTTGGATAGACTACTATCTTTACAAGCTACATTATTTGCCTCGTGATATCCATAAAATTCAGAAGTCTTTGAAAAAAATACCAGGCTACCCACATCATGTTTTACCCATATACATCAGGGAAATTCTACAATGGGAGCACCCCACTGTAAGGACGATTGATTTTAACTTTACGGCCATGCCTATTTATTTATGGCCAACCATTCATGTGTCTCTTTCAGCTATCTCCAATGTCACGACTTCATTTAACAAGATCTCCCGAACTCGATCCCCACATTTTACCACCAGTAGTAAAATTAACATCAGAAGCATCTACAGTAAACTTTGGTCAAAATGACCAAGACTGACTGGACCTCATTCATCATAGATGCTATAAGAAAGAGTGAAAAGAGGAGGAACATCCAAAATGGAGTCCATAACGGAGAGCCACCGAACAAGAGAGTACACTTGTTTAGTTGGTATCCACTAACCAGTCAGGTTTCGTACCTATTTGCAATGGCAAAATGCCAAATGCTGTCAGAAAACTTGTTATACACTTTCAATTTCACCTCGAGCTGGAGTTTTCATACAAGTCGCTAAAAATCAAATAATTCCAGAAAAAATCAAAACCACAAAAACAAAACTCGATTATTCGTAAGTTCATGTTCCTAGATGTACAAAAATATTTTATCACTTAGCTGTCTGCAGCTGAACTATGAAGTGTCAAATACAGCTCTCATTTCGACAATAATTAGTATAAACTACAAGAAGTTATGGGGGACAAAGCAAACTTCTCATATCCTAACAGGGAAATTTCAGAAAGGTACGGAATCAAAGAGATGGTTCTCCGGTAAATAGTTCCCGTCGCTTCTAATATATCTAAATTCTTCACTAAAGCAGGATTTAAACATATAAGATAGATACCAATGTCCAGAATTTTCAATGAGAAGAGAACTTGTCATCCAAACAAAAGGATTCAAACTTGTACAATTTTCGCAAGTTTGAGGCCGTTTCTGGAAAAGTTTAGTATCTTGAATTCCACGAGAACAAACATCCAGACTTTCAAATTCAGCTTCATTTCAAGGTTCAGCAACCTACCTGATCATCAGAATACCGCTCCGAGTGGGAAGATATTGAGCCCGAACTTTCCGTTTCGCAGGAACTCTTCTCCGAGGACTTCCTCTTCCACAGCCATTTCCGTTTTTCCATTCTCAGGTCCTTGGCTTCACTAACCAACTAGCACATCAAACAGTATTCACCTGCACACAAATTCACCTCTTGTTCAATCAATATGTTCCCCAAAACCCATTAGAAAAACAAAGAAGAAAGCACTAAAAAAGAAATTGCAACCAAATTTTTTTTGAAAAATAATTCAGAACAGATTTGTTTGCTAAGCTTAAGAACAGAAACAGAAGAAAAACTCAGAACCCACTTGAAAAACTTACATATGAAATACATTTTTGAGAAATTCAAGCTCCAGAATCAAAAAGTTGTGAAATTTACAAAGACCCACTTCTTGAATCACGAAAAGAAAGCTACCTAGTAAAGGACATTCACTTCCAGAGAACAAGCTCAGAATGATTGAATGAAACAGTGGCTTAGTACAAAGCTAAGAATTGAAAATTTCAAATTTCTGGCTAAAACCCAATTCGAAAGATCCCAAATAGAAACTACCCATCGGATAAAAAACCCAGAAACAAGACCCTCACAACTTCCCAGGGAAAGAAAACAATAAATTTGTATCAGAAGAAATAATTGCAGCTTAATATATAATCAACCCAGTAATAATAAAATATTAAAAGGAACAAGACCCAGATTGGAAGTACCTTTGACTGGGCATTGGAGAATGGAGACCAGACCAGAACAGCCAATGAATTTCATTGGAAACCAGTAATAAATGAAAAGAGAGAGTTATTTAAGACTGAAGTAACATAATGAAAAGGTTACAATTCAAAAATAATGAAAAGAGAGAATGAAGAGAGAGAGAGAGAGAGAGTTATTTAAGACTGAAGTAACTTAATGAAAAGGTTACAATTCAAAAAATAACACTGCTCAAATCTGTAGAATGTCAGTTTGCTCTACAGATTTTAACAACCAAAAAAAAAAAATATATATATATATATATATATATACATACACACACACACACACACACACAAAACAAATCAAAGGCAAAGCAACAGCAGATAATATGAGTGTGTAACTGTGTATAGTTTCTATTTCTTGTTGTTTACTTTACCTTTCATTTCTTTTCAAATAAAAAAATATATATATATATATATATGTGTTGTGTATAATATATATATATATATATATATATTAAAAGGTAGAGCATGTGATTGTGGACATCAAGTTGTGAAATTCAAGACTTCGGCCTAAAAAAAAAAAAAAAAAACTTAGGCCTAAAAAAACAAAATAAAACAAAATAAACACACCTTTTTCAGCTTTTGGGTTTTGTTTGTTACTTGTTTTTCAATGCGTTTTGGATTTTGAAACTGCGCTGCACTTATTCCCGCCCATTAGATTAGAGATTTTTGTAGAGTTGTTATGACATACTTAAATAATCAGTTAATGAACATTAATTAAGATTAAGAATAATTTTTTCAAATCATATTTTTTAAAATTTTATTAATGGGTCATTATAGAATGTAGAAGAAATTTTTTTTTGAACTTTTTGGTAATGCAAATGCAGAGAAGGCTGGTTGGTTGTGTTTCTGTGTGTTTGTGAGTGTGTGGTGGGTCCGGTTTCATTGGTTGTTGGTTCAGCTTTTTTTAAACGCTGGGCTGGGTGTTGGGGCGTCCTTGGCTTTGTAAAAGGAATCTTTTATTACAAGGCGAAGGCGCGCACGCGCACTTTTGTTCACTTCATCTAATGGTTATTGGATCTGGTGCCATTATCTCACGTTCATTTACACATATCTGACAGTCCATAATTCATGATAGATTCAAACCCACAATTTAAATGTTAAGTTCAATTTTTTTATGAGAAAAAAAATTGTAGAAGAAAAAATGAAAAGTGGGTTTAGAATGAGATGTCAAATGAGAGTTTAGTAGTTTTATGTTTCGTTTGGATAATACATCCAACACTAGGATAATGTAATATTCGTTTGATTTCTCTATATATTAAATTTGAATATACCTTAATTTAAACAGTACATCCAGTAGTTTTATTATTCATCCATTTATTTTCTCTATTTATTTTTACTGATCAAATCACATATTATCTTTTTCTCTCTCACCAGGATACATTATAATGATTATTTAAATGTAAAAAACCCAAATAGGCATTCTATTTGATACAATGATTAAATGAGACATTTAAACGCATATTGGAATACTCCTATTATGTTTTAGAATACAAAATCAAGTGAATATGTGATCCAAACGAACTATTAGTTAATTTTAATGCAATCTAATATCACGTTGTTTGGTTTAGCAAAATGATATGATTTTAAGTGTTCATTGACCTCATTATGACCTCACTGAGGCCCATTTTGAGACTTTACTAGAACTACGCTGACATGAAAAGATGAACAATACACACTCTTGTCAACAATCCTCAAAGATTGATATTCGACAAACACATAACTCGCTATTTTATAACCAATTAAGTGTGAACGAAAAGAATCGAATCTCAAATGGCTGAAAGAAAGAGCTATAGAGTAATCATCGCTTGTCGCTATGTCACGCAATGTTACGTGTAGTACCGATAGTGACAAGTAAGAATTTTTCTCTTGAAAAATGTGATTTTATCATAATTAATAGTGTAACCTATCTTACCTTTTCCTTTGTTAAAATTTAAAATTGAGTTGTTTTCTAGTCCAATAGTGTAATATGCAACTACATGTGGATCCAAATTAACAATATTTAAAGCTTGAAGTTTACCCTGTGCATCAATAATTGACCTTAAGTAGTGTTGATATATCATCATTAATGGTGATAACCCTATTTTATTTTTAATATGTAAGCACCTGCTTTTTTTATATATTAACTAATCTATTACTAATTTTTTACGTCATCTAAGGATTAAACCTTAAACTTATGGCTCTTAAACTCCAAATCCCCCCTTCTCTCACCTTTGGACTAGCCCCAATGGCTTTAATGTATTGATTTGATGGATAGAAGTGTTTCTTTAGTACTAGCTTCCTCGTAGTAAAACACAAGGAAACTTCACCCAGTAACTTTTTTTTTTTTCACCTAGTACTTATTAGTGTTACTGTTTTACTCATGGTAAATGCCTCCATGCATGAATCATGATATGCTTGCAAAGACCCACGTAAAATCCCACCACAAAATTGTCGGTTGTTTAACGTTGTCCTCATGTTGCAACGAAAGATAATTGTTAATAGGGAGCACAATATATTGTACTAAAAGCTAAAGTAGTACTCTTCATTTTTCAAATCATATTTTTACGATTCAAGTTAAAAAAACTTTTTCGTACTAGGTGTCTCATTATTTTTTTCCCCTCCATTATTTTTCATGTCAAACAAAAACCTTCCATATATGTGCCGTGAGATCATTGATCAAAATCACATCACTATGCAAATGTTGTACATGAAGTGCCAACGAGACAAACCTAGCAATGAAAGCGAAAAGTGCTCAAAGCACTATGGATGATAAACACCACTACTCGTAAAATATAGTTCTTTTATTGGTCCGATATCATAGAGTTAGTTTTTTACAAATGAGTGATGCTCAACAGTACTAGTGAACAAACTCTTTAATCGTTGAATAAAACCTCAAAAATTTTATGCACACAAAGGCTCTGAAAATATTTTACCTTGAACAAATTTAAAGCTGTTATGTGTCCTTGTCTTCATTGAACTTATATTTAAGAGGAATATTAATGGAAATTTTGGTAGTCCTCTAGTTCTAGAGAATTGGGTAGGGGCTATAATAGATGAAAAAAAGGGTAAAAGAGTAATGTTGATCAGAATTTATTTCTTTACTACTATAAATGCCAAGTGAGGATATGGCTGTTGTATGGAGAAAATCATTTTAAGGAAATAAGGAAGAAAAAAGAGTTGTTATTATTACTATATCGTATATTAAAATATTAAAGTACAAGATGTCATTACCAATTAAAATATGCTATAGTATATGTGTTTCCTGGCCAATAATTGAATGTGGGTTTTGGCATCATAAGGTGTTCTGATAATAATTCAAAGTTCAAAAAGTGTGGTGAAAGTCACATGCTATGAAGACTTTTGAGAACCATGCTACGATTGCTGTCCTTTCATTTTTATGTCTCTATACTTTATTTCCAATCTCCTTCAATAAGTTTTGGAGCGTGTGGTTGTTATATATATATATATATATATATATAATATCTTTTTCAACAATATAATAGATCCATCTAACAGTTGTAACTTTTTTTTTCAAATAATTTATAATAATCATTTGATTTATTTGTAACTTTATGTAAAATTATCTATAAATATTACTATTTAACAATAAATGATAGAAAAAAAAAAAAGTATCATTAAAAATGTTAAAATGGAATCAACTGTTGTTACAACAATATACCAAAAAAAAAAAGAAGTTATATCCAACCGTAAGATAAGAGAATACGTGTGTGTGTGTGTGTGTGTGTGAGAGAGAGAGATTACTTATCTACAAGGAGAAAGTAGAGCATGAGAGGTCAAGGGATGTACAGGGTGTTTTGAGTGTGACCAAAATATTGAAAATGGATTTTGAAAGTGTGGCCTCAGCCAGACATGACACGGAGAGGAAGAAATTATAAGAAAAGGTTTGATTACAGCTTTTAGAATAAGTGGTGCGCATGGATTTTAGTGACTTTTGGTTTGGGTTTTCAGCAACCAAAAAAAATAAATAAATAAAGGCTTTTGGGTTGGGGCAATTGTTTTCCAATCCATGAATAAGTAATCATTACAGTTGTCAGGGGAAAAAAAATTATCATTGTTCATTTTGAACTCGTAAAATATGTCATCAGGTGTGTTTGATATACAATCTTCAATGCAAAATTTTCATTTCAAAATTTTTTTTTTAAATTAACAGAAATTATAATTAGTTTTTTAAAAGTCAATCAATTTCAACATAAAAATATAATCTCTAACTGACGAACCAAACGGAAACTTCATATCTAAAGAGGATATATTTTATTATCTACATGTGATTGGGCTAATGGTTAAAAAGGGAATTGATCTTGAGTAGTTTTTTCGACCATCTAGTTGGTTCATCTAGTGTATGATGAACCTGAAAGGAAAAGTAGTGAACAAAAAAAAAGGAAACAAGAAAATACAAATTTATAATGGTTCATTTTTAATTTAAAAGCTACATTTATTATAGAGTCTAGAGATGCACAATTATAAAGAAGAAAAATGCAAATAATGTGTGAGAATGAGAATATGAATGGGAGTTATATCCTTAGTCCGTAGGAATGATCCCTATTTGTAGGGATTTTCTATCACTTTAGGGGTTTTTGAATTCTACAATGATTCTTCCTTTAAATTCGAATATAAGTTGCCTTATCTTTTTTTCTTGCTTGTTTTTTTCGACATAAATGAAGTCATCTTACTTTATCTTGGTTCACTTTCCTTCTTATGCACGCATTTTCTATAATAGGAATGTCTCTTTTTTAAATTGGATTTAATTTCTCAATATAGGTTGTTTGGAATTCGTCTTTTTAGAAGGTTCCTTTTCTCTAGTCATCTAGAGTTGAGTCGATCCTAGGGGTCCTCCATGTAGTACGTGTATAGAGAGATAAGGTACGAGATCTGATGTTGTTTTCCTGTTTCGCATTGCGAAATTGCCCAACATCGTTCGTGTTCGAGATCCGACATAGTTGACCGCTGGTTGTGATCTGCGATTTTCTTTCCCTTTTCTCGACCTAGCGAACTCTGCTACCATTGGTCTCGCAACATTAGTTTCTCTCCGCCTCACCTTTCGGCTGTCGATCTCAGTTTCCTCGGCAAAGCCAACATCTGAGAGCACAACTTCAGCCACCGGTCACCGCAATCGCTGCCAAAAAGTGTTCCTGAGAATATTGTTTGGTATTCAATACCAGTATTCTGGTTGAATACCATAATACCTTTTTGGTTGGTTGGGGATATTTTTGAAAAGACACACATTAAGTTGACATTCGGCTTGTCTTGAAAGAGAGTAAAAATCCTGAAACCATTATAAATGGGTTATTATTCTAGAGATACACTCGCTTTGGGACATTCTTCCAAATTCCCCGAGATCCGATCTAAGCGATGTGGGTCAGGTGAGAAGCCCATTTAGCATATCTACCCATTTGAAACTGTACTGGATCCAAAAAAATGTGATATTGGGCCCAGAGAAAAGGACTTTGAAATGAGGGTCAAAGGGCCTTTGGGTCATGCTTCTCCTCTTAGGTCATGAATCAAAACAAGAATCAGCATATTCACATGGCGGCCATGCCATATGGCCACGGGAAATACAAAAGCCTGAAATGGACATGTCTCTGTCGATGCTTGATGCTGTGCCCAACAATACTTTGTCACGTTTTTGTGGTATCACCATCCACCTTGGTTGTTTTTTTTTTTTTTTTTTTTGGAAGAATGGATTTTGCTTCTCTTTTCACTGTGTGTGTGTGTGTAGTTTGTGTGTGTGTGGTGCACATCTCCAAACAACTGGGTGGACTCACTCGGTCTCTCCAGAAAGTTCCACAAAGTTCTATAAAGTTCTTCAGTCTTCTCCTCCTGTGTCTTCTTTTGTCATTATCTCACTATCACCACTCCCTAGTCCATGTTCAAAACCGAGCCACATCTAGTTTACTAAAACCCAACTTAAGTGAGTTGACTGGGTTTTCCTTTTTCGTTCTATTATAATCATAGTTGCAAATATCCATGATATTTCTGAAATTTATACGGAAATTTTCATGTTTGAGGGGTACCGAAATATCTTTTAGGTGCAATATCTTTTCTATCAAAATATCGGTAAAAATATCGATATCAGTAAAACGCAGTGCAATTTTTACAAAATATCGAAGAAATATCAGAAATTTTGATGGAAATATCAAAAATTTCAGGTGCAAATTGCAGCTTGAAAATTTTCAAAATTTTGGGTTTTTATCATTTATTATCTTTTTTAGCATACTATAATTATCTTTTATTTGATTTTTTACAACTTTTGCACAATGTCTTATTTATGAAAATAGATTGGGAAGATATCAATATACCTAAATATAATATGTTTACAATTTTATTCAACTCTATTCCAATAACATGTCATGACACTAATTTTGTTTGAATCAGGATAATATCCAATTATGTTTAAACCTCATAGAACTTCCTTTTAGTATAAATCTATAAGATATAGTATGTTTCTTATGTAAAACTTGTGTATTTTTGTATCTTTTTAATATGTGTACTATCTTAAAATGTTTAAAATATATTTTAAAGCATATTTTTGTAACTTTCGTAATTTTTTCTGATATTTCTACCAATATCGATAATATCTCCAAAATTTCCATAAAATTGGAGTATCGATATCGTATTTTCATCCATGATTATAATTATCATTTTACCATCGTCACACACACACACACATATATATATATATATTTGAACTAGGATTGAGACGGTATAGTATTATCACTAGATTATACATGTAACCACACCACCATCTTATTTTAGCATCTCTAACATTCGTTTTTGTTTTTTCACTCATTTTAATCATATTAAGAATATAAAGAAATTATTTCAAAAAAAAAAAAAAAGAATATAAAGAAATTGTTGTTGCACATACAAAATCAACATCTAATTTCATTACAAGGGTACAGTGATTATCCCCATCTCAAGTTAAAAAGAAAATCAGTTGAAGGATATGGTACGAAGGAAACATATATTAAACTAAATATCTGTTTCACCAAAAAGAGTAATGGTTAATATATATATATATATATATATATATCAAGACGTGTGGTACCAAAACAAGTTCAATTTCTTTATTATGTCTACATATCACATGACAAGATTTGCAATATATGTTAAATGAACTTAAGTTCAAATCCTCCCTAAAACTAATAATTTTTCTCCTCCCTCGTACGCATCGTATCATGCCAATAGGTCGATTTTCAAATCTATTATCACTTACAAAAATCTGATTAATGCCATATTAAATGAGTTTGGATAGAGTTCATATCTAAAAACTAGCTCAAAATAAGAGGATATCATATTTACATATAAAAAACATAACAATCTAAAAACTTAACGATATAGGACAAATTCAACTTCTACTAATATACTGATCCAAACGGAAGGGAAAAACACAGTTTAATATGGGACGAATGAATATCATGTGAATGTTCCTAAGTTACTTCACTTGGTACTTGGACTAGAAAATTTTGAGGGTTGTTTAAACTCAAAAAAAAAAAAAAAAAACCCTCTCTCACTTCTTCAACCTCACAAAGTAAAGCATAAGACGTGGGCATTCCAATGGCCTCTCACTCGCTCTCGCACCATATCCACATCAAATACCTCTCCACACCCACACCTCTCCTTTTTATTTTTCATATATATTTTCATATCCAACGATAATGCCTTTGTAAAAATAGAGACACACATTTAGTGAGAGCCAACAGTAGGAAATCCTAGTAGAAGAGAAATCTATTGTTCTGTTCTATACACAAGAAATGGCTCAAACTATGTTACTATCCTCTAGCTCAGTGTCCACTAGCCATGCTGTGGATTTGAAGAAACACCCTTTGCTTCAATTGCAAGCTCAAAGACTCAAGCCAAAGCCGTTCTCTCATCTCTTATTCGCTCCGTTCTCTTCGAGATCTCCTTCTTTGGTTTCTTCATCTCCCGCGATTTTCGCCCTCTTCAAGTCCAAAACCAAGGCGGCTCCTGCTAAGAAGGTAAAAAAAAAAAAAAAAAATTGTACTTTATTTTTTTGGTTTGTTCAATTTAGCAACTAGTTTGAAATTTCCAAGTCTTTTTTTAAAATTTTTGGGTTAAATGTAGGTTGTGAAGACAAAGCCAAAGGTTGAAGATGGTATTTTTGGAACCTCGGGAGGCATTGGTTTCACAAAGCAGAATGAGCTCTTTGTGGGGCGTGCTGCTATGATTGGATTCGCCGTAAGTTTATTTTACGTTGTTGTAATACTCACGAGTGGCGAGTATAATTCTGAGATAGTGAAATAAAATCCTACAAATAGGACATATTTATTAACCGTCGGCAGATTACCTTGGAGATATATTTAGTTAATAAAAATTCCGAAAAGCCAACGAAACTGGATAAAAACTTGACGGTTAAAAAAATTATGTAGTTAGTCTAATCTTAGCTAACTAGAAGGCAAACTGCAAGACAATTTCACTTATGACAAAGACAATTTGTTTTTAATACTATTTTGTAGGCATCCTTGTTGGGTGAAGCAATTACAGGAAAAGGAATTCTAGCTCAGTTAAATTTGGAAACCGGAATTCCCATCTATGAAGCTGAACCACTTCTTCTGTTCTTCATCCTCTTCACCCTGCTTGGAGCCATTGGAGCATTGGGAGACCGTGGTCGATTTGTCGATGATCCGCCCACCGGAATCGAAGGGGCTGTCATTCCCCCAGGCAAAGGCTTAAGAACTGCCTTGGGTCTTAAGGAAGGAGGTAAAAAAAAAAAAAAATTTCTTTTTAAATTCTACACACATATAATTAGGAAAATCCTGTCATTTGTTCTTTATAAAAATAAAAATAAAAACTTAAAAAATTTTAAACATAGTTCACATAAAAATAGGACAATTTTAAAGATCGTTCACACCAGAATCATTTGACTTCATAAATAAAAACTATGTACTACCAACAAGATATGAAAATTTCAAATTCTACCGCAGAATTCCAGTAAGAAGCGAGTCTAAAGAAATCCTGTGTTGTTTTAGGTCCTCTATTCGGATTCACAAAGGCAAACGAGCTATTTGTGGGAAGATTGGCTCAATTAGGATTTGCATTCTCTCTCATTGGAGAAATCATAACGGGAAAGGGAGCTTTGGCACAGTTGAACATTGAGACAGGAGTTCCCATTAACGAGATTGAGCCTCTTGTGTTGTTAAACGTCCTGTTCTTCTTCATTGCCGCCTTGAATCCCGGAACCGGTAAATTTATCACAGACGAAGATGAAGAGGACTAAGATATATTTCTGTGGATGCAATTTCTTGTTGTCATAAATTAAATAACAAACTTCTTTTGTAGTGTGTTTTCACTTTTGAAATAGCAGTTAATTTCTTTCCTTATTTTTTTCGCCTGATATTGTTATCAAATTATTTATCAAACCAGGAAAAAAAAAAAAAAAAAAATCTAAAACAAAAAAGATGTTGAAACGAAATGCCATAATAAAAAATGTTGTCAAGACTAAAGTGAAGGAAACGAATTGGTGTAGAGCATTTATCAAATGAAATGCTTGGGCCTGAATGAAATGCTTGACACCAAGTTCTCTAATGCTCTGTACAACTCATATCTCCAACTTGGTGTCCATGTTGTTATGGTTTCGACCCACATTCTATTAATAGAGGTGTCATTTTATTGTTTCCATGATCAGTAATGGAAAAATTTAATTAAGTGCGAAAACAACCTTTCTTTCGAAATTATCGAACATGATGAAGAGCTCTTGTCGGGTTGAGGTTTGTTTAACGCATAATTTTTGTAAATATCCCTTATTTTATTGAATTAAAGAAAAAATTATCTTTTTTTTTTTTTTTTATATATAATTTACCAACTTGGTGAAAACTTATGGTGGTAATTATATTTCAAAATTTTTTATTAACTTATAATTTGTTTGGTTCATGGAACAGTAAGTTTGAATAAAAAATTCAATTTTTATAACAGAAAACGCTGTAGAAAATTTTTTTCTTCTTTAAAATTATAGGTTCAAACTTATTAACCAAATACGAGCTTAAAGTTGACTCTTATACTACTCAATTAAAAAAAAAAAGTTTATTCTTAGTAAATATGAATATAGCTTCAGGTGATTCGTTAAAAGAGTGAAATATTCATCGATTGAAAACATAAAATGAGATTTAAGGCTATTACAAAATGCATTAATATTCAATATCAGAGGCTCTTACAAAAAATATCAAAAACTTTTCTGCCTCCTAATTGCATAACCTTCAAAAACATAGCTCTTCCCGCTTTAAAAAACCAACTTCTAATTTCTTATGTTCACTTTCTTGGGTTGAAAAGGCTTCTCTTTTTCCACTTTTGCTTCAAACTAGGGAATTCTACAACTAGTTGGTTCGTGATGAGTTCGGCCATTCTAACGCAATTTGTGGAACCTACTTACCAACTTTCTGAATCATGTTGCAAGAGACTAATGTCATAAAACTATGTCTAAGAAGATGAGGCTGCTTGGGAGCTTTCCTCGGCAGGTGCAGGCGTGGCCGTGCTGGAAGATTCAGTGTGAGCCGGGTTCGGTTTTTGTGGCACACTGTATGTCCTAAGCAGCCTGTCTTTGTTGTTGTTCCACCACTCTTCAGCTTGTTGCTCGCTAAACCTTCGTTTACTGCAAAAATTTCCAAGGCAAGGTGCAAGTAAAATAAGCGAAACTCCGTGTTGAAATGTTAAAAAACTCATCACAATCCATGACATTACCTGAACCTGACACGCCTGAAAATCTTGGTACCGTTTTGAAGTTGAATAAGAGTTACATATACACCGGGTTCAAATTGTTCGATGACTTCCTTTCCCCTTTCAGCCTTCGATGTTGAGGATCCGTGGGATTTCGAGCTGTCTTTTGTGCTTGGTTGAGTTTCGTCCTCTTGAGAACTGGAAACAGATGGTCTGTCGCTGTGCGGTGAAGTATCTCCACCATCGTGAGAATGTTGATTAGATAGGTGAGAGGCGTGTCGATGCTCGCGTTCGTTTTCAGATGTTGTTGCAGTGCTTGTGTTTAGAAAATCTTTGGCGCGAGCCTGCAAGGATTTCATGATTTCGTTTTCTGAATCTTCGGGCGGTAGCTTCTCTGTTAATGCCTTCAACTGCATAACAAAAAATCAAACACTCCAAATGATTGTAGCGCTGTAGCCACTTGAATCACTTCTAGGAACATCTTTGTGTATTTGAAAATTCTACTTAATTCAAAAAAAAAAAAAAAAAAAAAAGATAAGGAATTATGAGCAAGTCTAAACCTGTTCTGTGAAGGACTTGACAAGTTCATTGGCTACTTTGCATTTCGAAGAATGGCCTTCGACCAATAAGGCTGCCGCTTTGGCGTCTCTCTTTAGGTTTTGCATCTCTGTCTCTTGAACATCACACTTCTGCTTTAGACTTTTAACCTGATCAAGAGATAAACAATCTGCTTATTACCGTATACCGATAATCAAGCATGAGTTGAGAATTTTATCCCCAAAAGGTTTAAAATCAGCACCTGGGAAAGCAGCTTTGTTACTTCTTGAGTCAAGAGCTCATTTGACTTCTTGACGTTGTCAACAACACTCTTAGAAAACACAGGGGTTACCGAGCGTGGAGGGCTAGGTCTTCTTGTGTACGGCGACGATGGTCTCGAGTTGACACTGGTATGAGGTGATGTTGGCATAACAAGTTTCGAAGCTCTCGGGGAGCTAGGAAAAGCGACATCTTTTAGTGGTAAAAGGGATGGAACTTGGGCAGCCCTCACCATTGAAGAGTAATTGGATTTCGATCCTGCTCTTCCCGGCCTGACTTCAAGGAACTTGACGGGTTCAGCCGTAGAAGATAGTAGAACCTTTGAAGACCTTATCTCTCCCCTACTAGAATAATCCCTCGAATCGATTGATCGAGTAGCGGTTGTAGCTTTCCTGTTATATGTAGAACCATTGTCAACCTCGGCAGCTTTTAGTTTTGCATAGCAAGCATCGCACACTCGATGTGGTTTGCCCGGAGTTGGAGCCAAGGCAGCCCTGAATGCTTTTCTTGAACTACAAGCATGGCAATGCACCAGCCCGCAGTTGTAACAGTTGTGCCTCTTTCTGGTAAAACCGAATGCTTGTCTACAACCCGAGCAGACCGATTGGTCAGCTCCAGAGACCCACTTGTGAATGCATATACTTGTGGTGAAATTAGAGCCGCAGGATATGTTCTTCACATGCCTATCTTTCAATGCTTCAACCAAAGTCGGGGTTTTCCGATCTTCTGTATCCCCGTGTCCCAATCTTCCATTAGCACCTTTCCCCCAGGTGAACACTTCACTTCTTGAGGTCAGGACAGCAACATGATTTGCCCCACAAGATATTTCCTCAACAAATTCGCCTACCAATCTATCTTGTACTAAGCACGGTGTCTTTCCGTTGGAGCTTGGATTCCCTAGTTGCCCGTATGAAGTACCGCCCATGGTGAAAACATGGCCTGATGTAGTGAGGGCAATAGTCATTGTGTGTCCACAGCCTAGCTGGTGGAAGTTGTAGTCGATAAGTGACGAGACGCAGGTTGGAAGAAGATAAGTTTCGTTGTTTCCGTGACCCAAACGATGTTTGTTACCGTCGCCCCAAGTGAACAGCTTTCTTGATGAGATACTACTACCAGGCTGTCCTGCAACCTCTACTATAGCTGCAGTGTGCCAGACTCCACATGCGACTTTCAAGGTCTTTAGGCCATTCAATAACTGTACCTCCTTAGGATACAAAACGCTTTGGCGATCTCCATGGCCCAAAACGCCGAAAGATCCATCACCGAAAGTGAAAAGTTTCCCATTGGAAGTTGCTAATGCTGTATGCCAAGTGCCACAAGCAACAGAAAAAACCTGAAGCCCTTCCAAAGGACCATTAACCCTTTTCGGGATCCAATGACTAACATCAGTGCCATGACCAAGAAGTCCGGCATTATGGGCACCATCACCCCATGTGAACAAGTCACCGGTTGTTGATACCACACACGAATGATACTCACCACATGCAACAAAATCGACGTTATTGATTGCCAGAGACTCAACAAGGCGAGGGCGACTGAAGTTCTTATCAATCCCATGGCCAAGTCTTCCCCCGGACTCCTCTCCCCAGGTGAAAACCTCACCTTGCCTTGTGACAAGCGCAAGATGCCTTACACCGCAAGAAATCTGATGTACGTCAAGAACAACATTCGATTCTAGTGGCCTTGGTGTCAACACATCGGTTTTTGTAGGAATTGGGCTCACAGACCCGTCACGTAAAGTTCCATCAAGCCATACCTCTCCCCACAAATAAACATCTCCTAGTGATTCGATATCATCTGGTCCAGATCCTCCACTTGAACAGCTAGGAGTACTTGAAACACTAAGCCGAAAACCATCTCCGGTACTTGTTCTTAGTTGCATACTTGCGCGTTCCGAAGCCACATCTGAGCCCGCAATATTCAATAGCGATTCACGAGTAGAATTCAAATCAATGGACGCCCGACCACTCGCAATGCTAGAGAGATCGAAGGATGCTCTAAGGGGACTCCTATTTTGAATAATGTCACTGCTCTCTTGTTGCTGAAAATAGAACAAACAATTGTAATAAAATGTCCCAAAAACTCTCTTCTTGAACAAAAGTGCAAACAAAAAGTAAATAAAATTGTGCTAAATCAAAAACTCACTTCAAAAAAACCGCTCGTAATAGGTCTAATACGTTGTTTTCCCGAAGGAATTAACTCCTTAAGCCCTGCAAACCATAACTCTGCCTCAGCCTTGTCCTTGCAGATCTATAATAGGAAAAAAAAAAGATAAAAAGAAGAATCACTAGATTTAAAATTTTCATCAAACTTATATCAACATACACAAATAGAGAAGCGTAGGAATTACGTTTACCAGATCAAGCGATCGTTCACCGTATTATACAAAAGCGAAAACGATAAGTAATCCTTCTCAGGCCTTAAGTATCTTCTGAACACAGCCTGTAAAGAAGTCGAAAAACATGCCAAAAAAGAAACATTTATCTAAATCTAATTATATTTAAAGCAGTTAACTTTCGAGAAAATACTATCGATTTCTTTAGCGAATCAGGATTGTTTAACTCACAGTTCTTTGACCAGGGATGATCCTTGAAACCAAAGATAATTTCAGGTTCCTTTCTTGTCCACGTGAGTACCAGATTAGTGTTGTTTCATCCTGTTAACAACACTAAAACTGAAATCATTCAAGCACTTGAGATAATTTGTAACAATAATAATCCATTTAGAGAAGCTTAAGCTAATGTTATTAATTTCAATCTTATTTACTGTCACTTGTTTTCATCTCTTAATAGAAAAAATAAATAAAAAAAGTATTTCGCACATACGCCCCTGAACTTCTCACAAATGTCAGTTAGACCATATCTTCAATCTATATTCCAATGTCAAATAGCACATTTTGAGATTTTGTGCTCCATTTTCTAATGATATAACAACCTTTTGTCATTTTCGTTAAGCTTTGAAAATTGTAAAAGTAAAGTTTCAATATTTGATTAATTTAGAAATGAAAAAAATTGCAATGATAAAAAGAGTTAAAGACACCAACTAATAGTAATTAGATGTCAAATTTAACATTTGATAGAAAGTTTAGCATTTGCCAATTTGTCACCAAAGATATCCATTGGGGAGCAAATTTTTTTTTTTTTTTTTTTTTTCACTCATATGCCAAAATTTAGCGATGGCATATCTGTCTAGAACTCCATTGGAGTTGCTCTTCTTAAATTTTTAAATTAGCAAATTACCGTAGTTAATAAGCTCCAAATTAATTAGAAATATTAATGTTTGGATGGAATCACCCTCATACATATCACGTGAGCTTGTTTGAAGGAAAAGATAGAACCATGTATTTTAACTCTTCAGCATTTTTTTTTTTTAATTTCATTTCGGGAGGAAAATTTCTCACAATTAAAAGTTCAAGAGGCAACATGTGAATTCTAACAAAACTCAGAAATAAAAGCACCAAAAAAAAAAAAAAAAATTTTGCACATCATAAAGAATATCTCACCGCAGAAATTCTGAACAGGCAAAACTTAGGCTTCCCTTTCCGGCTGTACTTGATTACTGAGTACCTTTTTTCAAGGCAACAATTGCCTACAAAAAAAAGGGGGGAGAGGGTAAATTTAAATTAGGGCTAGCAAAATATGAAACCTAAATAAATTGTCGACAATAAAGAAGATTTCCAAATACTAAAAAGTCTAAACTTGTAGCCAAAGTAAGAGCCTTGAAGACATTCAAAGCAATTAATTATATAAAAAAATAATAATAATAAAACATCATAGATCAGGATTAAACTGTTGAGTTATCAAAGGAACGAAATATATATATATATATATATATATAATGCAAATAAATAAATAAAAAGAGTTGAAGGAAAAGAAAAAAGTGGGAAGATTGTAAGAAACTCACTTGCTCGATGTCACGCTCAAGAATACCATAGCCAGCAGGATCTGCCATTCCATCTGAAAACGTCGTAAGCAAATCGAACGAAGAGCGACCTCAAAAACCGGAAAATGCATCAGGTTGTTCCCTAAGCCGGTCTTCATAGATGCATATGCTGCTTTCTTCTTCCAGGGCCTCTCATTAATCCCCGAACTTCCCTAATTTCGCAACAATATTGCAATTTAGGCACCAAACAGCCTCCGATATGATTTTTTTTTTTTGGGGTGAATCTGTACATTCAAGGACAGAGAAAGAGGAGAGAGAAAGAAGAAAGAGGAGAGAGAAAGAAGAAAGAGAGAGAGCGAAGAGCGAAATGAGAGGGGAGTAAAGAAGGAAAACACAGGTTTAGGGAAGTTTGCTGCTCAAAAGAAAACAAAGGGAGATTTTGGCGCGCTTCTTCCTCTGCTTCCACGTACAACACTGTTATTCTATTACCTAATTTAACTACCTTTCAAATTAAACAATATTATATTTACGAACGACTGCTTTAGGAGTTTAGGTAAATATTTCCTTTGGATGACAAATTATCATTATCATAATAGTAATAATAATAATAACAACAACAACAACAATAATGATAATAATAATTATTTATTATTATTATTATTACTACTACAAATTATTACCATTATTATCATCATCACTTGCTATTATTATCATTATTATTATTGTTGTTATTATTACAAATTATTACTTATTATTATTAATATTATATAATTTGCTTCGTGATCTTTCAAAACTTGACCATATTTTTCACGACATAAATGATATTGAAAGGTCACACTTTTCTTTCCTTTTTTTTTTTTTTTTGTATTTTTTTTTTCTAGCGTTTTTTCCTTTTCCTTTTTTTATATTTTATATACTTACTTCAGGGAATAAATTAAAAAGACTAGGAAAGAAAAAAAAAAAAAAAAAAAAAAGTAGGGACGAATTTGACGTAAAGATATAATTAGAGGATGATATTGTTAGCAACGACATATAGAGAGGTTTGTAGGCTAGCTCTCTTTTAGCTTGGTCAAAGAAGAGATTTGCAACAAACAATAGTGGCAATATATATGGCTTTTTATTAGTAATAGATTTGGTAATTGAGTATATATAAAGCGTTGATCTTAATACCTTAATATTCACTTAAACTCTCTCTCTCTATACACACACAGATATATATATATATATATATATATAACTATGAGATAGAGCCTGCCGAAGAGTTTCAATTTCGAATTCTTACATTATAATATCACAACAAGCCGTTGAAAAAACGCAATGAGCAGAATCACAAAGTTTATGCACATAATTTTCCAAAAAAAAAAAATTTTTTATTTTTTTGGAAAAAGATCGAAATTCAGAAGTAAATTCATCCGTTTATGATGTAATCTCGGAGTCGATTAAACTAGCTCTTAATCCACCATACTACATTAAGATTAGACCAAAATAAGAAAAAGAAAATCGAGTTTAAGAGCTTGACGCAAATGGCCGGATGTAAGAGCAAGGAAGAATGTATGAAGTCCTTGTCGTGATCGGCGGCAATGGTGTCGCCGATGATATGAAGGTCCGTTACGGTAAATAATATAGGAGCGAAAACGATAGAGATAGAGAAGAAGACAAGACAAAAGGGTGCCCGATAAATTTTCGTTGCTCGAATTTCAAGCTTTGTTAAATGGTGGCTGAAAGGGTGCCAAGTTTGTGAGAAAGAAATGGCCAAATACATGGCTGTAAAGAAAACACTCCCCACGAAAATGGTGGAAGCAAAAAAAGCCGGAGAAATTTAGCTAAATGACCCTCAGAATTGTGCACTAAGAAAAATGCTCTACATTTCCTTTTTTTTTTTTTTTTTTTTTTTTTTTTAAATGTTAATTTGGCAATTGAAAAGTTTACTTACTCTTCTCTTCTTCTTCTTCTTCTTCTTCTTCTTCTTCTTCGGTCCTTCTCTACCTAGCTCTACCGCCGGGGCCACCACATCCACCGTCCACAACCGCAGACGGACCTATACAAGGACTAGTGGGGGCACGTGGCCCAACTCAAGTTTTGAATTTATATTTGTAACCTTTAAATTTTATTTAGATCTTTAAATGTGCCCCATTGAAATACTTATTTTCAATGTGACCCCTGAAATTTTTCCTTGAGCATATCCATTTATAGTTTAATTTTTTGGTAATTCCATTAATGACAGTTAAGTTATTCAATAGGTTTTCTTACGTAACCTCTAGCCACTTCTTTTAAGCTGATTATTCAATTGATTTCTTTTTTTATTATCCACTTTTTTCCTCTATATTTTTTTTAGAAAGTTTTGAATTTCCTTTAGAGATTTGTTAGCTTCAATAACCAATAAAATTTAATAAAACTTGTTTGTGATGATTGATCATATGTGAACTTTACTTCTTTTTTTTTTTTTTTTTTAATTGTGATAATACCATAAGTTACACTATATTATTTTTAAAAAATTTAATCTTGTTAACGGAAATTGAGGACAATCTTCACGATTATCCCCCAAACTTTGGATCATGTCACAAATTACCCCCCAAACTTTGAAATGATAATAAATTTTTTCTTCAGATAGTTCTATTAACGGAATTGCCACGTGTCAATAGCATATTTTTTCCGTTATCATCACGTCTCTCGTCTATTGCCTAGTTAAAAATCTAGCAAAATCATAGCTAGGTGTAGCAGTCCTATAAAATCCAGTACTAAAATAACAATGTGAGATTGAAAGAGATCCAAAAAGGACATACACAATCGCTATTAGTTAGTACCTCTTACGGTAACTTCAGTAGTTTACACCAAGTTGAGCTGTCTATGGCAGTTTTCAAGCACAATGAACATAAAAGCTAACCAATTATGTTAGAATACTTGTTAACTGTGTTGTAGTTACTTTCTGTTTTAAAACTACAGTCACATTAGCAAAATTATAGAACCTTTTCTTTCTTTCTATATTTTTTTGTTTTTCATATTTTTCTGCCGACGGCGATTTAATTTTATATACACAAATCATATAAAAATTTGGGATTATTTGTAGTACATAATCATTGCATTTAGTGTCTAATTAGTTTTATTAAAAGTTCAAGGAAAAAAAGGTACAAAAGTTATACGTTAAGTTGATTTTCATCCATCTTTTTAGTATGGCAAAGTGGTAATCAACACGTTTAGTGTTTAAATTATTTAGTAATTAGTCTTACTATTATCACACAAAAAAAATAGTACAAAATAATATATAAATATTAAAAATTATAACATTATTCAAATCAGAATTATGTTAAAAAAAAAAAAAAAAACAGTATAAAAGGTAAAACTATGTTCCATCTAATTGATTAATAATAGTAAGATCATTCATGACCTGTACATATAAAGTCATTTTCAGTTTAACCAACAAAAAAAAAAAAAAAAGAGTCATTTTCCGAAAATTAAAATAAAAAAAATAAACACACACACAAAGTCATTGGATGGGCAAACAGACAATAAACAACCGAGTAAAATTTCTAATCCCATCATTCCAGCTTTCTTAATCATTCACGTCGGCTTAAAGACATACACGTGTAAATTAAAAAAAAAAAAAAAAAAGAGCATTCTCATTAAATAATTCAATTTTCTTTTTTAATGAAGAATTCAATTTCATTCCGTTATCATCGTCCTCTTTTATTATTGTTATTATTATATTTCATGAACTTTGTGTTCATTCTTGGTTATTACATATGCAAAAATAAATAAATATATATATATAATTCTTGTAACGAAATTAACGAGGTGGACCTTATTTATGAATAAAGAACTAATGGGCAATTTGGATTATAGATTTGAATTGTAATTTAATTTTTATAAGAGAGAATACGCTATAATAAAATGTTTAAATTGTGGATTTAAATCTATTATCTCAACGGAGGCGAAGTTCCTTAATAAGACAGAAGAAATTTATCTCTCACTGCCACTCACATAATTAAATTCCATTTTCCTAAAATAATAGGGATTACCTAACTTGTTTACTAAATGTACTCTTACTTTAATATACATTAATATTTGCTTAACATGAGAGTACTTTAATAATTGCACTTATTTTGTTTTAATTCTTTCTAATTATTTAGCAAATTAAATATAGAATACAAATTTAATTCCCTCCGCGACTTAATTTCTTAATATATTAGTAAACATTTTAATGAGATTTTGAAGTTTTTTTTATTGAATTTTGAAATTTCGTAATGTGGAACTTAATTGAATTTTTTCAAGAATTTATTTCCTATTCTTTCAATTATTAATAAGTAAAGAGTAAAATTCAGATCTCCTTCTCCCAAAAAAAAAAAATATATATATATATATATAATAATAATAATAATAAATCATCATTTTCAACAAGAAAAAGTTATCAAAAAAGTTATCATTAATTTTTTTTGGAGCTTAATACAATTATGTATTAGGACACTCCCTTAAAAACACTTCACACTTTTTTTTTTTTTTAATACACACTCCCTTTTTTTTTTTTTAGTAAAATTACACTCCTTTTAATTTTAAAATGATTAAATACACACATGAATCCACTTAAAGGTATAGAGTTAGAATTCCCACACCCCGAAGTTCTAAAAACAATTATTAAATTTCTCCCACTGTTTGAGTTTGTTTTCGATCCGTCAAATTTAGGTTTTAGCGAGTTAAAAGTTCGTTCTCGTAGCCACAGAAGCTACAACATGGGCATAGCTAGGTGCTAGCTTACCTGAACCAGTGCTAACATTGGTAGGAGAGCTAGCTATGAGTCTTAACAGAGATGTTTGTGACCTTGGTGCTACATGTTACATGCTCTCGATGGATCAAAAATTTCCATCGATTGTAGTGGTTTCAAAAAGTGTCTTATGCGTTTTCAATTGATGTGTGGAGAATTTTCCTTATATCAGGCCCGTCTTGCATCGTTTTTCCTGTGCTTCATCAAATTTTACTAATGAAATTAGTTTTTATCGAGTGTTTTGTATTGTTATCATAAGGTCATCCATATTACATTTGGATTCTATAAGACTTTTTAATTAAATGAATTTTTACCTTAAAAAAAATGATTAAATTTACTTATTACACAACCCATATATTCTATAACAACCCATATATTCTATAATTACCTGGATCTATTTTCATGAAATAAATTCTATTTTGCCATTTAAAATATCTTCTCATACTTATCATTTTATATTTATTTACTTTGATAATTTCCTTTCTCTATTTCTCTTTTTGTTTTATTGAAAATTTAGACATGAAGCTTTTTTTTTTTTGTCATACATGATAACAGATATAAAGAAAATTGTTGATTAAAAAAAAAAAACATGTATTCTACAGTTATATTCAACGTTCATAAGTTTATTTAAATAAATTGTACCTTAGAAAGCAAGTATATTTAAAATAAGAAAATTGCAACCTATTATATATAATGGTTTGTTTTAATTTTTTGGTAGAACATCATGAACAAAGAAAACGACACGAGGAAAAAAAAAAATTAGAAACAAACAAAACACAAACGAAAACTACTAAAAAAAAAAAAAAAGAAGAAGAAGAAACACAAAAGGCATGATAATAACAAAGTTTTAATATAAAAGAGAAATATATGACATACCTTCATGTATTTATTTGAAATAATTATTGAAAAAAATTATGATTTTGTTATAAGTTTTAAATAATAATAAAATTATAATGTCTTTATTTGATTATATGCGACGTAGGTGTATATGGGAAAAGGAAAACGAGGAGCTATATTGAGTTTCTTTATATAATAAAATTTAAGTATGTAATTAAATCTAGAACAATTGTCATTTTTTGTCATTTTATTTTAGGGTTTCTTGTAATAAGAAATTTTGACTAAAATGATGCGTTAAAAAGTCAAATGAGCTGTCTGAATAGAATCATCTTATGTATCTTTGACGATCATGAATGTTTCTTTCTTTTTAAATATAAAATTTTGAAAGATTTGAATTCTATACTATATAATAAAATTAGATGTGAGATTACTAATCTAGTATATATATAGAAGTATGATTGTACATCACATTACAATTAAATATGTTTGATATTTATCTAACTGATATAAAAAAAAAAAAAACCTATCATTAAAATAATCTTTTTCTACCATAAAATTCCTAATTCTAAGAAAATTAATGTAATAGTGCGTGAAAATTCCTATGATATCAAATCTCATCAGAATTATTTCTTCAAATTCAAAAATACAGTGACAGTTATTTAGCCCAAAAAATAAAAATATTTATAGTTGAATGAAATTAATAACAAAAAAAAAAATTACTTTTGAAATTAAATTTGCTTACTTCTTTGCAAGTTTGAAACTATTAAAAATGAAATTAAAAAGTTTGGAAATCCTTATCCTTTTCGCCAACCTTTTTCTTCTCTTTCACGTTTAAAATTTTCACACATGCTTTATTTCTTAGCCATGTCTTTTACTAAGAAAGAATTAGAGTTAATGTTTATCTTGGGTAATTTGGGGAAAGAAAAATAAACATAATATTCATGCCAACCCTATGAGAGCACTTTCTCTTTTGATTCATGACTGGTCTATCCATCTTCTTGATTTCAACCAACAAGTACAAAAAAAGGTTCTTACTCGGCTATAGAAGCAATCCTTCCCTCAAGAATGTGGATGCATCATCTCTCTTATTCAAAGATTTCTGAGTTTTTTTTGTTATGGCTGCTCTTAATAAGAAACTTGATGTATTCTTCTCTATCTACGAAGCGGAAGCTAAAGCTATCTCAGCTAGTCTTTCATAGGCTCGTGATGATAGTCTGTATCTCTAATTTGTGAAATCAGATACGTTGGTAGTAGTTCAAGTTTTGAAGAGTTATTCTTCTTATCGTAATGAGTTTGGATTTTTATTATCAGATGTGTAATTTATTGTATCTTTTTCAAAGAGTTAAGTAATGTCATGAATATCAGAAAGTTAATAGAGCTGCCCATTATTAGGCAACTTATGCTCTTAGTGTAGATGATGGGCTTGCTTGGTTAGAGAATTCATCTCCGTCAATAGAAACTGCAATTGAATCAGACACTTCCTACTTCATGATAACAGATTCTATATTTGAAATAAAAAATAAAAAATTTATGAATTTTAAAAGTAAATATATATATAATTTTTAAATTCATAGTTCAGGTTTTTTTTTTTTCTCATACTACCTCAGCGTCTGATTCTCCTATTTATCAATATTATTATTATTAGTATAACAATAGAAAAATAATTATTGAATAGAAAAATAAAATTATCAGTACTGATAAAAACTTAATAATAATTATACAATTGATTACAACAGAAAGATTTAGAAATTAAATCTTTTAAGATGAGTTTGGCATCGTTGTGCTATTGAAAATCTTTGTTGTAGATATATTGTGACTCTGTAGTTGTTGTGTCTATAAGAAAGTAGATGTTAAGTATTTCTTTTTCTTTTTTTCTTTTTTTTTTCAGTTACTATGATTAATAGAAGAGGAAATTTATATGTTTGGTAAACTATGAATAACATTATTGTGAAGACGTATAATGATCAAAATAGACATATCTTTTATTTAATAAATATTTTAGTTTACATATTTTTTGTGTAATAAAATGTTTTAATGCACATGTTTTTCCAGAAAATAAAAAGAATTCAATAACAATATCACTTACAAATCTTATTTATAATTTAAAATTACAATAATAAAATTCCAAAAAAAAAAAAACAATAACAAAGTAGATTATAAATTTATAGTTTACTGTATTTATAAAAGAGTTAGTATTAATTTTGAAAGGAAAGAACTTGGAATTTTTGAATAAACTTAAAAAATAATTTGTTTATTTGTTATACAGATAAATAAAATAGATAAACTAAATTTACATTTTATTGTTAAGAATATTTTAATAAATTTAGATGATAACAATAGAAACAGCTGTATAAGAACAATCTATGACATATTTCTCAAATGTTGCTACCCACCTTTTTGAAAATATTGAGCAAAAATAAGATTTATTATTCTTTCAAAAAAAATATTTATTACTTTGTTACAAATTTATAATTTACTGTATTTATAAAAGAGTTTAAAAAAAAAATTTTGAAAGGAAAGAACTTGGAATTTATAAATAAAAGTTAAAAAAAATTTGTTTATTTGTTACAGAGATAAATAAAATAGGTAAACCAAATTTATATTTTTTTTGTTAAGGATATTTTGTTTAATTTAGACAATAACCATAGAAACAACTATGTAAAAACAATCTATAACGTATTCTCAAAATTTGCTACTTCCTTTCGAATCTATTGAACAAAAATATGTTTGCGTTTGGTTTGTCAATTAAAGATGAAATTTTTTAAGTTAAAGTTAATTGACTTTTCAAAACCAGTTATAAATTTTGTTGACTTTTTAAAAAAAGACAAAAATTAAAATGAAAAAATACAGTTTAATTGGAGTTAAATTTAAATACCAAATAACACCTAAGATTTATCAATATTACATACATAACTAATTTCCCACCTGATATTTTTGACTTTTTTTTTTTTTTAAGAGAAAGATTCTTTAAGAATCTAAAAACAACAAAAACGGAACCTGAAAAATATATATATATATATATAGGAGAGTCTGTGGTAGAGCATCTCCTAGAGTAACTACCGGTAGAGTTTTTATTTTAACCGTTGATATTTAACCGAACGGTTGAAATATTGTTAGTGTGCCATACTTATTATATACTTTACCTCATATTACCATTCCCACCCCAAGTATTCTCCGTCATCGGCGACCTTCCCGTCGCCGGTGACCCACCCCCCGCCCCCTAACCCCAGGCCCCACCCCCCCAGCCCTCCCCTGTCGGCCCCAGCCCCCCTTCCCTCGCCCCCCCTAACCCCCCTCGCCCACCCCCCCCCCCCCCCGGCACCCCCCGATGGGACCCCCCACCCTTATCTCTCTCTTCTCTCTCCTCTCTCTCTCTCTCTTCCCCTCTATCCCGACCCCCACCCTCAGTGCCCCCACCCCCAACAGAGACCCCCCATCCCCCTCTCTCTCTCTCTCTTCTCGCATCGGGGGTGTGGGGGGGTCCTCATCAGGGGGGGAGGGGTGGGGGTGGAGGTGCCGGGGGGAGATCGGGGAAGGGGGCCTAGGGTGGAGGTGCCGAGGGAGGGGGAACCTAGGGTGGGGGAGGCGCCGGGCGGGCTAGGGGCTGGGGGGCTGGCGGGCGGGGGAAGGGGGGGGCTGGAGGGGTGCTGAGGTGCCGGGGCGTGGGGGATCGGGACTAGGTGGGGGGCGGCCAGGGTTGGAGCCTGGGGTTGGGGGGGGGGGTGGTGGTAGGTCACCGGTGGTGGAAAGGTTGTTGGTGACGGAGAAGACTTGGGGTGAGAATGATAATATAAGGTAAAGTATATGATAAATATGATATACTAATAATATTTCAACAGTTCGATTAAATCTCAATGGTTCAAAAAAAAGCTCTACGAAAGAGACTCTACCACAGTCGCTCCATATATATATATATATATTTTGCTGAATCACGTCGGCCCCAAAATAAATAAATAAATAAAAATATAAAAAAGGAAAGAAAAGAAACACGAAAAGCTAAGAGCCACCGTCCTGAGCGTATTCAATCAACTTTTTTAATACACACTTATTCCCAAAGCCTCTCTCTCTCTCTCTCTCTCCCTCCCCCCTTCTCCTTCTTCTTCTTCTTCCTTCGAAGTTTTCTCTCTGAGCTCGTTCTTCTTTCTCTAAACCGCGTTGTTTTGGATCCTCTTTTCTCTGTCGGAAAACCGCGAGTTTTCTACAGTTACAGTTAACTCGAAATCGGACGGACCACGTTTGTCTTCAACCTCTCAACAGAGCTTCGTTTCCCGTGCCGTTTAGCTGTAAGAAAGTTTCAGATTCCAAGACTTAGAAGTTTGAAGCTCTTTCTATGGAGAAATTGACTTATTTCAAAGATGGGTTTCAGAATGGAGTTCATCGTCCTTCCTTGACCTCTTCTTCTTCCCGGAGAGATGTTAGCTACAGGTTCAATCTCTTTCTTTCTTTCTACTCAATTTCGTCTTTCTTTCCTCAGAAAAATTTCTGGGTTTGTTTTGATTCCGATTTTAGTTCTTTGTGTGAGAAAAATTTTGGAAAAAGAATGATTGGGGATTTTTTTTTTTTGGTTAATATTAAAATTAAGAGAAATACTGGCTGATTAGTGAATACTGATTCAATCTTGAACTTTTGGATCAGAATAAGTGCTTTTCTTGCATCCTTAATCTGAATTTATGCCGGGATAACATTTTTCTGCATATTGATTCCTAGATTGTTTTCACTTTTTTAAGGCGTACAGAAAACCAGTGACGTTATTATTTGCAGCATAATAGGGAAAAAGCAAAGTGATTATCAAGATGTTGTTGCTTCTATATGAAGTTTTTATCAGTTTACTTTTTAAAAAAATAATAAAAATAACTGTTTTCCTAGTTCTTTCATTGCATTTTTTATAGAATTACTAATGAGCTAAATAGTCTTCTATAGGCTTATGAAAAATTAGGAGATCATATTTTCTCAATGGATGATTACTTTTGATTACTTGGTTAAATTTGCCTAATTTTGGCATTAATTAAAAAAAATAAAAATAAAAACCTCTCTCTCTAGTATGGTGCTATCTTTGGTGGCATTTTTTTTTTTTTAAATAGAAAAAGGATCCAGTGTGGCACCCCTACACGTTTCTGTATTTGAAACACCTCAAGGCAAAGTAAGGGGGCTCGAATCTTATACCACTGCCTTAGTGAGAGTCTAAGCAGTGAGCCCACAACCACCCTGTTACTCCAAAGGGGCCTTTGGTGTCAAATTGACAATTGCTAAACTTACTGGTAAATTTGTCACCAAACATTGTAAACATTAAATTTGACATTTGGTTGTTATTGGTTGGTTTGTTAACTATTTTTATCTAATCATTTCAAACTTATCATTTTCAAATTGTTTAAATACTAAAATTTAATAAATTTTATGAATTTCGAAGCTAAATGATGATGACAATAGGTAGTTATAGCATTAGATATATATATATTTTAAACAAATATAGCACTAGCATTGGCTTAAAGGATGGTCTGAGGATTTTTAAAAGTTAAACAACTCAAAGAATTTGATGAATGGATATGTAAATCACAAAGCAACTCAATTTTCAAGGGATATTTGACAGGGACATTGGGTGAATTGATATGCTTCTGCTCCATCTATACGTTATGAATTTGCGGTTTTGTTTGTTTTGTCTTTATCAATCTTGTCCTCTTTATTCTTTTTAGGATTTCTGTAGCTTTTATTAGTTGCAAGACTTATCTTTTCTCATTCCAGTGGTTAAGCTGATAATTTACAGCTGGATTTTGTGGAAAGTTCATGGACGATGTTGATTGAGGATCAATTTGGTTCCCACACCATTGAATGATTGCTATACCTTTTACACAATGTAAAAGGGTCTCTAGAAAATTACCCAAGACGTGGTGGAGAAAGCATCTTTCGATGTCGTTATCAGATACCCTTTTAGAGATTTTGGTAAAGTAAAAAGAAAAGAAAAGAAATGAAAAGAAATGGAACCGTTTTTGGAGGTTCTTTTCGAACATTAGTTTTTGATAAGCAGTTTTCTTCCGAAATTGTAGATCATTGTAGAGTATTGGTTTGCTAAATGTATCACTTAAAACACTTTTAACACTTTCTTCTGATACCAGTAGACTGAGTTGCAATTATCAGGTGGTTTCCTCTCACATGGCTTGGGATTCAATTCCTAAGGGCCACCAACCTGGTCTCTAGTTGCAAATTGGATCCCAGGTCGGTCGGGGAGGTTTTGAAATATCCAAAGAGGGAAAAAAAATTGTTGAGAGCGATAAAAAGTACATTTTTACTTCACCAATAAAAATGGGATGAGATTTGTATTTATATTCAGATATTTTCTTGCAAGTTTTATGATTCTTTTTTGTTTGGATTTATGCGCGAGATGGTGCATGAAAATGTGTTCTTGTTTTTCTTCTTCATACAGTTGTGGCTCCTGTGGTTATGCACTGAACCTAAGCTCCTCCAACCGGAACATCTCAACAATTGGTTCAAAGTACGGAAAATCTATAAAACGAGGAATCATCTCCTTCTTCTACATCGATGATAGCAGATTTACTCAGGTCGATGAGATTGAATGCTTACCCCATTTCTCCAAGCATTCATGGGGTTTGTTCCGACAGAGAATCAAGCTTCTTTGCCGCAAGTGCAATAACCATATTGGTATAGCTTACGATGAATGTACTTCTTCTCACCCCGTTCCATCAGAAGAATCAGATTCCTCCTCAGGACAGCATGTTTCAAAACGCAGAAAATATGACATCAAAATCCGTGCTTTACAGCCTTCGTCATCTGAAGAAACTGCTTTGTAGCATAGCATGATGACCGGAACAACCTTGTAATGCGTTTTTGTGTTTGCTGAGGAAGCGTCATCATACATATAAGCAGAAGAGAGGTATTTGCATGTGAGACTATTTGTGTAAAGGTTTTCTCTTTTGGGATATGTTTTTTAATTTTTCCACCTTCCATGTGTATTTATAGAATTGTTTGTATATAACAGTTATAAGTACCTGAAAGGAAATAAGTGGTGTGAAATTTTCTAGTGAGTTTAATGATTAAGAGGAGTTAATAAAACTTGCTTCCAAATCTGTACTTTTGAGTGGGGTTGGTATTTTCAGATATAATGGAGTAATTGTCCAGTTTTTTTTTTTTTAATTTGTTTTTCTGCTTTCAAATTCAATAGAACAATAGTTTGCCGGCTTTTTTTTGTTTTTTTGTTTGTCTATTGAATGGAAGATTAGCTTTTGTTTTACCTGTGTAGTTGAGTCTGATCCATGGTCACCCAATTGTTTGACCTGTGCAAAATTTTGGGTGCTCCTGTGACAATATATTGCTACTGTCAGCACACTCTGTGAGGTTGGAGGGACACATTTTTCGTCGAGAGGTAAAGTTCACCTATAGGGTCTTCAATGATTATTACTGTCAGTATCTCAGGAGCCTTTTTGGTAACATCAAGAGAGTACGTTAATACTGATCGTTCTTTTTCAGACTCTCTCTTACCAAAAAAAATCTCTATCACTAGTGTGTACTACATATATATATATATATATATATATATTTTTTTTTTTTAATTTCTGATCTAGTATCACAATGAAATAATAATCAGAAGGTAAATTTGACGATTTAGAATTACACAATTCTGTAAGTTTTGTCTTTTTTTTTTTTTTTGGTAGGATATTAGCTAATGTCAAAAAGACAAGGGCTGTTTAGTAAAATTGCTATTTACCTCTTTCTCCCTCATCTAAAAATTTGTATTTGGGTGTTTTCAATATTGTACCTCTAAATTTTAATTTAATATCATATTTATAACTTTTTTCTGTCAATGATTAATGTTCACTACTTAAATGACGACTTTTCTTTCTTAAGTATGTGTTTACTGCACAGGCTGAAGTAGAGTTTTAAAGTTTTTTTGGGTTGAATTTGAATTGTGCATTTAGTGAGACATTTGAATTGTTGGAGTTAAAAAAATATAAAAACTTAAAATATATTCGAAAAAAAATAAAATAAAAAATATATATATAAAATATCAAATTTGTTTCGTTCGTCTCGAAATTCTATATAATTTAAAATTATATATATTTTATTTGGACTTGTACATACAAAGTTATCGACATTTAAATTATAAAGTTATAATACTATGGATAGTAACACTGATATTAATTTTTTAACCAAAAAAAAAAAAGGGAAAAAAAATTGGATTGCATTTGAATCCAACCGATGCACCAAACATGTTATAAGATTATCACCGTCATGTTCATCCTACTTCAAAATTAGTAAAGTGGTGATTCAAGTGATGAACATCAATATGTGATATAAATTTGATATGTCCTGACTGAAGGGAAAACCGTAGTTGAAAATAAAAGAGGTAAAACACCTTTTGGAAAATAAAAGATAGAGCTGAATATGTCTATATTATATATTTTGGTAAATAAATATGTCTATAATATTGATCTTTAAAAAACAAAAAACTTGATATTCAACTTTTTCAAGTAATATTTGATCTCTAGCCAAGTAATATTTGATCTCTAGCCAATTAGTTGAAAAACAAAGTTCTCATCAGAGTACCACTCTTTATATTGATAATGGTTTATGTAATTAGTCCGTCCACACACAGTCAGGGATATTTTTTAAGGGGGCATGAATTTTATTTAACAAAAACTTTGAACTAAAATTAAAAACAATCTTTTACATTCATTTATCTATTTGCATCTTTGATTTTTCGTTAACTAAAATAAGCTTATAATAGATTTTGTTTGAAATATAAAAAAAATTTCATTTCATGTCAATTGTAAATCCACTTTTTCAAAATTCACATTACACTTATTTTTCCTTCCCTCAAACACCCCTTAATTTTAAATTCTCATTTCAAAACGAATTTTTTCATTTCAAGTCGGTGTTTAAAACAGGGGGCTAGAGTCCAAAAAATTATTATGAATCAATGTAATAGCACATTTTCATTTTTTGAATATTTTAATTTTAAAATTTGAGTATTTAAATATTTAAAATCAGGATAAACTGGCAATTTTATTTTATTTTATTTTTAATTTTCCTAATGTTGTAATTAGTAATTTTTATGGGGGAAAATAAGAAGAAAAGAGATAAGCAGAAAAATTGCATTTTTTTTAAAGCATTTTTTTCAAAAATAATCCTAATTTATGTTAATTAATAAACTAGTCATTTTCTTAAAGGATGTCTATTGACACCCCTTAATCTACTTCCTCGTCAATTTCTTAAATTATCTATCAATTAAATATTCAATATATTACTTATTACACCCCTCTTATTATTCTAAAATAATACCTACAATTTAATTTTATTTTAATCCTTTTTGCATTCACCAACCAACAATAAACCCCCCCCTCTCCCCGACACCCCCCCCCCCCCCCCCCCCCCCCTTCTCCCCTTTTCCCTTTAAACAATTTCTTTTTTATCATTTGTTGTTTTTCTTCTTTTTTGACTTCTTTTTTTTTTTTTTTAAGAAATTCAATTATTCTTTTTTTTTTTTTTGGAAATAAGATTTAATGAAACTAATAAAGTTGTAATTTTATATATATTTTTATAAAGTATTATTTTTATAAACGTCATAGATATCTCTACATATATGTGTGTGTATATAATTTTTTTTGAAGTATTGTTTTTATAAACGTCATAGATATATACATAAATATGTTTATACATATATAAAGTCGTAGATTATTTATCTTTACGAAAAAATAGTTTGTAAGAATAGATTATAAAAATAAAAATAAAAATAAAAAGGATTGTTTAAAAAATAGTGATTATCTATTGATTAGTGAGTATAAAAAGGATAAATAGTAAAATTAAATTGTAGGGATTTTTTGGAATAATAATAGGGGTGTAACAAGTAATAAATGAACATTTAAATTTTAATTTGTTGATAATTTAGGAAAGGGGTGGGGAAAGTAAAAAAGAGGAGTATCAATAGACGCCCATTTGTCTTAAATATGATCGATCGGAGATGAATGATTAATCACTGATTGACTGATATCATTATGTATTTTAGTCAATTATTAATTGACTCAATATTTTAATGACTACCGATCATCGTAATATTAAAAATGGATCTTTTTTTTTTTTTTAAATTAAGGATCCAAAAACTATCAATTTATCTAATTTCTATTGTAAAAATTTTGAAGGGGGGTCCTTGGGGCAGAGACCACTGGGTCAACGGTAACTCCATCCATGATCCAGCTAAATTCTTTTTTGTTATTTATTTACTGATTTTTATTTTTTTATTTTTTGCTATTAGACAATATCTCCCCACTTCTATAACATAAGGTATATAAAAAGCATGAATAACCAATTGACATAATAGGCTTCCTGCTTAATACTGACACGTGTAGGTGTAAGATCGTATGTTTCTACTTTTTGAAATTGAAGTTTAGTTTTCTTGGTTCGTCTTCTACTTTTTTGGTTTAGTTTTTACTTTTTAGTTCAGTCTCCATGTTAGACATAGTGCCACGGGTAACATGCCAGCAGCTATTGAAAGGGGAACCTTACTATTCAGCGTAATCCCTCTCTCCCTCTCTCTCTCTCTCTGTCACCTGAAATAATATCTTGGTTTTATTGTTGATGTCATCTCTTTCTCACTGCACCCACCAGGCCCAGCCCACAAAAGAGAGAGAGTAGGGAATAATTGAAGGCTTTTTTTTTTTTTTTTTTTTGTTAGTTTGTTCTTTAAAAAAAAAATGATAATAATTACAGAGTAAAAAAACATCTTCTTCTTAGAAGATCAATTATAATTTTTTTTTTGTTCTCTTATTTATTTATTTGTTAAATTTAGAAATATTTTTTTCGTGTTCTTTCGGTTTCTTGACTGGCCAAAAATATGCCTTAAAAAAAAAAAAAAAACCTTATTTACACTAAATAAACGGACTCTATGGTATAGAAATAACCTATTATTTGTTCATTAAATTAAAAAAAAAATTGAAAGAAGTATATTATTTATGCTAATTATGTATATGTACATATGTGTATACATTATGTTATAAAATTTATTCATATAAAAAAAATAGACTAATAGACCTAATGAAAAAACAACCGCACATCTAAACAGCACGTGCATTTGCACGTGCATACACTACTTGTTATAAAACTACAGAATTGTACGGTGAAGGCACTGTTTCCCTCCCCCCCCCCCCCCCCCCCCCCCCCCCCCGCCCAGATTCGATGTACACAACGCATATGACAAAACAAGTTAATTGTTTTCATAGACTAACTAGAAATTCCTCTGGGTTTTTTTTTTTTTTTTTTTTGTTTTTTTCCTTGGGTTAGGTTAAGGTGGAATTATAGGATTTGAAGTTTGAAGAATTCATCGGATGTGAACATTCAATGTTACACAAACTTGTAAAACTGAACAATTAATTTGTGTGGTCCAATGAAAACACTAGTCTCTGAACCCATAGTTTCTTCCAATTAATATCCTACCGACACTTGTCCATGCACTCTTCAAGATGAATTCAAATACCTGGAATTTTTTTTATTTTTTTAATTTTATCTCTAAATCATTATTTTTTTGTATCAATTTTCTCAATTAAAAATTAATTATCCTTATATAAACTCCTCAAAAACTATAAATTAATATACTTTCACATTAAAACAATGGTATGATTCTGTCATTTGTACCTCAACATAATTATCTCTTTTGAAGTCTTCGTAGATATTTTGAACCAAAAAGGCCAAAAGAAAATAAAAAAATAAAAAATAAAAAGAGAAGGAAGAAAGAAAGAAAAGTCGTGCTATAGACCCTCCATCTTGCACCAATAAAATCAAACTTCATTGGGTTCTCATCTTATTATTGTGATTAGTGTCTTTTGGTCTCCTTTCCAAGATGAAGACTCTCAACATTATGGTCATATTTGCTATTTTTCTCTTTTATTCTTATTTCAAAACATCTTCTACTACTGCGAATGAGTGCGATTTTCCGGCAATCTTTAACTTCGGTGACTCAAATTCGGACACCGGCGGATTGGCCTCGGCATTTCCTGCATATCTGTTCCCGCCCTATGGAGAGACCTATTTTCATGAGCCTGCTGGGAGATTTTCCGATGGCCGCCTCATAATCGATTTCATAGGTATGTTTTTAATCTTGTTATTATTATTATTATTATTATTATTATTATTTTCACTTAACTAATTTTGATGTTATCTTTAAATTTTTACTAAACATAGCCAAACCAGAAGAGATCATGTGCTTATAGATACTTTCATGAATTGCAAAACGTATGTGGAGCTTCTAAAGGGAATACTAAGTACTCCACAGAAGCAAAATATATGCAGAAATAAATCGTCTGTTTAAGAATGATTTTTTGGCGAAATTATTCTTTTATTTTATTTTTATTTTTATTTTTTGTGACTAAAATTGAGACACGATATTTGCAATTTAGAGGAGATTTGATTGGCCTCAAACGACATGATTTGAAGCATAAAGTTCCTACTATTTTTTTTTTCTAACTATTTATATAGAAATGGAAAGGGAAATTAAAAAGGTCCTCGAGATGTTGTTTATAGAGAATAATTCTTACTTAAATAAATAAAAATGTTACAGAGCAAGACAACAAGAGAAAGAATATTTTCTAAATTATTGGACAAATTTTTTGTGAATGGTTCAGCAAAAAGTTTTGGGCTACCCTATCTGAATGCATATTTGGATTCTTTGGGGACCGAGTTCAAGCAAGGAGCAAATTTTGCAACAGCAGCTTCTACAATCAGACTGCCTAATCAAATCATACCAGGAGGTGGATTCAGTCCCTTCTATCTTGACGTCCAATATACACAATTTGTTCGACTTTTAAAATCCGCGCACCGAAAAACGACACGAAATATAGGTACGAAAGCTTGTCGTTTTATTTTTGAACTAGTAGACATACTCATACTCCCATTGGAATATTGCGTGATAAGTAGTAATTAAAGTTTTTTTTTTTTTTTTGTAGGTGAAATACATGCCAAATTGATGTCCAGAGAGGAGTATTTTAAGAGAGCTTTGTACACGTTTGATATTGGTCAGAATGATCTTGGAGAGGGTTTCTTTTCTAATAAGTCCCTGCAGGAAGTAAATCAATCTGTGCCAGATATTGTCAATAGCTTCTCAACAAACTTTAAGGTGATCATCTTTTTTTTCTTTTTTCCCCCAAACTTTTAAGGAGATTTCGTTCTTAGAAATCTATAAACAACAATCATTTCAAAAAAAAAAAAAAAAAAAAAAAATCCATAAACAACAAGCTAGCACTTTTAGGATAAAAATAAAAATAGTACTAAATATTATTTATAAATAACATCGTCGCCCACCAAAAAGCCCCCATTTCTGCCCTAAAGAGATGAAAGGCCAAGGTTAGTGAACTAAAACATATTTTTAACAAATAATATATTGCATTGATATTATTATTGTTAATATTTCTAAGGAAAATTATAACAAATACTTTATTTTAAAGGAATATTTGAAGTTTATAGTAGATTTTTTTGAAAGATGATAAATTGTAGTATATTTTCTGGTAAATCTAAGTATTTTCTTGGATTTTCTAAAAATAACGGATTTACAGTTAATTTTAATATCAAATTTAAGTGTATAGTTTCATATTAGAAAGAGAAGATGGGCGAGAGAGATGAGGAAGGAGGGATTTTTATTATATTATATTATCATAAATTTGATTCTGTAATTTATTACCATGTTTAAAATTTTATACTATAACTTACAATTATTTTTTTCAAAAATAATATTTTACTCTTTCGCCCTATTTCTAATAAAGTGTTTTCCAATGCCAACTCATTGCTAGAGCTATAAATATGAATAGGCCTACAAGGCCCTTCTCTTTAGCTTGATGTTAGGCCTGGTCCATATTGATTTTATAGAAAATTGTAAAAACAACCCATGTTTATGTTTTTACTATATCATAAAATAAAATTTGTTAAGATTTTGGACTCTTCGTACTTAATTATAGATCAAAAAATTGAAACTATTATATATATATATATATATATATATCTGAAATAAGAATTAAGAGATTTGTTTTTTAAGAGACAATCATACAAATCATCTTTAATTTTAATTATTTTCATATAAAAGCACTACATAAGCCTCAATTTCCCGACTAGTCTGACTTGGTTCATATTCCCCTTTAGGCCTGCACGACTCGTGCCAGGTCGAACATCCAGTTTCACTGTAGTACTTGGGACTGCTACTTGTCCCGCCGGTAGTGAAAAGAGGAAAGGGTCCATAGAGTAACTTACGTGAGTACAATGACCTAATTAAGAGGTTGGGGAATAAAATAAAATAGAATAAAATAAAATAAAAAGTACAAAAATACAAAAACAAAACAAAACAAAACAAAAATTCTTTCATGCATGTCAATGAAATTGTAATTTTCTTTGTTTCCCATATATAGTAAAGATGCCACGAATCAAGTTTTAATTAAACCTAGCTAGTACCCCTTAAGGGAACTTAAAACAATAAAATTAAAAAATTAAACTTCTTTTTAATTGCATACTTACAAGAAGTTTTTGACGATATGTTGTAGAATATATACAACATTTCTGGAGGAAGATCATTTTGGATACACAACACAGGACCAATTGGGTGCCTCCCCTACATTTTCGCCAATTTCCCCTCAGCTGAGAGAGATGAAGCTGGCTGCGCAAAGCCCTTCAATGAAGTAGCCAAGTATTTCAACGACGAATTGAAGAGCGCCGTCGCTAAACTAAGGACGGATTTTCCTTCGGCTGCTATCATATACGTCGATGTCTACACGGTTAAATACTCTTTGTTTACAGATCCTCAGAGATATGGTAAGAAAAATAACAAATTTCAATGGTTACAAAACGACTTATTAACGTAAGAAAATTAAACCACCAAGTATAGTGACCATGCTCCCATATTCTTCCCATTATCACATTCGATGGGATTGGGGTGACGCGCTCCTCGTCGAGGGATAGGGCCAGCCCGTAAGAAGTCCCTCTGGTAACCCTCATAGAGGGTATGCTAACCCTGGTCGCCCTCTTCCCGAACTTCTTTTATAAAAATAAAATAAATAAATAAATAAAAAGAAAAATTGACATATCTTCTTATGAATAGTAATTTTGTGTTTGCAGGATTTGAGCTCCCATTAGTTGCTTGTTGTGGCTATGGAGGGAGTTACAACTATAGTGCTAGTGTCGGCTGTGGAGGAACTATAACAGTAAATGGAACCCAAATATTTGTGGGTTCATGTGGACAAGCCTCGGTTAGAGTGAATTGGGATGGAATTCATTACACTGAGGCAGCTAATAAGTTCATATTTGACAAAATATCAACTGGGGCTTTCTCTGATCCACCTATTCCTTTGAGAAATGCATGCTTTACCAGTCCTTGAACTATATTAACAAGTATATGCAAAAACCAATAGTGGTCAATAAGTATAAGAATGTTTTAGAGAAATAATAATGATTTTCTTTTTTTTTTTTTCTTTTAATAGAAATGATATCATATTTTAACTCCCTTTTTTAATAAATGAATTTGTCCTCACTTTCAAGTGCTTGTGGGAGTGAATCTACACTAGTGAATATGAAAAATGGGATGACTATATATTCGGTGCTATAAGAGAGCACTTCTATTCGAGAGAGTTTTAACTTTATATAGACGTATCAAATTTTTATAGGTTATTACAACTTCTTGAGACCCACCGACAAGCGCCAAGTATTAAGAGTAAGCTAATTTGAATAATAGTTTATGAAATTACACGTAAATTACTGTATTGACCCCTTCTAGTCCTACGGTTTGTCGACGAAAATATTTACTAATGAGAATTTTGATGGTTTCTTCTCGGCTCACCCACTTCGTTTCCAGTTTGTTCCTTGATGCCATGGCCCAACTTGGGTTAGGCCAAGCCCAGCAAACCTGAACAATTATAGTTCTGAACTTATAATAAATAACATTTTTAGGAAAATGAAACAAATAACAAGATTTAAAAATGTTTAAAATAAATAATAAATATTAGGTAAATAACAAGTTTATTAAGTAAATAGCTAATTTACTCTTTACACTTCTAATAAGTAGAGTATTTACAGAATAAATTTATTATTTACTGCTATTTACTGTAAATATTGTAAAACATGCTATTTATATAGTGTTAACAAATTACTTTTGAGAGGATTCTACATTATGATATGAAAGGAAAAAAAAAAAAAAAAAAACTTATTGATAAACCATCAAATTTATATTAGATACTATCAAATTTTTTATTCTTTTTTAAATTGATATGATAATGACCTGATCTAATATTTAGAAACGTACACTAATCCCTACCCCGATCATAGAAAGTGGCTTAGTTTTGGCGAGATTTAGTAAGGAAAGTTAGGATTGTACATTGATTACTATAGAGGCAACGTATCAGAAAATCATTATTTCTCCCTCGGCGATGTAGGGGTAACATCATTGTGTGTTGATCCCACGTAGGGTCTACGTTATTCAATCAGGCTTAGGAAGATTTTTATTTTGATGTATTTGCATTGGTTCAACTTGGACTTGGCCCTAACTTTATTTTTGCTAACTAATTGTATCCTTTTGTACTCTTGTCCTATGTCTTTCACATTCACAATAATTAAGGTATTCTACTTAATGGTTGCCATGTGTCCCATGCTCGGTCCATAAGACTTTTCCCGCCTACAAAGGCTATGACCAAATAGATTTTTTTTTCTTTATTTGCCTTTAAAAATAATTTTAAAAAAAATTTATTGATGTTATCTCATCAACTCTTTTTAGCGTCTATATAAAAATATTAGAACCCACAAATAAAACGGAAAGAAACTTATTAAATTCTACTTAAAATTTGACTGAGGTTAATTCCTTCACGCTATGAGTAAAATACCACGTAACTCATTGACCGAGCATGACCTTTTATTAGGACTACCGAGTTTTGAATCTAAACGCATTTTAAAAGAGAAGGGAAAAAAAGCATCTCATCCTATATTCTTAATGGTGGTGAAAAGGGTGAACCAAATATCCTGCTTAGTTTTTTAAGTGTAGGTTTCAGTTTCACTCCCTCCAATTTCTTTGGTTCAAATTGGATGATAAATGATTGTCTATCACGTCCACTTCTAGTGTTTGTTTGCTTTCTGTCTTAAAGCATGTTTTGGAATATAATAAAGTTTTTGTACTTCATATTTATTCTGGACTGATCATAAATCTGATGAGATTCAGCTGTTTGATTTTTTCATATCCATATATATACACACACACACACACACACACACATATACATACATATATATATCCTGACTTCCTGTGACAAATAATGTTCTTTTCTGCTTTGATCTTCATGTGTGGCAACTTATTATTCTTATCAATTATCACTTACAAACCCCACAAAAGACTGTTTTTGTAGCAGAGCTTTTAGCTTTTCGTTAGCCACCACATTTGGCCTAAGGAGGCATTACACAATTCATATGTTTTCCCTGCGTACGTGTTAGGCACATGGAGAGCCACATTGTATCGATCCCTCCAATTTTTTTATTTATTATTTATTTATTTATTATTATTTTTTTTTAGGATCAAGGATCACGTACACAAATAATTTCATAGAGATGTCCATCTTATGTACAACAGTAAGATTGACTCAAACTTTAAAACTTATAAAGAGAAAAACAGAACGACCTTACCAGCCCACAAGATGACCGGATCAGGTCATTGATTAAGAAAGTCGTATGAAGATTCATGTCTTGTCATTTTCGTGTCTACTATATCGATCCCTCCACTTTTTTTTTTTTTTTTTAATTAAGATCAAGAATCACGAACACAAATAATCCCATCGATGTGTTCATCCGGCGTACATCAATAAAAATGACTCAAACCAAAAATCTTATCGAGATTAAAAAAAAAATGAACAACTTACCGAACCACGAGATGACCTAGGCCATTGATTAAGGGGGTTGGATGAAGATAAATGTCTTGTCATTTTCGTGTCCACTGCAAATGAACTTTTTTCAAACTCTATAGTGGTCCTAATACAATATCAATGGCCCCAATCTAGAGCAAGAATTGCCACAGGTGGGGACAAATTGCCCCAATCAAGGGGACAACAAAACAAATCATGCCTTATCTATCACTTACCCCTTCTCACGTTTGAGATGTCTTGCACGTGGGAAGCGTATTTACAGTCCAAAATTATGATAAAAACAGTAACTTAACACCAATTTAATCAATCAGACATGTTATGAAAAAAAAAAAAAAAAAAAGGAGAAAAAAATAATACAGCTAATATAGCATCTCCAAAATTTTCAATTTGAAATTATCTCTCAAAGTGAGAAGCAAACAAGATATTCCATCGACTAAGGACAACTATAAGACAAGTTCCAGCAGCATAACAATGGCCCTTTATTTGCTCTATTGTTTCCCACTATATCTATATCTATATTTATATAGATGCACCTAACATGCGGTTTGGCAATGTTTGGCATGTGAAAAGAATACATACAAGTTTATCATATATATATATATATATATATATATATTGATATACCATTTGAAGCCAAAGTATGCTTCAAGAATATCATCCTTTTACAGCCTGTTCTCTTTATAAAGAATGAACTAGAGTAAACCCCCCAAAAAAAAAAAAAAAAAAAAGAGAGAGAGAGGGAGGAGAAAACACAAAGAAACCCCAATAACTCTCAAGGAAAAAGAGAAAACACAAACCTTTAAGAGTGCAAAAGTACTAATTTGACTCTACCACATTTCCAATAATACATAACTTTACAGTCAATTTGTGGGGCGAGAAAAAAAAGGAAAATTTTTTAAAAAAAAGGGGGGGGAGAGAAAAAAAACTCTCCCATAAATGGTGTCACTTTGTCTACAAAACGCCTTTTTATTTATTATTCCATGGACCTCTTCTTTGTCAGAGTTCTTATCCAGCCTTTCCTTACCTTGACACCCTCAACCTTACTGCTAACATGGCAACCTGTCCCATTGTTGGACCTCTTCCATTTGATGACCCGGAAGAGATGACCAATCCGCTTTCGCCACCTCAGCGACGACGCACATGGTTTCCCGTGCTCTATCACAGTCTTGGTCTCCTTATTGCAATTTGCCTGTTCTTTGCCTAAATTCTTCTTCCATGACACGTTGCAATTCTCTAGTGACACCTTTGACACATTGTTGTTGTTGTTGTTATTATTGTTGTTGTTGTTGTTGTTTTTCTCCCATGAAGCCACTCCATTGTCCTCAAACTTGATTGATATGAATGAATCTGTTGGAAAGTTGAATTCGGTCTATAATTAAAACGCAAGAGATCAAGTACATTTATACATTTTTCGTGCAGAATTCTACTATACAGATAGTTTTTAACTGTCGTATCTTTTTAAAATGTGAAACAATTCTGCGGTACAAACCATATCTTGCTATGAATCCTCTTTATTAAGTGGTTGTGTCATGTATATTAATCCTAGCTAGCTACGTTTACGTGTCTTCTTTAATGGCATGATACATATATGTCATGCATATATACATACATATTTACAAATACATATATATATATTGTATATATAAGGCCCCAAAGGGGTCCTTCCAAGAATTTCATTGAACGATTCTGCATAATCGAAGTAAAAGTGAATGTGGGCAAGCTATTTTCTTTTCTTTTCTTTTACTTTTTCTTTTCTTTTGTCACAAGAAAAGGAAAATAATAAAAATTTTAAAAAAAAATTTAAAAAAAAACTAAGCAGCTTTTTCAACACGTTTGACAAACGAGACGATCCTTTTTTATGGCATTGGTTGATCTAATTTACCTACTACCCTTCAGTGCCTTACAATACTATTATTTCTGTTCTTATCACTTATCGTGAAAGCATTTCAAAAGTAAAATCATGACCAATTATTCTAACTACTTTTGCGAGAAAATCTTGAATTGTTTGTGATGTATATACCTCACCATATTATATATATATATATATATATATATATGCTCTTCTAAGAATTTCTCAGTTAATAACATTCTTTTCAAACAAGAAATTACCTTCTAGTCCCTAATAATCACATCAATTTATATATATATATATATATAATTTTTTAAAGAATCTTTATCATATCATACATGCATTCTAAAACAGAAAGCTTAAAAAGAAAGAAAAAAAATATATATATATATATATATATATATATCTCCATTCTAACTTCCTTTTCATGTTGTTCTTATTTCCCCCCTCAATTTCTAATCAACTATACTGAAAAAAACATTGGAAATTTAACAAGCCAACTTGCTTCTTTTGGATTTCTTAATACAAAAAAGAGATATATAGAAACAGGTAATATAGTACATACCTTCTTGGCTGGTGGAAACATCATGAACATCATCATCAGCAGAGAAATTGGGCTTCGAAGGCCGGAATTCGAGGCGGTGAAGAAGCGAGCCGAAGTCGAAGATCTTGTGAAAGCCAAGGGCTGGTGGCTTGTTCTTGTTGTTGTTGTTGTTGTTGTTTTTGTGGTTCTTGAGATAATTGTCGTTTTGATGATGAGGTTTGTGAAAAGCACTTGAATTATTGAATCTTGAGGAGGAACGACAACGGCCTTGGCTTGAAGAGGCGGCCAAGATGAGAAGCCTCTCATTCAGACAAAGTGGGCAAACCCCAACGACAACATCTCTTGGATGGATATAGCAGTAGGAGTTGCCCAGCTCGTTGCACCCATTTTTCATGTTATGATACTTATTTTGATGAAGAACAAAAAGTGTTTGAAAAGGAAAAAAAAAAGTTGGGAAATTTTTTTTGAGTGACTTGAGAGAAGATACCAAAAATAAGTTGTGGGAATTAGTGGGAGAAGTAATGCAGGAAAATGTGTTTGCATTTATATGGTTTTAAAGTCATTTAAACAAAAAAATAATAATAAAGTATGCAAATTTCTGAAGAAGCTGGTGGTCAATAGGCTTGGCCCACCAACACACACACACACACACACACACACACACACACACACACACACACACATATATATATATATATCAAAAAGTGCAAAAAATGGAGGTAAAATATAATAGGAAAACTTCACTGCTATTAGGTTTTCAATTAGAAATTTCCATGCTTCTAGGACTTTCATAATAATTTGGGAAATCTCAAAGACTTTTAGCTCCGTTTGAGATCGATTGAAATCTCTTATCCAATTTTGATATTTTAAAATGATATCTATTCATATATATTTAAATAAATTATTGAAAAAAATTAGATCTTAAAGTATAAAAATTTAATTGTAAAACTTTTTAAACTTTTTAAAATAAGGTGACATAATATTATTAGTTAGACACTATTAAAAATTGGACAAAACATTTGAATCTGTTTGAGATTAGTTCTAGTGGGGTGTTTTCATTAACATAATTTAAAAGTGATTGACACAAAAATTAATACCTATTTTTTTAATTAAAAAACAATGCATTATTAAATTAATTTTGAGAAGTTAGTGACGAGTACTTGCTAGATTATAATTGACATTAAAATTAACAAAAACAATTTCAATAGCAGAATTGATTGGAAACTGAGACAAATAATCTTTTTCTGAAATCAATGATTTAATTTGGAAAAATTGGGCTTATGGAAAGACATTTTGTACTTCTTTGGAAGCTATTTCCAAGTGCCAAATTGTTACAAATTGCTATGAACTTTCACATATTCCATGGGCCGTGTTCCTAAGATCACAAAGTCAAGAGCACCACTTTAGACGAATACTCATCAAAAAAAGCTTCTTTTTCTTATGTTCTTTACTTTTTATTTTATTGACAAAAAAGCTTAGACATGCACCAACTTGGGAAATTGAAAAAAGAAAAAAAATCATCAGGAATATTTTATCTACTTTGCACCTAAACCTCCTTTCTTTTCCCCTCTTTTCTTTGTCCTCAATTATTATTATTATTATTTTAAAGAAATGTCAATTATCCTTTTGAAAATATTAGCTAGTTAGAGAAGAACTAAAAATAATTGGATATGCTCAAGTGCTGGACTGATTAGTGCCGGTCCAGTTCTCTCCTCCCAAGTCTTAACGTTACTTTTTTTTTTTTTTTTTTTTTCGGTGAAGCCATTAAATGCCTAAAACTATAGGCAACTAAAAAAAAACCTAGGCGTAACATTTTGGTTGTGGAAGTGGAAATAGTCAAAGTGCTTCTGTTGGTTGGGTCAAATTTTGCAACTCCCACTTTTATGATTTCAACTTTGTGATTTAAAGAACATAATAAATAAATACATCGTCAGATTATTAGTCCGATAATTATAATATTTTATTTAAAATTTTATAATTATTAATTGATTTATATGTAATATTTTTTTTAATTTATTGTTAAATAATATTATTTAGAATTATTAGTGTAAATGACAATAATCAATGAAAAATGTGATTGTTACAATATATAAAAAAAATTATAAGTATCATTATATAAAAGTGTCACACATAAACATATATTAGTATACCAATATACATATATATCTTGTATTTATATTAATATTTAAATATAGTTAGGCTCTAGAGAGAAGAAAAGAGGGGATGGGCAGGAGGATGTTTGAGTCTTGGAACTTGTCAGAATAGGGGCCTTTACATGTGTATGTGTGTGTCTATATACATACATACATACATACATACATATATATATATACTTACAACAAATGTATGATAGTGGTTTTTGTATCTATATTTTATCCTTTTTTTTTTTTTTTTTTTTACTTGGGTTTGAAAATTATTGTGGTTTTCCTTGCATCTAGAAAAGTATGTGCACACTCCATTCTCCCAAGACCACAATTTCCATTGCAGTGACTGAAACTAATTCCTAAAATGTTAGCTTAACCTTCCTTTTTTTTTTTTTTTTTTTTTGGTTGAAAAAAATGGTAGCTACTTTTTTTTTTTTTTTTTGTAATTAAATGGTAGCTACCCTTAAATCTAGGAAAATGTTCCTAAAATCTGTGACAGGTACAACATGGTAGTTTATTTTTTAATTAAAATACCAAATTAAAAAAAAAAAAAAAAAAAAAAAAAAAAGAAAAAAGAAGAAGAAGAAGTCCTAACAAAAGTTGGAGAAGAAGATAGTTATCTCTATTTTGTTGTAACCCCAATAAACTGAAAAATTTACATCTCAAATTGTCAACCACTCATCTTGGTAAAGGAACTTATAAAAACTACTTTCCATAATCACATATGTTACCCACATGACATGGGCATCCCAATAACATCTTTTCACTCTCTTTTAGCCACAACTGTAAAGTGGACTTCCACTTCCCAAGTGAGGCAGTCATTCCCATTTGGGATGTTGGAACCACTATCCCCTTGGCCTGTAACCATGCAAATATAAATAATATAAAACAAACCAAACATATTTTTATATAATAGTTACTCAACGTAACACGCACTTTAATGCTGAGAAATTTAGTTATTACAGACTATTGTTAATGAATAACTTTTATATTACGGTTTTTACTGCTTCTACATGTTACATTGGGAGTATGGTCCTTTCGGGTGGACCATAACAAAACCCAATAATATGTATAATGTATATTATGAGTCTTCGTGTGTATGTTTTTATGTGTAATAAAGTTCCTTTTCTATAATTTTTCCAAATAAAATCTGTGCTCCTCACAAGGTTGTCACTGGTCGGCGCATTCCTCCTCCTTGGACACATTGTGGGTCTGGGCTCTTTTGTTGGGGGGAAGATGGAGAAAGAGAGCCTACTATATTAACTAAGTAGGAAAAAGATTAAAAAAAAAAAAAAAAAAAAAGGAGTGATGGAAACAAACAAACAAACTAATGGTCACATGGGGAAGAGGGTTGTGGGGCAATTTCTAAATCGACTGGCCTTAAAGTGAGGTTCACATCAATGGACCAACAAAATTGAATTACCCATCTCCTCTCTCTTCCCCCACCTTATTGAGTAGTCCCTTCTCTAAGCTCAATACCTTCTCTTTCTCAACTTAAAGTTTACACATCTTTCTTGGGGTGGGTTTTTCACTCTTTTATTTTCCTTTCATTGTTTTTTTTTTTTTTTAATTAAAAATAATGATAAAAAATAATAAAAATAAAAGAGTGGAGTTGTACATTTGAGACCTTTTTAGTAATTGTGGGAGCTTTATAATCTACTTTGAAAAACCAATCCAAAGGGAAGCTTCTTTTTCTCTGTCAATCTCTATCAAGCCATCTCACAGAGGACCAGCAGAGTGGGCTAAAGATGTTGTGGAGGTGATGTTGATTCTTCACTTCTTTTTTTTTTTAATTTTTTTTTATATGTGCCTCTGTGTGTGTATATATATATATATTATATATATATGTTGGGTGATGGGATTTGGTCAAGTATGGTAGTCTTCAGCTTCACAACGCAATCCTAAAGAATCAACTTGTCTACTCAAGTGTTAGAAGAGAAAATCTTTAATTATTTCAAAATATTACAAACCATTGAGCCTTACAATTCAAGTTATCACAACCAGTGATGTTTCCACCAGACAATGTATAAATTTCTTCAATGAGTAAAAATGACTAGCCTTGAGAAACAAATAACATACGTTCCTCCATTGAGCATATAACAAAGAGTAGTACTAGGAACACCAACACTAATCCTAATATCTGAATACAAACTCATTTGGCGGTGAGTTGTCATTTTTTTAAGTACCAACTCTAATCGGTTTAAGATTCGGGAAGCGTGTTTCATGAAACAATATAAGATTTTTTATGCTGTGATCTTGATAACACACTAGTTCAGGTTAGACAATTAGAAATGGAAAAAATAGGTAAGCAAAAATGGAAACATCCGTTGCTTTGACAAAGACATATGGGAATGATATAGAAACATTATGCTGAGGAGACTAAACACTACAAATTCAAAATTTGTGCGTCTGATTTTTTTTCTACTGAACACTCTCACATCACATGCATGATTAAAGCAAGACCGATAAGTATCTACAAAATCCCCAAAAAGAAAAAAGAACAAAACTGAAGTGATAGGGGGTCGAAGATTATTGATTTCGAAAACATCGATCATGATGCATACAACCTAGCGAGGTCTTCGGAGAAAGCCTTCCTAATGACATCTCTCTTGAGCTTGAGAGCTGCAGTAACTAGGCCTGATTCAGGCGTCCACGGGGTAGAAAGCAACTTGATTTTTGCAGGGATCTCAAATTTCTCTAGACGAGCCTTCTTTGCTTCCTATAAATTAGTAGAAAGTAAGCGACGTGGAAACAGAAAAAACAATAACCAAACTAAGATAAAGCATTTCTTTTCGATTTTTTGGTACTCCATTTGAGGTTTCGATGCACAAAGATAAACAGTGGAGGCACACTTCCTTGTTTTCCAGGTACAAGGCTGGCAAATCATAGTTCAGCAAACAAAATTTCATGGTCTAGAAACAAAAGTTATGCCTACAAGGCGGAAAAGGCACCGACATATTCTGAGCATTGTATGCTCAAGATAAATCCATTATATTTCACGTTGAACCAACTTAATGAATGAGTTTCTGGTTTCTGAGACCAAATTACTTCTTTTGGAAGTAGTTTAAGGTTATCACATGACTCTTATATTGCTGATGGAAGGACCCATAAATTTAGTAACTTCTCAACTGGGGGGAAAAACGGTCCTTGTTTTAAACGATCGTATCCCAAATGGCTTATGTTGAAAGAAAAGCTCATGATAAGCAGAAAAGAGCACTTTCAACTCTTTGCTTTCATTCCCAAGTTCAAAGTCATGCAAGGAAAATCTGGAAAAATGTTACCTTTACAAGTGATGTCTGCACTTCCTTAATAGTTTCTTCTTTCTCGCATAGGTCCGCAAAGTCGGTGAAAGCAATTCCACGTTTTAAGGCCCAGTCTTCCACTGTACTTTGAGAAGCGACCACAAGAGCCACGCAGTAACTATGGAAAGGATCAGCATGCAGCATAATATTGTCGACGTAGGGACTCACGGAGAGAACAGCCTCAACCTGCATGGTACTGTTAGTCCTTAAAGGGATCTAACGAAAGTTACATTTGACTTTGCAAAGTTCATACCTTTCCCAAAGAGACATACTCTCCATGCTGAAGTTTTACTATATCCTTTTTACGGTCAATTATCTCAAGGCAACCATCAGGATGAAACTGCCCTATATCACCTGTATAGAACCACCTCGTTCCTCTCTCATCAACCTTTCAAACACCAAAACACAGTAGTAGTTAAAAATCTAATTACATAATTGTCGTCTTCCAGTAGTCACTTCGATAAAGATAAAGGTGTAAAGCTTTGAGATCCTACCTTGTATGATTCTCTTGTTTTTTCTTCATTTTTGAAATACCCAAGTGTCACATTTGGACCGCCAATTACTATTTCCCCGCGAGGCAATGGGGTATCACTTATTAGATATCCACCTTCAGGCCAATCAATCAACTAGATAAGAAAAGAAAATATATTTCAGGACAAAGATATTGAGATCATTATAATAAATTTGTTTTCCTACTTAGATTGCATCTGAAACAACAATAAGTGCAGTGAAAATAATTTGAACCTAAAAGAATTATTTGATTGCAACTAGCTAAATATTTGCCAGTTTCAAAACCAGAGATAGCCTTCTCCCAGTCGATAAATCCTCAAGCCAAAGTAGTGCTTCGCGGGTGAGGCTTCCATACAGCTTCAAGGACGTTAGTCATATGCTCAATAAGATTTATTAGCTTCTTCCTTTTCCTATGTTCTATTTCAGACCATGATTAGTCAAGAAACAACAATTGAAAAATGCTAGAGGATAACGGGGTGCAGAGATATGAATCACTGCATAGTTATAGCAATTTCTCTCAAACGCTTAATAGTTGGTGAATAAAGCTTCCCCCTCCCCCCCCCCCCCCCCCCCCCCCCAACATAGCTTTCTATCGAACACTCCCCTTACATGTTCAGTTGGAAAGATTTTGAACCAAGGACAACCTAAAAGGCTAACCCATTACTCTCAACAATTATTTGAAGGTCAGTCTAAATTTGTTCTTGTATTCTAACAGACATGAAATAAGGGAGAATGGAATAGTAGTGGGGCTAATTTTTAATCATTGACGATAGAAAACCTGGGAAAGGCGAACACCAAGGTGTGGCCAATTGAGATGAATACTGTCACAAAAAAACAGCTCCACTAGGGAGCCTCGGCGCCTCTTTCCACTGAATAATTAACTCCTTTACCCAGCACCATAAGTAGTTCTTGAGGTTTGTCTCTAACCAGTGTGGAAAGATGTTTAAACTAATTAGCCATGTATATTTACAACATAACTATACACAAATCTAGTTCAATGCTGCTTCCAAAAAAAAGGGAAAAGAAAAAAAAAAAGTAGTTAATCCTTGCCTAATCCTTTTGACATATTTACAGAAGGTGCAAAACTCTTGTAAAAATTTCACTACTTCAAAAAACAACAGAAATCAGTTCCTTAAGAAATGAAAGTAAGATTCAGTGGCCACTAATCTTCCTTACGGGGGAGGAATGAAAACCAAACAAAAAGACAAATTTGTCAAAAAAAAAAAAAAAAAAAAATACTTAAAAATTCATTACCTTAATAAATGAGCATGGTAGTGGTGCTCCAACACGACCGACAGATGTATCATCAAACTCGGAAAATGTTCCACCAGCACAGGTTTCTGTGAGACCATACCCTTGCCCAATTGAAACACTGTTGGGGGAAAAAAAAAAAAGGTAAAGGAAAAGAAAAATTTTCCAATTGCATCATTGCCTGGTCATCCTCTTTTATAACAAGTGGAAAAATGTTCCACCAGCACAGGTCATTTAAATAAAATAAATAAAGAAGCTCCATCCAAAACTTAAAGGGAATCATACATAATATTGTACATGATTGCTTCCTCATAGATTGTAATAGTAAGATTAGGAGGATATTCTAGTTGCCAGAGGCGGAGGGAGGGCGGTGCGAGTGGGGGCTACAGCCCCCACTCAAATTTTTTGTTCTTTTAATTTTGCCCCAAAAATTTTCTAATTTTTACAATTTGCCCCCACTGAAAATCAAATATTCTCATATAGTCCTTATTTTGTCCATACTAAAAATGAAAAATTCTCACATAACCCCCACCAATATTAATTCCGAAAAAAAAAATGTTTAAACTTTTACTACTTTGTCCCCACTAATATTAAAAATCATCACATAAACCCATTAATATAAAAAATTCTCACATAGTCTCCACTAAAATTTGTTTTATCTTAATATATATATATATATATAGTGTACGCCCCCACTAAAAAAAACTCCTGGCTCCGCCCCTGCTAGTCGCCATAGCGGTCCTCTAATGGTATCGAATTAAAACCTTAAAAACTTTGACAACAGAAATAGAAACTTCTACTTCGCTTTTCTTGGTTGTTCCACTTAATTAATTCAATACTTCAATGCCTTTTAATCATATATAAACCCAAAGAAAGTTACCAACTAAAGGAATTTAAGAAAAAAAGTAATTATACTAATTAACATGATAAATGCACTACTCTTAACCTAATTTTTGTAAAATCAGTTAGCACTGCTATCAATACTAACCCAAGACAAATGTTGATGAATCTTTGAGTATCACCAGAAAGAGGAGCACCACCAGATAGGAGAAAACGGATATGACCTCCTAGAATTGCCCGAACCTTTTTAAAAACAAGAAAGTTCCACAGTATCCTTTCTAGGCCCCAAGCTCCAAGCCAACTTCCATTCACTGCAGACAATCTACGAGAATATGCCAAGTCAAACAATCTCTTGGACAGCCCGCCTGTTGAATTTACCTGCAACAATATATTACATTCAGCAGTGATCTGAAAAAAATTCAGAAACAGAACTTCACACAGGCATATAATCTAAAGGGGGTTGTATGCTTTCCGTTTCTTTTTCTTAAAATGAAATCTATAGACGTCCATGTATTGTTCACAGACAAGTATGTATTGTGTATAAAAATGGATGCACGCAGGCCAAAGTTTTAATACCTTCTTGAGTACCCCATCACGAACACGATCAAGAATTGCAGGGACTGCTGTCATTAGGGTTGGTGACAGTGCAGTGGCATCACCTTTTGTTCCTTTTTTTATCTTATTTGATGTATCGGTAAGAGTCAAAGGGGATCCATACCCTATAGCACTTCCCACGGCAGCCATTACATTCTTCAACATGAACGTAGAAGAAGTTAAAAGTAACAGTGGGAAAATAGCAGAGAGTAAGAAACCACATAGATATAAAATGATCGTAAAAGATCTATAGGTACACAAACGAAAAGGCGAATGCATTATCCATACCTCTGCTGCCAGTTCAAGGATATGAGCAAGGGGAAGATATGCCAGATAGACATCATTGCTTTTAAGGTCAGGGACGATCGTCATGACAGCAGAAATTGTAGCCAAGATGTTACCATGTGTCATCATTACTCCCTGTACAAATTGGAAATTGGTGAGAGATTAATTATGTGGCTAGATTAATGTAGACATTAGACTACTTGTCCCTGAACTGAAGGAAGAATAACAAACCCAAAAAAAAAAAAAAAACATAAAAAAATTGCAAGTAAACAAATGAGGAACACACATACATGTCTAGGGGGAGAGAGAGAGAGAGAAAGTTATAACAAGCAGAGAATCAAATCCAAAGGAAAATAAGAGAATAATAGAAGAATCATCCATTCAAACTGAATTTCATGCATGAAAGTGCAGCCTGCAAAGACTATTTTTTTTCGAGGGCCATCTGGAGAGCAATATCCTTTTGAACCAAGGTCTTGCAAGATATGAAAATGGAACTACAAGCCACCAGCAAAAGAAACTGAAAAAGAGCAACGATGACTTAGCGTCACACAAATCTCCAAGATGTTTCTGAAAAATCTCTGGTACAAGAAACAACTTTAAAAAACAAAAAACAAAAATATTTATAATAAAAATAAATAAATAAATAACTTCATTAAAGCAAACTGATTAATGAAATACAAGGTGAGGACAGGAAAAAAATTTATCTAGGTCAGAGTTCTTAAGACAAGAATCAACTATTGGGAAGCAATTAGGACAAGGATCAATTAGAAAAAAATTATTGGAAATTAAAGGGGAGCTTAATCCAAGTCAGAGTGATTAACCTTTGGTAATCCAGTACTCCCACTTGTATACATAATGACGGCAACATCAGCAGGAAGAGGTAAGTCCGCATCAACAGGGTTTTCTCGCCCAAGTCTCTCCACATCAGCAAACAAAGTTATACTCCAGGTAGATGAGGCAGCAGATGGTATTTCATCATCCATACAAATTACACGTTTCACGGTATCAAGTTGTCCACTTATTTCCACGAGTTTCTTCAGTTCTTTCTGCCCACAGATTACAGTGGTAACCTCTGTCTGGAGAGAAGAAAATGCTGAAAACAACAATGAGAACCACGGGGACAGAGTAAAAGAAAAAATGGAACTAAATGAAAATATAGAAATGAAAATCACCTCATTCAATGAGTGACAGAGAGCTTCCTCCCCCAAAGATGAATATATGGTGACAACAGTGACATTGCGTCTAAAGCAACTCTGATTAAAGAGAAAAAGTATGTCAGCCTTTTTTTTATTTTTAAATTTTTTGGGAAAATCAGCTACATATTTGCATCTTTTTTAAAGTATAAACGCTATCAATCTAAGAATTACAGCTTTCCTGCTTATGTAAAATTTTTACTCGCCTTATTGTCTAGAAAATCAGCCTCTTTACATCTTTACACAGGAAGAGGCAAATCCGATAAACTCAAACCATATCATATGACAGACAACAAATTCTTGGAGAGTTAAAAGAAACTATGAAATAAAATAAAAATAAAAATAAAAATCATGATGTGTGGCCATTCAAGGAAAAAAAACTAGTACTTATGCAAAAATAAATAAATAAATAAAATAAAAAAATTCGCACAGAACCTGCAGTGCAAGAAACCATTCTTCTCTGGTGTCAGCAAAGATTGCTACTCGCTCTTCCTTATTATGGCCAAGTTGAGCTAAGCCCGAAGCAAAGTTGCACACAGCTTCAAATGTTTTCCCATAAGTAAGCCATTCATACTCTCCCAAATGAAGCTTTTCAAAGGATCTTCCGTCTTCCGTGACCTCAACATCCCTAGATATCAACTTCCGGGTTCCAAGAAAGCACTTATCATGGTACTTCTTGCATGACTGCTCAAAAAGCTCTGCAAGAGTTGAGATACCTTCCCATGCCGTTTGCACCGTGTAAGTGAACCGGCGGTTTCGGATTGCATTCCCAGGTTCCCCACCGACATCAACTGGCAATCCTCGTTTCTTCTCACCCTTGGAATTGCGAAGAATAAGAGTAACCACAAGAGGAACAACCACACCAACAATATACGGAGTCATCCTTCCAAGATTATCTGCTACCAACAGAATTTACAAACTTAAACCCTGAAAAAAATACAATATCATCAGTCATTTGTTTTTTCACTTTTAGCTAATGTCAAACACAAATACGAACTTTTGAACCTAATACCACAAGGAAAATGCTACACATCAAGAAACTACTTTATGACGTTAAAGATTAAAACAAAATTTTTAGAAAAGTTAGAAAATAATAATTTTAGTTCTACAGAACCCACTTAATTCTGGCACATATGCATGAATATCATTGAAAAAATAACAAAACAAGAATTTATCATGTTGTGTATCATTCATTGTTCCACAATTATCACCAAATTAAATAATTGGCTATTAACCAAAATAAAATCCCATCACTCTCGACAAATAACTAGATTTTTTTTTTTTTTTTTATTAGCAGTGTTTTCACTGCCCCAGCCACTATGGGAATCTACTGATACCACATGTGAAAAGGAAGAAGAACCTGGCCCATGCTTTTTCACCTAACATCCAGGAGTCCAAAGTCACCGAGGCCCAGTTCAACTTGGCTGGCCATTGGTGAGAGGCACGATTGCAGCCACATAACAGACAATGGGATTTGATCCCTGGATGCTAGGGAAAGAAAGCCTTGGTAGGTTATCATCTTGCCGCTATGCCACGACCTCCGGTAGTATATGACCAACTAATTAAAAGTACTAAAGCAAGTACCTAAGTTGAATGAAAAAATGAATATGGATATGTGTATCACAAGAAAGTGCAATCGTGGACCATAAAAAAGAAACTCTCATTCAACATTAACACCAATATTGAAGTTTTTCACGACCAACAAATTCACTTGTCCTCCATACATGAATAAGTAGGAGATTAAAAAAACATTTTCAGTTCTAGCATCGATGAAGACTCCAATTCACGTTTATGCACCTGAACATGCAAAATCTGCTATATCTTTTTAAAAATACGATTCCAGAATCAGAATTCAACTCTGCATTGAACTTACACTCCAGATTAAACTAAATCCACCGAACCACATTCAACACAGAAGTCCAAAGAAGCTCAAGAAACAAGAACAAAAAAAGCAAAAAAATTTTAAAAAATGAAACGAAAATCGAAAGCCATTTTCCGAGAAGAGAGACCAGTTTTACCTCGCGAAAACCAGATTCCGGCGAAGAAGAGTCAGCTGATGATCGGCATTTTCCGGAGAGGAAAGCTCGGAAGAGAAAATTCGAGAAAGTTCCACGAGATTTCGGTGAAGTCGGAGATCGTTAGAGAGAGAGATTTAAGAGCAGAGCAGGGAGTCGGAGGCGGATAGATCGAGAAAGAGTTGGAGTTTCGGAAAGTAGGCTGTGCTTTCCATTTCATGCCTTTTTTTTTTTTTTTTTTTTTTTTTTTTTGCTTTTTATTATTTATTTATTTGTCTGTTTTGTTGGGACAGTGTGAGGCCCAAAAGAGAGAGAGAGAGAGAAAACAACGGGTGTAAAATTTTTGATCATCTGAATAGTAAAGGTAAAATCAGAAAAACAAAAAGGAGAAAAGAGAAAAAAGTTTTTTTTTCTCTACCATACACGTGGTGATTTGGGTGGTGAAATGGGGAAATCTGGACCGTAGAATTGGGATGATGGAAAAAGATGTTAAAGATGGGGTGCATGAGGTCCAGATGCTAAGTGGAATCCTATTGGTTCGAGAATTGTGTTCTTCATGCAATTAATCGTCTTATAAACGTTTGTTTGTTTTATTATTATTATTATTATTAATTTTTTTCTGTGGATTGGGAAAATTTGATGGCAAGTGGGCTCTAGGTAATATATGGATGGTTTGAGCCTAATTAAGGGCCTGTTTGGTGCATGAATTGAGTTTGAGTTGAGTTGAAATTTTTAAATTTGAATAGTAATTTTTGTTGATTTTTTCAGAAAAGACAAAAAACTTTTTCAGAAAAGACTTAAATCATGATGAAAAAAGTACAGTTTAGTTTAAAATGAATTGGAAAAACAAACGGGCCTAAACCTTTAAAGTTTATTTCATGATTATTTTTTAGTATTTTAAGTTTTATTAACTTAATAACTTTTTAAGCTGAAAAAGATTATCCAATATCAACATCATTCATTTTTGGAAAATCATAACAACATACAATAAGCAAAAGAAATAATATATGGTGGGTGAGGTGGTTTAAAATAAGCGGAGTAGAGGACGATTCAGTTTTATGACACAACAATTTTAACAAAATTTATATCGTTTATAAAAATAAATTTTAAAAAGTTTTTATTCAACATCACTTGTGTATATACACAGACGAGCATATATCTATAACGTTGTTTGATGTCACCACTTTTTTTTGGTAGATATCACCACTTATTCATTTGAACGAGTGGATTAAACTCCCCCAAAAGAAATATATATATATATATATATATATATATATATTAAGTGAGAACATAAACTCATGTTGTGACTTGTGAGGGATGTTTACCAAAAAAAAGAAAAAAAGTTAGAGCCAATCGTGTGCTTAAGTTATCAACCACGACAAAACAAATAAAAAGTAAGGGGATAAACCTACAAAGAATTGGCAATTAGCACAGCAAGATTACACTTTTTTCTTTCTTTTTATATATATATATATATATATATATACATATATATATATATTGGGAGGGAGAGTGTTAAATCGGCAAGACGAAGACCATGAGACAAAATACAGATGATTTTGTCAGCCAATACTGCATAGTACTATTCTATATCTTCTTTTCCTTTATAAATAAAGTTATAGAAGTAAAATGTGGTGTAGCTTGATTATCCTAAGAACGGGATACATACTCGCGTTCCATGTGACTATTTGACAGGGCTTTCAAAAAATTATTTTTACTAGAAAAATTATAATTTTTACTTCTTTTCTTCTTTGATTAAAAGTAAAAACAAAAATTATGTTAAACACGTCTCGTGTATTCTAGTTTTTATGGTATGACCACGTTCAAAGCAATATTTTTTCAATGAACTGTCAATATTGATGGAATTAAATTCTGATGGGACTTCAAAGGATAATGACTGCAAATGAGTAAGCAACCCTCCAATATTTTGGGACCTTTTTAAAAAATAATACTAATAAAATGGCAAGTGGTGAATTTAACTAACAGAAACTCAAAGAAAAATACAAAATTGGAAGTAAGGAAATATAGAATTCTTTCATTGTATTGTCAATATTGATAGAATCCAATTTTGGTGGTATTTCAAAGGCTAATGATGACAATTACAAGGAGTAATTCCTCCAATAATGTTGGAGGCCAATGCTCAAGCAATTAGTGGGGAAAAAAAAAGTTAAACAAACAAAAATAATAATTTTTTTTTTTTAATCTCAATGAATTGTTCCCATTGATCTAGTTCAATTTATTGCAATTTCAATATTTGATTGAATCCAAATTTTTAATGGGATTTCAAGGTTGATAATGATGGCAATTACAATGATATATCGACTCCTCCAACATTATAAGGATTAAGTATAACGGACAAAAATCCCATGTTGGACTTGGCTTTAAATGTTTGTTCCCTAGTATCCCACCAAGAAATTTTTTAAATGAGGAATGTGTTTTATTAGTTTTGCAATCTGCATAACTTTCTCATGCACGTGCATTTAAATTTGACGCAAGCTCTTCCTTTTTTTTAAAATTCGTCTTCTCGCCAAGAGGGTTTGGATTCAAATCACTCTTACGCCTGTGGTTAATTGAACAAATACGTGTTAATAATACAAAATCATACATATATGTGAGTAGGAGCACGTACCTTCGTTCATATTTTGAAAATATTGATTTTACTCTTAATGTTTTAGGAAATTTTCAATTGTTCCCTCACTAATCTTAGCAGTGCTCTTATTTTATAAGAAAAATTATAACAACGCTCCACTCAAATGTTAAAGATTATCATCCATTTTTTTCTTCTTTTATTTTTCTGTCTTTCTTCTCTTATCCCATAACAAACGATTACTGGATTGTGATTACATACTGGATAAATGGGTCTGAAGACCCACTGTCATCAACTGTTCAAGGACAAGAGCGACAAAAAATAAAATAAAATAAAATAAAAAATGTATACTTTGTAAGTGGTTATCATTTTGGATCTCATTTCTGAACTCCTACCTTTAATTTCGAGGATACTGTTATTTTTAAAAGAATTTAGGTAAGGTAAGCCGATTTATGCCCATCTCTGCTCAAAAAAAAAAAAAAAAAAAAGACATTTTTTTTTTTTTTTTAAGAAAATGAGCCATAACCATTGAGATGATTGATGCGCTAATCACTTATTGACATGTATGTCATCTATTGATATTGGTCAAACATTGGTCAATATTTGTAGATCAACCACCAACAATCATCGGCTAACCATCAAGCAGATTGATCGTTTAGGGGGAAAAAAAATAGAAGTTAATTCTAAATTTAACAAAACATGAGACATTTATTAAAACAACTATTAAAGATAATAGAATTATAAAATGACACGTGTCATTTTGCCAATACAACGAGAGAAGATGCCGTTGTGTGGAAACTAATGCTGGCAATGGCATTCCTAGTTAAAAGCAAACAAAAGATAAACATCAGAGGTTTTTCTTCACCAAAATGGTTTTTTGATCCTGAGAGATATTTGTCTTGATGTTTATTCCTGTCTTTACTAATGAATAAATCTTTAAAAAAAATAAATAAATAAATACAAATAGATAAATAGTTGAGACCATATCCAACAGTTACGAAGTTATATAACACACTCCAAATTTTAGCTTGGTGGTGCCGACCTTCCAGTTCCACTACTGGTATCTTGTGAATTTGCATGACCTGCTGCACCAGAGAACATCTCCATTACAGATCTCAAAGCCCCAGTTAACTCCTCGGGCATTTGCTCGCCGAAATTCAAATTGATGTTCCCGCCAATTTGTACCCCGGGGTCGTCAAATTCGTCGGTGTTGCCATCATGTCCTTGCCGGCTTTGAGAATGCTGTCCTCCTTGGTGTGCATTCGTAGCCATGTTCATAAACATATTCGCAAAGCCTGCAGGAAGAGCAGTCGGATTAAACGGCATAGACCCGAATGGTGGCGGAGCAGTTTGGCTTCTTGACCCTCCTGTAGACTGGTTGTGGTCATCTGAATTGCTTTGACTGGATGAACTTGCACCCTGTAATTAGATGCAGAAAACAGGACGCGACGAGGTTAGAGATTTGAAACTGCGACATGAAAAACAAAAAATTTTGAAAGTCTGGTCGTTTCCTTAACAAAACAAGCCTCATAGGCCGATTTCTTACCTGATCACGTTCAGCTCGTTGTTGATCCTCTTTTAATTTTTGCTCAGCCATCTATGATTTTGGCAGGAGAAGTGGTCAATAGAAGTAGCATTAGTAAGAGAGGGAAAAAATCAAAATCAAAATATTTGGAACACAAGGCACCAAGTCAAGAACTAACTCGAATATTTTCCTTGACAACTTCATTACCCGGATCCAATTGCAAGGCTGAAAAGATAAAATCTCAAATTTAGAAATAAGGTTGCGCCTACAAAATTTCTCTATATCTGCTTCTTCTTTTTCTTTTGTTCCTTTCTTCCCAAATAAGTAAAAAAGATAATAATACGAATAATAATAATCTCACTGCTCATCAACATTGGTGGATATAGACTTTTCAAGGAACGAAATGTAGGCAACAAAAAATAAATTAAATTTCCAGTTCAACCACTTTCTTCCCAGCATACACGCACAAAATATATGCATATATATATATGTGTGTGTGTGTGTGTGTGTGTGTGTGTGTGTGTGTGTTTGTGTAATAGAGTAAAATAAGTACGATCAGCAGGAGAAGCTTCAGTTTTACATCAATCCTATTTTATACCCGCTATTACATAAACCGCAGGAAGCAAATACTAGAAACAGAGCGATCATATGACGAGAAATTATGTGCTCATGGAAATAATGATGTCACTTTAGGTATAAATGAATACAATTGTACCAACCTTTCTCAAATCCTTTATTGATAGCATCAGTATAATTTCCTTGCACAAAATAAGCTGTTCCCAGACGACTGTATGCCTTGCTATAACTTGGGTCTATTTCAATGGATTTAAGGCAATCTCCGACAGCTTCAGAATATTTGTGTGCCTGAGTGTAAGCAGCTGCCCTGATACATGTAGCTTGCGTTAATCAAATATATACATGTATTTAATAGAAAAACAAACCAATATATATTTTTGGGGAGAAACTCAGACGTGTTAACCATTCATGTGACTGATAAACTTGCAAGATTTATTCGAATACGTGTTGGTTGTGCACCTGTTACAGTAGTAAACAGCGTTGTTTTCACAAAGTGCAATAGCACAGTCATAAAGCTCGATTGCATCAGAGTAGAGCTTTTTCTGCATGGCCCTGTTACCTAATGGAGAAAGAAAGAGACGCCCGCTTAAGTGTTTCTCAAGTTCAATGAAATAGAATACAAAATAATTGAAGCCAAAAAAGCAATCAACAACCAACCCATGCCTAAGTTAAACTTTTAGATACCTTTTGATTTTAAGATCTCAGCCAGGTTTTTCGTATTATATTCCTGGCATCCAGATTTTTCCATCTCCTGAAATAAAACAAGTTGTCTCATAAAAAAATAAAAATAAAAATAAAAATACATATTCTTTTTCATTTTCTTCCAGCCATAGAAGATATAACAGTCCTAGAGAAAGAAGAGAGAGATCTACGGCTAGAGCGTCGTGGAATAACCGAATTGCTTTCTCTACTCCGGCTGGGTCATCAGAACCATCAGGCATGATCCTAAAATAACGAATTTTCTCAAGCGCTGCAAAGAATTGTCCACAAAGTTCATCTTTGGATGTCCCTGGCAATGACATGACCAGAAGAAAAAAATTTAGAAGTATTTGCAGAAATCTTGTAAAGATAGCACAAACTTTAATTTACAGAAGAATATTAATCTCTCCCACCCCCAGTTTAACATGATAAAAAGGTAAAAATTAAATTTGAGATTGGCATGTCTATTGGACTAAGAAAGATCTAAGATTCGATCGATCTCAATGGAATATGAAAGCTAGCGGTAGAGATGATTTCTAAAATTATGTCAGAGTACGTGATTCCAAGTTTAAATTCCCCCAGCTGCACTTTCCAATAATTCTCCTTAATTTTACATGTTGAACGGTCCGACACAAGCTTGTTGTGACTTGGGCTTCTCCTTATCATGTTTTGGCCTTGTCCAATCGCCACATGTATGCCCAGTTTCCAGGTGCACATGTGAAAAACAAATATGAGATTAATATGCCTATTCGACTAACTGATATCTAAGATTTGTTGATGCCATTAAAAAACGAAAGCTTGCAGTATAGATGGTATGAATCGTGATATCAAAGTAGGTGATTTCAAATTCCTGCAAGCTGCACTTTCCAATAATTGTCCTCTTTTATTATCATTTAACTGATTTACAAAAATTCTCCTTAATTTCACTTGTTGAGTGTTCCAATATAAGCCTATTATGTCTTGAGCTTCAAATTAAAATCATCATGTTTCGGGCTTGTCTATGTGTGCCCAAATGCAAAGCCCAGAATCCAGGTCCACATGTGAAGGAAAAGTACCAAAGCATACCCCAAAAAAAAAAAAAAAAAAAAAAAAAGAGAGAGAGAGAGAGGGGGGGGTTGGTGGTGGGGGCGTGGGGGGGAGCAGTACTATAACAGTACCTTAATTTTAGGTTTCTAACAAACACATTTTTTCAAGTAAACATTTTTGTTTTTCAAGATTTTTGGAGAGTAAATTTCTCTAACCCTGTTCTATTATCCTAGTAGGCCATTAGAATCCCTGTGATGTTCCTGGCACGGGTTTTGTGCCTAATCACCAATTCCATTGATGAAAAATGTTGTAGAGTTACCAAACCTAGGAAATGATTGAACAAGAATAACAGAAAGAAAAGAAAACGAACCTACCTAATCCATGAGTTTTATCGGTAGAATCCTCAGGCTGATCAAACTGGAAACCATGAACGAGTCAGAACCCAGTATTCAATAATAAAAAATGATAGGACATGATGGTTTTATCATAGTTACGGAACTTCATATGCATACAACTTCAAACAATTGAATCGATGATCTGAAAGAAGACAAAAACAAAGCAGAACACAGTGGTCGATATTCTGTCACCAAGACGGTTCAGCAGGTGTGTCTACTGTGTGAAGGCCCATTAACCTATGGGTCACACTTAGCTCACTTACCTAATCTTGCTTCCCAAATGCTTCTACTTCTCTGCATTTTCTTTTTTCTTTTTCCTTTTTTTTTTTTTTTTTTTTTTTTTTTTTTGGAAAGGGGGGGGAGTGTTTTTCGTATTTTCTTCTGTTATTAATGCAGTTATCAACTAGTTCCTACGTAGAACAAACCACTTTTGACATTCAACCTTCAGCTACATTTCAAAACAAATCAACATCCTGGAATCATTTATTCTTGACTTGATTCTGATTTTCTATGACTCTACCTCATGATCCTTCTCCAGAAATTAGGGAATTATACACATTCTGTCCACAATGTTAGACACTTTTTAGTAGAAAAATTCTGATCCATCCTCTCCTCTAGAAATTATAAAATATTACACATTATGTCCATACGCTTACTTATACAGGGTAGCAAGATTCTGTTCCAAATAAAAACCACATCGGCAACAGCTGACCAATATCATTACCATCCAAATCTTTATAATAACCACAACGTATCTTCACCTCATGCTCTTCCCTCTTCCTAATTGCAATAATCTACAAAATTACCCCAGAATTGAATAAAACCTTTAAAACGACCATTTCTCCCTATTTCAGTACTTTTTTAATAATGTTGCCCAACCATTTTTGGCAGTCTGGAGATCACAGGAAGGATCAGAAACACTGACCTTCTAGTTGCCTTGTGAAACGTGACAGCTAAAAAAACGCAAACTAATTAACTGAACAAATTGGCATTAGCGTCATCCCTGAACACCCGTGACCTATCTAAATCATAGTAGTTAGAATACCTTTCAGTTGAAAGGAACGATTCGCGAGGACCATAAGCTAACTGAATCAATCGCATACATGAAGTTGAGAAAGAACCATATGACATAGCAAGTAACAAAACACACATTATTTATACGTGTGTGGATGCTAAGAAAGTACCCGATGTTTCGACACGTATGAAAGATTTTCATCAGAACCGTTTTCAGCAAGAGATGAGCTCGGAACATCCACAGATGTTGATCCATCATGGAGATCTGCTTTATTCTCCTGTGCCTTGCTCTTTCCAAGTGAACTAAAAATATCAACCAACGAATCAGGCTTTGTCTGATCGTCATCAGGAAATGAACCAAGCTTAAAAGCCTCTTCCAAGCATTCTCTAGCAACCTCAAGGCCTTCAATGTCATCACCCGAAGCAGGTTCGACTGTTTAACAGTTGACAAGCCCGCATAAGTCAGGGATTTTGAAATACACAAAAGTGCACAAGCATATTAGAGCAAAAGAAGCTTAAGATGCACCCAAACATCATGAAGCAACCTGATATATAATAGAGAAAAACTGAAAAAAAAAGTGCTCCAAAGACCGAAGGACTACTAAAGTTGGAATGACTCAAAAAATCAAAAAATCATATGTCAATGGAAAACCCAAGTTGCATTTGTTTCATTGAAATTTGCAAATTAACATAAATAATTTTTCATGGGCATTTGGCAGAATTATTAATAATTCCTTTAAGAACAAGAAATCAAAAATATAAATACAAATAAAAATAAAAAATAATGGAAATTGAAAAGTATCACATATCTAGGCAAGTCTCTCTCTTTAACATAAAATCAGGAAAAACACTTTCCCAAGGGGTGTTTCTAGCTTAAGAATACAAAGGAAACTAATATTTCTATTATCCATTAGTGCAATCAAAATAGGAAAAAAAAATAAAATAAAATTTAAAAGTGCCAAGATTGAGACTCCATATCCAAATTCTCTTCCAATACCAAGAATAAAAATCAAGTTTCATTTTATTCACTCCATTAGGGATTTTACCCCAACAAACAAACAAACAAGAAAATCCCAAAATAGAAAGCAATGCAATCGAAATTCAGAGTCCTTTGCCTCTGGTCAATGTCATTCAAAGTCCAAACTTTATCAATTTCCCAAATTCGAAACTTCAATCGCAATACAGAACTTCGAAGAGAATCCTAATCAGTTATAATTCTACATACACGCCTGCTTAAGATAAAACGAAGTAGGCAATTTTAGGAAACAGAGCAATCCAAAACTATCAATTTCCATTAACGATTCAAGCAAATAATCAAAAGTAATCAAACTCCATAAATCTTGATCGAAACAATGTAATTAGAGTTGGAGAGAGAGAGAGGGACCGGAGCTGAGAAAATCAAGGAAGGCGCGAACAATGCGACGAGAGGTGGGAGAATCCGTTCTGAGGTTTGCCATGGAAGAGAGAGAGAGAGAGAGAGAGAGAGAGAGGAGGGAAGCTAGACTGCTACGGCTAGGTTTCGGAGGGAGAAGACGGTCAAGTGCGCAGGGTAAGAGCTTGCGCCATAGCGGCGTAGCGTAGATAGGAACCGCCGCTTTTTCTCTTTGCTTTTTTCTTTTTTTTTTTTTTTTTTTTTTTTTTAATTTTTGATTCCTTTCCTGAGTTGTCGACAATCACAATCAGTATCAGACATGAAGACTCTGAACTCTCCGAGGATTTTCTCTTCTTTTTTTTTTTTTTTTTTTTCCTGTTAAAAAAAAAAAAAAAAAAAAAAAAACCCTTGTCCTTGTGTTCCCTAGAAAAAGAATTTTTATTCAAGTATCACTTTTCTCCGTCTAATTATTCAATGACTCGTTTCCGTAAGCTATTAGAATAAATAATATCATACTAGGATACAATAACCATTAGATTGAAATTGAAAAAAATCTTACTTATCATATTTTTATTGTTAAATATAATTATGTGATATGATAATATTTTAAATATTTAGATAACTCATATATTACATATGTTAATACTCAAAAATTATAATATTAATTGACTAAAAATTAAAAATAAAAAGAAGAATTGTTCTTTAATTCTTTTTAGGAAACTAATATAGAGGTCACGTGCTTCTGAACGTGTCTCTTTTTTCTTTTTGAAATATTTTTTTTATTATTACATTTATTTGTAGTTATTTCTCTTTTTTATTTATCTGATAATAAGGAGAAAACATCTGAATGACATAAATTTAAATATTATCTTATTAATATAACATAAAAAATTAATATTAGACCAATATGATATAAAATTTAATTAAAATTAACTAAAATGTGTGTTATGGTGGTTAAGAATAGGACATTTGTGTCATGTTAGTCAAAAACATAATATTTGTGTCATGTTAATCAATATATGAAGAAAAAAAATGTGATTATTTAGATAATTTTCTCAAAAAAGTCAATGATTTAAAATCTTGTAAAATAGTATTAGAGAAAAAAGAATATTTGATACTACAAGAAATTTCCAAATTTGCACAAAATTAATCTTCCGTATAATTTTATTCTTTGTCTTTCATTGATCAATTGTTTGCTCCATTTTGCTACTGTTCTTATTGTGAATTAAAAAAAAAGATTAAAAATTGTTCCAACAACCAATATCGCTTTCAAAGGTTTTCTTTAATTTTTTTCAAAAAACTAAATACTAAGTAAAGGTTTTTTTTTTTTTTTTTTGGTAAATAAACGGTGAGAAGACAAATAAAAGTTGAAAGTTTGCCTGTTACTATTTCTCATTTTTCTTTAGGCAAAATTGTTTTTCTTTTTTTAGAACTTTTTTTTTTTTTTTGGCTGAGAAAATCAAAATCATTTGACAAGTGTAAAAAATGATAATACAACAAAGTAAATAGTTTTAAATGATGTTAAAAAAAATATGGTTTTTCATTTTTTTTTTTCTCTTTCTTTTGACTGGAAGAACCTCAGGAATTATTTCTTCCAGACCATAAAAATAAATGACATGTAATAAATGGTTGCGAAGGAAGTAAAAGGAAAGGGCAAAAAATTGGAGTGATAATGAAGAATTGTCGGAGATTGAAAAAAGAGAAAACCAAAAAAGAAATGACGGACGTAAGTAAAAGGGGAGGCTTTCTCTTGACAAAAAAAAAAAAAAAGAGGTATATTTGTTGTGGGAGTAAATATTGTACTTTTTTTGGTAAAATGGGAGTAAATATTGTACTTGATATTAAGGATAATATTCTATGTAATTTGAAGTAAAAAAGAAGGCCTTTTTCTTCCTTCTCAAGTCTCGCTATCATTCTTCAAAAATAAACATCAATTTCAACAGGTAAAAAATTTATGAGGTGTTTGATGAATGAGTTTGAGTTGAAATTTATAAATTTAAATAGTGATTTTGATTGACTTTTTTAGAAAAGATAAAAAATTAAAAAAAAAAAAACAAAAATTAAGTTGATGGTGATGAGTTTAAACTCATCACCCAATTACACATGTAACTACATAATAGGGGAGGCTAGCAAGTGTCTTGTAAGGTATTTGTAAGTCCCTAGTTACAAAAAGTTGCAAAAATTAAAAACCGAACCGAAAAACCTAACATTACCCGAACACCCCCTTAGTTTCAAGAAGCCAAAAAATTCACTCATAAATTTACACGTGTCAGTAAAGAGCAGAAAGGCTAGTAGGTTATTTGGGAATCCGTGTTTTTTATTTTTATTTTTTATATGCTATAGATTTGAGAATTTGATTCATCATTGTATGATTCTGGGGGCAAGGTGTTTTGTTCTGTATATGTATGTTTTGTACAACTGGAGAAATACGTAACTGAAGAGAATGAGTAAAAAAGTCTACAAATTGCAAATGTCCATATACTAAAACAAGCTTCTAGAATATAGAACATTAGATTCAACCAAGCGTTTATTTTTTAGTTTCGATCAAAATCTAGATGATCCATGTGTTTTAATGAAAATGAAAGACGATTAAATAGTGTTCTTGATCCTTCATATTGATTGTATTGTATTCTAATCATTTTCTAATAATGTAAATAAAGATGTTTTTCTTTTTTCATTATTTTCTTTTTCCATTATATTCCCTATATTCACCAACTTTTATCCTTTTTCCTGCTAGTTTGTTTCCTGAAACCCTTTTACTGCATCATTTAAAGCCAATCCTCACAGGTTAATGGGAAAAATTAGCATCTTTATCCTTTATTTTAAGGGTTTGTTTGGGACGTAATCTCCAGATGGTATTTCACTATCAAGATTTCAAAATCATAACTCTATATTAAATTTTTTCTTTTTTCCATTTTCAAAAACCCAAACTTTAAAAGTCAATAACTTTCTCATTTCAAATCAAAATGAGATTATTTTTATGTCAAAATGCTCATATCAATGAGACAAATAAGACATGATCTATTTTACATATTTTTTTTTAACACATTTCAAATTTTGTAGTATATTTTATATCACAGAACTTTGTCAAAAGTTTTCCCCTAAACACACATTTCCAACTCAACCTTTAAAACACCATCTCCAGATGTCTCCCAAACGAGCCCTAAAATCTCTTTTATCTATTTTTCCCTTTATCTCTTATTTTAATTGCTCTTTCTCTATCTCTCGTGTGCATTCTCTCTTGCATATCTGGTATATCACTTGACTTCTTGTCATTATTGTTCAATATGATAGCTATTTAGATCATCTCTATTGTATTTATCAATGCAAATGCAATGTTTGTTACAAAAAAAATATAAAAAATAGTATTATCTTATTTTATACTCCAGTTCATAATGTCTTTTTCTATGTTATTTCTACTTTTAATATGTATTATTATACTTTGAAACTTGTAAACTAAACAAATTAAAATATAAATATAGTAATGAATACAAGAAAAAGTCAAGGTAACAATGAATAAAAATCAAATTTTACATTTGGGATTAATTTTATCTTGTGATAAATTTCTCTCAAAGTAATATCAAAGAGGGCATTACATAGAAGAGCACTTTTTTTTTAATCTAAATATCAAAATTTACTATTGACACAACAATTTAACATTATATTAATTCATTAAAGTTGTTGTTATAGAATCCTGGAGTAACTTCGGTTTGTAGAATTACCACTCATTTTCTTTTTAGTGAATTGAGTCATTGGCTTTTGTCCTTGTCAAGTACTTAATCATATTTCTTGTGCTTCTAGTTACATGATCCACTTGCTCTTCTTATTTTTATTCTAATTATTTTTTTCTTTTCTTTTCCTCGTGTTGTCAGTCGACTCCCTTTTGTAATGTTAGTAGCAAAAAGAAGGGGGAAACTTTTGTAACTTTGATACTTTCAATAATTCAGTATAATACTATCTTTTGATCCTATTAACCGCTAAGCCTATGTATGTTTGGTAGTAATGAGAGAATAGACAAGAGGGAGTGTTAGATCACCTACATAAGAAAAATGTTGAGAGAAATCCTTTGATGTTTAGTATGCATTATGCAATCCCTCCAACAATCTCCTCAATTTAGAAAGGAAAAAACACCTAAATTACACAAATTTAGATATCATTTCACCAACATGATACAAAAAGTTAACACTAAACTAATATGACACAAAATCAAACTAAAATTAACTAAAATTTATATTATGTTGGTCAAGAGTAAAGAATTTGTATCATGTTGGTCATTAGATTAAAAAAATATGGTTACTTAGGTAATTTTCTCATTAAATTATAGAAAAGATTAAAATTGGGTAATTGGAAGGATTTTGAATCTCACCGCATCCTCTTCTCTAACACAAAGCAATCATAAATTTCAAAATCCTTCCACTAATCCGACCACTGCCCTCGCTCTCATTCCTTTCACTTTTCTCTCCAACCAAACCCAAGGGTAGACTTCTGTTTGCTTTGCAGGACCGGGAGTGGTAATCAACTAATAACACAAATTTTTACATTTTTTTTTTTCCCCTTGAGAAAGTTTCCCAATCATACACATAATTTCAATTTTCCTCGGCTGCCTTCAAGAACACACCATTTGAAATCTAGGAAAGTGATGAGGGGGAAAACGAAGAGTCGACAAAAGCCAGGGATTCATACTCCATTTTTTCATATTTGAATCGTAATTTCAATACCAGCTCTCATTGGATTGGAATACTAGTGGCAAGACACCCAATCCGAAGCATGTTAGCTCCAAACGATATTTACAGCCCTAGTCATTGAACATAATTTACAGAAGGGCAATGTGGGTGCACCATGATTCCCTTAGGGCTTTCGATATCAATCAAGCATTATAGAATTCGGTCCTAAGTTACAGATTTTGATGTGTAAAGCCCCCGATTTAATTCGTTACGGGGTAAAGAAAAAAGAAAGGTCCAACGCAACAATTGAGCCAGAAAAAAACGTAAGTATTATCTACACTTTTCGGCTCCGAGTTCTTCTAGCAACCTGAAAAAGGAAAACAAAGCAAACCTTCAGTAAGAAAGGACGTTAAACAATCATAGAAACAAGTTGCCATGATGACAACTTCCTTTACAACTGATGCCATGCTTTCGAACAAAAAGTTTCTTCCAGCATTTAAAGTTGTAAGAATAAGCACCAAAATTGCATGAAGAATGTAACTACAATTTCTATATTCCTTTCTTGAAGAGCAATTTCTACGCATCAACAGCAGTGAATGCCACAAAGAAATGTTTCCACTGAAAGGTCCAATTTTTTCCACAGAATCCAAAAGTCAGAATTTCAAAACCAGCTTCTTGTCTATCAGAGCACAAACATTGTCCATTAAAAGGTTAAAACTTACGGCATTCTCACTCCTGTTGATAACTTCTGATGCTGAGGCGTCTGCATAAGCTTTCAGCCGTTTTTTCTTCTCTGCAACCATAAATTATAAATTTAGGAAGAAAATCACTAGAATAACCATGCTAAAGATTCAGAGTTCAACCTCCGTCTCAACGAACATGTGCACAGAGAAGCTAATATAATCAATCAAAACAGAGTCACTTCTCGATATTTCTATGACCACTGTTCACGGACCAAAATACAGAAGGAAATGTTCGATGCGAAATGTGATTTAAGTATCCCTTCAACTAAGGTAGTTAAAACATGATGTGACAATAAAGGCCTTCGTAGATGCTTAATTTTCCTAAGAGCTAACAGCTAAGAGAACTGTACTTTCATAGGAACACTAGCTTTCCAAATAATCCAAGGAAGGTTGAAAAGGAGGGAATTGGAGTCATCTGTTGAGTAGAAAAAAGTTATAGAAGAATCAAAGACCAAAAAGTTCTTATCACTAGAAGAAGAAAAAAAGTTCCTAACTGCACTCATGCAACAAAGACAACAATGATGCTGAATCAGAAGCGGCATTTAGCGGACTAGTCATTAAAATTTCAAGAGAAACTAAGAGGGTGTATGAGAATGAGAGGATACCAACTCATCGTTCAGTGATAGTTAAGTTGTTTTAGTTTGAGGTAGCAGTTGGTCAGTGAGATCAACTTTATGCGGGTTATTCCTCCAAATTGTACTTCCTTATCGTTCATGATTCAGAAAGTATGTGTTGTGGTGGCCGGTTGTCTAAGCTATGTTTTGGGTCTTTTGGTTGGAAAGGTACAGAAGGATATTTGACGATGTGGATCAAGATATTAAGAAATGTAAAGTGCCATGGAGGTAGCTGGTGTTAGCTTTGTCTTAACTGAAGCACTTTTCATAGCGATCGAGAAGGAAATTTTGTGCAAGAAAGTACTTTAACAACTTTTTCTATTCCTACTTCTAGAGAATCCAAAGGCACTAGCATTTTCGTTTGGATTAGAAGCCGTAGCATAGTCTTCCGGGCTTCTTTCATCTTTCTGTTGTCTTCTGCATGGAGTTGATCTCTTCTTTGTTTTCTTGATGTTGATAGTGTACATGTTGTTTCACATGATGAGCGCACATTAATTCTGTTTCACTACGTATCAGAGTTGCTAACGCACAGAACAAGTGACGACTACCATTCTCTACCTATATTAAAGTTTTGTAATCACTTTCTCAAAATAAAAAAGTGAAAGCTAGATGAGGCCTCTTCTACATGCTTGTGTGTGTGTGTGAGCACCACCCAAGTCCATACGTACTGGCATACACATGCTAGAAATGCAGCAGTCAGGTTAAACTTTACATGGCGATCTTGACATGGTAGATTCAAATACATTATCAGGTCAAAGAATTGTTCTGTCAGAAACTTACCATTCTCCTTATTTGCTACATGTTTCGACTTTTCGGCAACATCTTCACCAACCTTGTCAACAGTTTTCTTTCTACCACTGAAAGAAAAAGGCATCCCATTTTAGTACAGTAAAGCATGATAAATTTATACGAAGCCAGAAAGAAATAAAATGTTCAGAAAGCCAACATTGTCCTGAAAACTACAAAGAAAAGTGTTAAATTTCATTGTCTATGTTAACAACAAAGATTTCAAATAGAATGGAAAAAACTTATAACATAGGAATATGATGCCGAAGACAACTGAAACATGTAAAGCAAGAGGAACAAGAAACTAGATTGAATGCCTTCATGAGTGATGAAATGCAGATTAATCTCATAATAGCTTGACAAATATCTTTAACATATTTCGTAGAAGACCAGGCACTTAACTTTAACGTAAATCATTATGACAGAGACGGTTAATCAGAAAGACTACTCAAAAGGTAATTTAAATTTAAAATTTGCAACAGAATTCTTGAATTAAAAAATTGGAGGAAAGGCCACTAAGATGCAAATCCAAACAACCAGGAAAGAGAGAGAGAGAGAGAGAGAGAGAGAGGAGAGAGAAAAGAAGAAGATTTCGAGCAACAGCACAGTGGGGGGGAGTAACAGCAGTGTTAAATAGTCATATAAGGAGACATGAAAAGGTGAAATGTAATCAACCACTCACCGGTGCTGCAAATCAATGACATTTGAATGTTCTGCCAAGGTAACCTGCTAGGCCAAAAAGCAACACAAACATGTGAGGACGTAATTGACAAGCAGAAATGATGTCGAGACAATGCATACATCCTTCGTACTGGGACTGATGCCAGTGCCATATATTGATTACTGGTAGAAGAAAGCGCTCAACTGAACATTAGGTTCTATGAAATTATAACAAAATATGCGTTTTTGCATTTCAGAAAATGGGGTTTTCTAACTGCCATAAGCAAACTGGCAAATAGGATTTATCTAGTTCCATATTCTATTTAGAAGTCTGAAATTACAAAGGCACGTAAGTTAGTAGTTGTCAGGAAGTGCAACAAAGTTCGATTTTTTTTTTTTTAATGCTTTTATTAGCTCTCAAAAAAAAATAATAAATAAATAAAAGAAAAAGACCCCTAAATTATAACATATTCTGAAAAACTGATTCTTCTTCCAACTCAGCTACAGCATCCTTCACAGCAATGTGGTCCTAGGACCACTGGTATATACCATTCAAAGATTCTTCATATCTTCATCTTACCCTTTTCAGTTGAGAATCATCATTTAAAGTCTCCCAGCTCTCGCTATCCAAGCATACTTGTTCAACAACTCCACTGTCACATGCAATCTGTCCAATTGATCCAAAACATACAATAATGTTTTATCACGTAGTCTAACTATCTTAACAAACTGGAGATATGCTTAGTATAACTATGTGGAATAGAATAAAAAACTTAAAATAATAAAAAAATAAAAAAACCATCTCTACTGACCATGACCAACACAGAGAACTGCCACAACAACCAGTTTAATGGTAACAACGAACAACAGTAAGCACGGGTTAACATTATTTCTTTTTTTCAAAAAAAAACGCCTTTAAATATATAATTAAAAAACCGAGAATAACATATGATATACAATCTGTATTCCAATGTCAACTTTCCGTCTGTATACATAAATCTCAAAATGCAAATGATTAAACCTTTTATAAAATAATCTACCACATCCAAATATTTATAAGTTTCCACATACTCTCCCTCCCTGCACCTTTTTTTTTTTCCTCCACAACTTCAAATATGCAAAATGATTTATAAAATCATGCTTGTCTAAAAATGTAGCTTTCTTTCCAGGAAAATAAAAATAATTATAAACCAGGTTAGAATTAGACCAAATCACATGGAGATCAAGCAGAAAAACATAAGATGTTCAGACAAGTCAGAGACCCATAAGTATTCACACAGTTGCGAAAACCAGAAACAAAAATCAAAGTGAAAATCAATATAATTGTAAAAGAAAAAAGAAATTATGATTGATAACAGAGTATACAATCGAGTTGCATATATTATGTTCATTCACCTTGTGTGTATTGTTTTCGGAATTAAAACCATCCACAGTGCCAGAACGAAAACTGAAAAAAGAAAAGGATAAGATATCGTTAGGTAGACACACTACAAATGATTCCCCGCACATTATTTTGACAATAGAAAATCCTCACCCTTTATCGATCGGAGATAACAATTTGATCCGAGATCCAGTTAATGCCTCCCCCTTACTACTAGTTTCCTACATAATTGAAAACATCATTAATTACTTAGAAAGTAGTTCAGGATGATATCAACTAAGTTCAAACACCTAAGTTTGAGTTCATAGTTACTTTCAAGCTGCAAGCGGCCTTGAGATTGGTTTTGTCAACTTTGGAATACTCAGCACTGCTGCTGCTATTCACCACCTCAACAATTTCTTTCAAAGAGGCAGAATTTCTTTTAGAATTTCGGGTTGAAACATGTGATTCAGCTAGAGAAGGTTTTACAGGCACAGAACCACTAGAGGATAAAAGTTGTCCTTTCTCCAAACTTAAACCTGATTTTTCAGATGCAACGGCATGGCGATCAATTTTAGAACACTCGTGCAATTGAACTGATACTGGAGCATTTGGAGATGCAGCCCGTTTTCCCCTAGATCGCACAATAATTTCTTTCTCCCCAGTTTTTTGGGGCTCTGCTGTTTTAACAATGGGCAAATCTCCTATCTTGCGAGGTGCTAAGTTCAACTTGCTCTCCTTAATACCATCTGATTGCGTGCTATCCTCTAGATACTTCCGACCGCATTTAGAAAGATTGCTAGCAAGCTGACATATAAAAGAATAATTTCTTATCAAGACAAATATATAGAGGAAAAAAAAAGTTATCCAAAATAACAATGAGCATATAATTAAGTCAGAAAAAGGCACCTCAGATGTGTTATGGGACTTAAATATGTGAACGACTTTTTTAGCGAAACGCTCATCCAAACAGGATTGAGTAGGACATATTGAATTTGCCTGCACAAGATATGTTAAATAGGACATCACTTACTATTTTTTTTTTTTTTTTTTTTTTTTTTGCATGTTATGAAGAATTAAAACTTCTTGCAATCTACCTCATACTTTTTGTTACCAGTACGGTAATACTTACTCTATACAGTGATGACGGTAGCAAAATGTGCCCAGGGGTATGTGAAGTGGGGATTCCACTTTGATTGACTGCAGTGACAAAGAAGAACCCAATATCTGCTAGAAGGTGAAGCTTCTGCAATGTAAAAAGAAAAACTCTTTTCTGTATCACGTAACAACAGGGCAATTTAAATGGGACGAATACTCCAAGAGAAAACTCTTACGGGAGTTTTTTCAACGTCAACAGCATCCTCAGCTCTCTTGATAGCACGGAAAACACAAAGCAAATACAAGACAGCATCCTTAACTACATCCAAGTCGCCATCGACATTGCTGGCATCAAGTAATGCCTGCAAGATACAAAAAAGTGGACTGCAAAGAAACATATATTTAGCAGCAGTGTGGTGTAAGCAGTCATAGACTATGTGATACTTGGTATTGAGAATAGACATACCTGCAAAATCGAGCACATAATGTTTCATTTTGACACTCTTCAAGAGGAAATTCTTTATCATGGGCAAGAAGATGAATCAAGAATACCACTACATATGCAGGAAAGTCAGTGATTAATCCTTGCTGAACTCTAGCAGTTTGACGAATTCGAGCTTCTCTACTGTACTCTTTAACAAACTCTGTCATATATTTAGATGACTGCAACAAACAGTATCAGCAAAAAAAAAAATAAGTCTACAGGAACGAAACAAGGATGATTAGTTAATTCATTTATAGTAGACATTAGCATACATCATCTTGTATATCCTTGAGGCAATCCGAGGAGGCCAATGCATAAGAACATGCATATCTACTTGGTATGGCACGCTCCTTCAACAGTTTATGTGTTTTATCAAGAAACGATCTTCTAGCAAAAGGCAACTCATCCTGGAATGCAACAAGAGAAAAATATAGACCAGTGTGTTGTTATAAAATAAAAATAACAATAAATTAAAAAAAAAAAAGTACTGTCCAAAAAGATAACAAGAGATATATATACGTAATGAAGTGAAACAAACTAAGAAGTGAAATATTAAGAAAGAAACAAATAAGGTACCTCAAGCTACTTAAGAACTGCTAATATAATAAAAGGTTGACCCCACTGCCAACTAAATTGTGGTTGGTTACAAAAACACCACTCAAATTCAAAAAACATCCATTTGAAAGAATTATAAGGGATCCATTCCCTGTTTAAAGAGAGAGCAAGAGATTTTTTCCCTCAAAACATTTGTTGCGGAAAAACATCGATAACTTACCATAAATGAAGAAAAAACGGATATTATTTTATCCAAGTGCTGAAACTATGGACTAAATATGTCCCTCACTTCTCTAATTCTTCAAAAAGTATGACTATCATAATGTGGTTTTCATATGATTCTGAAGCAATGCCTATACTGTCTATACAAGATTCCTTTCATCAACGTGCCTGTTTCTGAATAGAGCCAACCCAGCATACCTTTGTCAGTGAAATCGTAAAGTAAAATGTCTCTGGACAAATATGTAAATCCCATCTTCGCGAAAGTCGGAGAACGGCCTTTGCAGCAGCTAGTCTTACACAAGCATTATTACTTTGACTGCATCCGATTACAACAATAAGTAAATAAGCATCTATTGACACCTATCATTTTCACAAGCAAACGAATTGAAGAATCAAATTCCACAGCAAAAAACGTGACCTTAACAATGATACAAAAGCATAATAGAACGTCCAATAATCTCCATCATAAATTTATGCCAACAGACCCTCAAAAGGACTACCATCAAAGTATTACATCCCAGACAATGGTTTGGCTACTTTTTTTTCTTTTTTTTATTTTTTTTTGGTCAAAATTAACTTGAGCTTAAAAAGATCGTGTTATGATTCTGTAAAAGTTGCTATATACCAAGGCTGAGTGTGAATTAATAAAACCCTATTAGTTGAGGGAGACATGGACGTGAAACCCTACCATGAGGTGACACCGCCACAAGAATCATGATTTTTCAGCATTGCCAACAATATGTCCAATAATTCCTCGATTTTCCGTCCGACATTAGCTCCATGGTGTGGCAAAAAGCTCCTGACAAGTGTTTTCAGCCCATATATCTAGAGAACGAAAAAAAAAAAAATGGAAAAACAAAGAAGTGTCATACAGGAAAATATAGTTCATACAGAGCTACACTCAAAAGTTCACAATCAGCTTCCTATCGGAATTATCCATTTTTGTTTATATGCACAGTAATAAAATTAATTAGTTCAGCTCAGGGTTCCTTTTAAAAAGACAACGCATGGGACTAACCAAAACAAAAATTCAACCTTGAATTAGAGAATACAATATACAAAATAAAACATCTAGTTTACGTCGGCATGGGTAAAAAATAACCAAATTACTACGAAATATGTAACGAATTGGTGATATTTGAAATTCTGCAGGCTAAAAAAAATTAAAAATTTTGTTAGATGTGCAGACATTTTTCCATGTATAGTAAATCCAAATCAGTTTATTAGCAACAAGAGTTCAAGACCACCAAAAGTTGTATAATCAGGTTAGGATTATTTGACACAAGCTACAAGATGCAACCTTTTTCTCCAAAAACTAAAAACTTTGCCAATGGACCTATAAATAATTTGAGCGCATATAGCATTAATGTACATCATCCTCCCTTATTGCAATTATTACCATTTTTATCCCAAACTCCCCATGTACAATCAAACATTCTAGTCAAGCAACGATGCCTACAAGGAACCAAGGGTTCAGTGCACACTTTTACGGTGACACCCTTAATAGCTCAACCGACAATGCATCCAGGGAAACACCAAATTTATCCAAACTTACCTTCAAGTTGAAGGAATCACTATGCCCAGAAATATCATCGAATGGATTTGAATCATCTAACAAGTCCACCTACACAAAGCTAAATTCAAATTGTTAGAAGAATAACTACCACGCACATAAAGAAACAAAGAAGTTCAACAAGAACAATCCCACCCACTAATAACCTAAAAGAAGAAAAGACTCCAGCTGTATTCTATCACACAACAGAAGAAAATGAGTACATAAAATATTACTTGGAGAATCGTCTCATATATAAATGGTGTGATCTTCTGATCTTGAGCTTCAAATGTTGAAGCAGAATGTTGTGCAAGACATCCCAGAGACTGCAACACCGTCGGAATGTTCTTCCCACAATGTAAAGATTCCACAAGTTCCTGCGAGATAAACAGCCCAAGGTTAATAATGACTATGACAAGTTCCCACTATGTAGAGAATTTCATCTGTGTCCAGGTTCAGACAAAAACCATTCTTTGTATAGGCCATAGCTTCGGCCTTGCATTAATAATAGACTATATTTGAAACAGAAACTGTGAATATCTTATTGTACTATATGTAATAATTACAAGCAATCTTTGTATTTAAACTTCTACTTTCCTATTGATTTCTATTGGAAGACGGGAGCGTCTAGCCATTGAATAAGGCATTTAGCAGAGCTGGCGGAATTTACTTTTCTATTATCATATCGTACAATTATATTGGTAATGCGTGTCTTTCATTTCTCTTAGCAATTTAATTACTTATTCAAAGGAAATACATAGAACATCAAAGATAAATAAAGTATAAAAAAATAAGTTATTAAAAGGATCCAGAAGACATAAGAATATAGGTAGTACTTATCAGCCATGTTCACTATAAGCAGCCACGGTGCTCCAAGAAACCAATATACACAGACGAAACAACCTCCAAGAAAACTCTTAAAAGATGAGTCTAAAGAATATTACAAAATTTATGTGGTACCTTACACAGGTCTGAGAAAATGAATTGCTTCGAAGTATCAACTAATGCAGCAATCGCCAAAACAGCAAATTTGGACTGCAAACGAGTCCCCTCAAGACATACCCTTTTCAGAAAAGGGTAAATTTCACTACAAAGACAGAAAAGAATGAAATTAAAAACTGCAGGAACTTCAATTATGATTCAAATAAAATGAATAGTAAAAATATAGCTTTAAAATTAATTAAAAGAGAGAAAATACTTTAATAATGAAGTCTCCACATGGTCACCACAAGAAGAAATTTAGAGGAATCCAAAACGCTTGTTACATTTAATATTTTTAAACTTAAATCATAATCTAGTCACCATTTAAATTTAATTTGAATTTTGAACGTTTATTAGGAATTTTTGTTGTAACATTGATAATCCTCGTTCAAATTTGCAAAGTATTATCTTTAGTCGGCAACCAAAGGTAGTATTATTGTCTGGTTTGGACTCTGGAAGACTACATCTCGAATGTTTAAACATCCTAACTTTTTTTATCTAACAAAAAATCGTTTTATTGATTTTTGAATTACTTGCAAGAAAAAAGATAACGTATATCCTCCACGAAAAGCAGAAAAGGAATAAAAGGAAAGGAGAAAAAGCAAGATGCATCTATAGCAGAGCCGAGCTAGAAAGAACAAAACAGAGCCTCAGAAACCCTTACAACATCCTAATAAAACTTTCTTTTTTACAAAAAGGCATGAACACCGGATGTGGAAAGCAAAATCCTCAAGTGGTATTATTGTTCTTTCCGAGGACACCTAGTCCTCGGTATTCAGATGTATTCGTATCAATAAAAACATTCTTGACAAGAATATCTAAAAATAAATGCAAACATCTTTAAATAAACTAATAATTCATCTCTCTGCTCCAATGAAATTGACGGCAACCCCACAAAGATAAAACAGACGGCTGAAGTTACCTGATTTTTAAAGATATATGCGGGCCTGCTTTTGCTAGCACCTCAATCATCTTATCATCAATTGTGTTGCTTCTTTCTAATAAAAATTGAAATTGCTCTTCCGAACCTCTTAGGAGCATAGGGAAGATCCTGGTAATAACCTGAGTAAAAGTAAAGCAGCAGTATTTTTACACCGTTCATATCAAAAAAATTATTATACCATAAGCATTACACAAGCAGATTGCAGTCAGCAAAGGTACTCAATCTTTTTATTCTAAAATTGAAAGCCAACAGTAGGGAGTGTATTAGTCATATAAAAGATTGCCACACCAGCTTCTGTTTCTTTTTCCATAATCATCCTTTGATTTAAAATTCTCTCAATTCTGTTCTCTCTTTTTTTCAATAAGAAACTGATTTTTTGTTTGTACTAAACAATCAAGAAATACAACAAAATAAAGGAGAAGAAAAAACAAAAAAAGATAATACGTTATGAATCATGTTTCCAATTCAATAAAACGAACATAGATGGAATTTCTTTAAACTCTTTCTGAAAAAGGAACATAAGAATTGAAAGTTCCAGTCTTGCCCGTACTGAAATTTTATCTTGGACTTTACCCAACTATTTATTAAACCACGTAACAAAGATGTGCAACATTGAGGAAAATCTGCCTGATTTGCAAATTTTATCACTTCTACAAAGTGTAGATTCCCGTCAGCATAAAGAGAGTGCTCACAATATTAACCGCCTCTTTGTCATTAGATGTCCTTTAGCAAAAACTCAATATGATTTAAGTACTATATTATTTAGAGATCCACTTTCTAAATTTAGATGTCATCTCACGAGAGAAGGCATTAATAAATCTATTCAGCAACAATTTCTTACCAAGAGAAGCTTGACAGAAGAATCCTTAAACTGCTTGTTCCCAAAATTGCTACCGGAAAGATTATCCAAAATGCAGTGGACGTGCTCTGAGTTAAATACATTATAAGAGCATTTTAAGGAGAGCATCTGTAGAAACTTGAAATTTTGATGTTTTTCTCCAATAATATTCAAAAGCTTGTCCTGGAAAAAAGAAAAGGATGGAGTAAGTCTGTAAGATAAGGTCAGACCAACGAAAACTTATTAAAAAATAGAAAGTATTGCAGAGCTTTTCCTCTTCTATCCTTTCCAGAGCTTTTCTATTTCCATTGGCAATCCATTATGAATCGGTAGACATACTTTTAAGAAAAAAGGAACTAACTTACTCTGGTGCTATGGGAAATAATATGCTGTAGGTAATTCACCAAAAGTTCCTGAATCGGTAAACATGCTTTTAAGGAATAAGGAACAACTTACTCTGGTGCTATGGGCATTAATATGCTGTAGGTCATTCACCAAAAGTTCCAACATATTAAAAATGTTGTTATCCTTCATATCGTTTAATTTCTGAAAGCACTCTTCTGCTTTGGAAGGATCTGGAAAGGATGAAGCCATTTTCGTGAATGAAGTTTTATATCTCTTTTGCTTCTCTTCTGAACAATTCTCCTGCAACAAAGTTCCGAAGTTTCAGAAATAATCAAAATTTTGCCAATCATTAAACATTGAGTTATTCCAAAATGACATGAAGCCAATATTAAAAGAATAAGTTCCAACATGCAACTTTTATTCCAGAAAAAATATATATATTTATTCATATATACATAATATATATATATATATATCTGATCAATTTGTTATATATATCTGATCAACTTTTAATCCATTGTGTGTGTATCACATTACTCACATGCTAAATGATGTATGCAAAAAGCTGCAGAAATGTGGTACAATGTTGGTCAAAGAAGTAGCACAAGATCAACAAATCTGTGGATCACTAAACTAAAATAACTGAGATGTTCAGAATTACGCATAACCACAACCTAGTCATGAAACGATGAAATCAACCCAATCAAAGCTTTTAAGCCCAAATACAAAATGTATGGCAAACTACACTTTATTTGGTGAACTTTACATCGTTTTGCACACTTACCCCTGTCGGAAGAAACATCTTATTAGCACCTAATTTTTTGAAATCATTTTCCTCCAATTTATAACATCTGTCAAAGTTTCTTAACATAGCATAGCATGTCTCTTGACCTTTTATTAAGTAAAAAATAATAATACTAATAATCAGAATTAAAATTAAAATTTATTTTACAGTTTTACTTTTTCCAAAACCATTAGCAGCTTTTGCATGCAAAACCCCTTCTTCCTCTACCTATATGAGCTCCTCGTCGTCCCCTCCCAAGTACAACAGGAGCTAAAGTCTCGTTAAAAACAACGCACCTATACCTCTCTTTTATCCAATCTAAAAGGAAACTGTGTCATAATCTCCTTTTTTTTTCTAGTGCCAACTGATTGGCTTGACAGTTTGCTGGAGTCACCACAGAGGAGGAAGATTGGAAGAAGTGGGTGTAGATGGACTCACAGGAATCATTGCGGGACACATGTATACTATGACAATGAATGAGTCCATATAAAACATAAGGAGTGAACAAACATTCAACTTCAAATGGATTAAGGATAGAGCTAAGCATTTAAATCTAAAAACCTTGTGAACAATAAGACGATGTCGAAGTTTGTAGACCTTTGCGAGTGTTCAAACACAAGAAAATTAAGTTCAATGGAGTGTCACACAATACAATGCAACTTCAGATGAATCATGAGTAGAAGTACAGCAATTTGCACTCTGAAATCCATTAGCAAAGAAATTTCAGAATAAAGGTAGAGAAAATAGAGTTTACTATGCGAAGGTTGATTAAAAAAATTATATGTGAGATAAAAGCACTCACGTTAACAAAAGGAAAGAGGAAGAGAGAGGGAATGGTAACAACAAATTACCTTGTCTTTCCTTCTTGAAGCCAAATAGATTTGCATCTCATTTTGCAACCTAAAATAATAAATTGTGTAAAACAACATAGAATATTAAAACAGAACGATGGCCATATTTTGACCAAACATCCTAATAATAACTTCTTCTCTGATCTTTAGTTGCTCTCAATAAGAAAATCTACCTTCTCTTTTGAGATAAAATAGAGTTCAATGCCTTCAAATGTAGGGGCGTGAAAAGGGAAAACAAGTGAACCCAGTGCCATGTCCTCTCCTCAACTGAAAGAAGTGATGAAAACAGATCTTTCGCCAGAACAAGTTCCATGCTTTGAGGCCTGAACAGCATTCGGGACGTTTACATTTCACATTATAGAAGCACTGATTTCTTGTTAAACAAGCAATCAGACGTGTGTTAACCAAACCTGAACTCCTTAGTGTCTTTGTCATAGCAAAGCATCAATATCTTAAGCGGAATCTGTTCCAGGTGGTCAGATATTAACATGTAGCCTTGAGAACATTGATTGCAATACTCGTGATATACTTCCAATAACTTCTGCAGAGTCTCTTTCCTAACAGCAATCTGCATATATATATATACACACATATAAATATAAGAATCCAAGAAAGTTTCTGTTATAGTTACCAAATTGAGATTTTTCAAGGTAGACATACCTTCTTATCCCGAAGTCTTTCAATTGTTTGACACAGTAATTTGGGTGGGAAAACTTTTAAGTTAGATCTGGCAAGATCACAAGCAATAATCACTGCCTGAATTCTCACCCTGTCTTCAAAATCTAGCAGTCTTCCTTCAAGGGCAGCTGTTCAAATCCACATAAGAGGTGTATATAAGATACTTCAGATGGTCCTGAAGAATCAGCAAATGTCCACAATTACAAAACAAAAGTTTTTCAAAAGCTTACAAAGAACTTCATGTGATTCTGTCCCAGTAGGATTGGTCATGTAGCAAATTTTAGCACATTGAAGAGCACTCATTCTAACTTCTGCAGATTTGTCAGAGAATCTTTTCAAGAACTCTATAAAAAGATTACGGTAATCCCGCGCGATATGGTTCTCAGACAGTGAAAGAAGTTTCCCCATCAGAGTAAGAGCTTTTATTCGCACATCAACTTGGTCTGTCTACAAAACATAGTGATACAAGTAATCAAATATACGAAAAATATACGAATACACAGTTGAAGATAAGGGGAAAAAAACACCGTAAGAGATAAGACAAGTAATTCTTAAAAGACAACTCAAATAATGGGATCTTGAGCCTAGTCCCGTACTATGAGAATGAGGTCACGTAATAAACTAAAACCTAGAAAATTGAAAGAGAATGCATACCAGTAATTCTTGAACTATGTTCGGAATGACAGCAAGAAGCATCTGAGGAGCACACTGGTAAATTTTAAAAATAATCTCATGGTAAAATTCTGACAGTTCACTCCTTATAGCATCTCTATTCAAAATGCAAGACGTTAAAAACCCACAGACAAAAGGCTCAAGCTTTTCTGCACAAGTTTGGATCACGGAAATAGCTAGCTGCGAAGAAGCAGATGGTGTTTCCTGTAATAAAAATGGATGAAAAAGGATTCAGGTGTTTTCATAACCAGTTTAAGCATCAATATATTTCACCGACAAATCAGCAATGTCATTTTGGTTTGCATTACTAGAAAGGTTCAGTACTAAACAACATAACGACCTTTGATCTTATTTCAGATTTCACATTGTAGAAAATAAATAGATAAGTAAATAACAAAAGAAAAGGTAAAATTCCACTAGAACTAGACCATACACGCAAAGAGCCCGATTTCACAAATCTCGGTCCATTACGATCTAATGGTGTAGAATAACTATAATATCCACGTATGTATAAATACAAATGCCCTCGAGACTTCTGAAAGTGTTTCCTTGTATCCACAATGCAAAACACTGCTTTAATTGGAAGCATATCGACATAAGCTTCCCAAAAAACAAACTGATAGAAAAAGCTTCAATGATATTGTTACTGGAAGTACGGCAGAAAATATATAATATATATTTTAGACACACTAAATCGTGTATATTTTATGTATCAGGCAAAATAATAATTGCTGAAACAACATGTGGATAAAAACATGGTACTACAGAAAAACTCACCTTTCCTTCCTTCAAAAGGTTTCCCAAAATCACATCCAAAAATGGCTGAGAAGCTTCCTCATTAAGTATGTCAGACATTATAGATAGAATATCATTAATCAAACTCCGCTGGTGATGTTCTCTAAAAAAGAAAACAATGCCATTAATGTAATCAAACTTGGGATAGAAACAAATCAATCCATAAAACCAGCACTTCAAGTTATGACGACTTCACATTACACAGCCTATAGTCTACTAACACATAGAAATCCTAAATAAATTACTTGAAAACCAAGAAATAAGTGTCTAAGATCCGTACAAACTGTAAAGGTAAGAATTCATTTAAGGAAGGTTCATATCTTCTCATATAAAATATACTTGGTTGGGATAAGAGTAAGATCGTCATCATTGTAAATGATGAAATTTGATCAAGAGATGGCAAAAAATTACTAAATTTGTATGATTGAATAAGAAGTTCAGACAAAGTAATGGCAATGAAAAACAGATAAGAGTTACAGAGTTATAATACAAAAATTGTTGCAGAGAAAAATATATTAGTATTACTGTATCTAAAGATAAAGAAACAGGGAAAGCATGAGGGAGGGAGAAGATGATAACCTCACAACAGAGAAAAAAATGTTGAACATCTCCATAACTAGATCATTGCAGTCAATATCTAACAATATCACACAACATTTACATCTTGAAACAATCTCCAAAATCTTAACCCTCCTTGAAAAAAAGGGACTTGTGGTGTCAGCTAGCTCCGCAAACATACTGAGGATAAGTTTAAAAATGTCCTGAAATAAAGAATTGGGTACCTCATTGTTGTCAGTAATAAAACAAACAGTTGCCAACCAAATAAACACACTAGTAGAAGCCAGGAGAAAGGATTACCACATACAGAATACAAGCGTAATGATTAATTTTAAGAGTGAAAGATGGGATAAGCACACATGAAAATATGAGTTCCGGCCTAAACATAAAAATTGTGGTAAAGTTTTTTACCCTAAGATAATTATCCTCAAAAGGTGGTTCAGGCGCCAGGATCCGAAAAATTTCGGTGACACAGATGGCTACTAAAAGCCTAACATCCTTATCTTTATGCTGAAGCAAGCCATTGATAATACGTTTCTTCAGGGGCTTTATTGCAGCTTCTATCTTTTTGGAAGCTTCGGCCTTGTTGGTGACTTCTGCCGAAGATGGCTGTTCTAACTGGGACAAAGCACCTACAGCTTGCTGCAAAGGAATTTTGCCAAAAATTGTAAAAATAAAAAACTAACTGCAGCAGAAGCAACAACAGTGATAAAGACAACGGTGATAAGCAATCCATAAAACATTCCTATGACAAGTAATAGCACGTTAGCACATTCCCGGAGAAAATCAATGTATTTAGTAGCAATTAGAACAAGACTCAAACAATAAACAATCAAAACCTCCAAATAAATCCTAGCTTATGCAATAGAAAAGCGCTTAACATCGTGAGTCAGGTGAGTTGGGATGTGAAAGATGGGGTGGACCCCCTCTTCGATCTGAATTCTCAACTCACCCAAGTCGGGACATATCGGAAGTGCCCTATGCAATATGATCTTTCTTGCTAGTACTTTTCTTCCCTACCCAGAAAACAAGTTTTACGTAATCCACTTAGATAACCGTAGAAATAAACCGAACTCCAGAATTGACTCATGCCCAGCTTGCATCGACAATTATACTAAAATGGGCCTTTCAAATTAAAACAAAAAATAAATAAATCAATCAAAAAATTAAAACAAAGTAAGGACTTAACCATATACTCCACAGCCACCTTTGGAGCCCTATATTCTTCGCATGCGCTCTCTTTACAAAAGTAATTCTTCTCTATCGCCTCAAAAACTCTTCAATTATGTGTATCCCCAAATTTGTTAAAAATCCTTTGCAAGAGTTAACAAAAAAAAATCCAAAGAAATAACAAGAACACGAATAAAAAACCAAAACGAGACAAATTAAAACGCCAAAACTGTGACATTGTCGAATCAAGAACAAAAATCTTTCAGAAACCAAATGTGCAACAAAATCACACGAAAATAACAGATGAAGAAGTGATATACAGGAGGGAATAGGGCTTACTCGGAGAGATTTGACAAGAAAATCCTTGTTGGGGCGAGTTTGCTGGGCGAGTTGAGTGCCGATTTCGGAAACGAGTCGCAGCGCGGAGTCGTCCATTGGATCGAAACCCTAATTCCAGTGGAAGTGAAGAAGTTAGGGCTTAGGAAGGTGGATTTTCATGGGCATTGCTTTGCTCTGGCGCTTCAGAGTGGTTTAGAGTGAGAGGAGGAGAAGAGAGAGAGAGGAATTACTGGGTTTTTTTCGCTCTTTTAAGAGCGCGGGCTCCCGCCTTTGGAGCGCGTGATTTGGACGTGCCGCTCTACTTTTTTTTTTTTTTTTAGGGTGAATTGTTTGTTCAGTCCCCAATTTTTTCACAAAGCTGTGATTTGATCCTCCAACTTTTTTTTATGATTAGAAGGTCCTAAACTATTTGAAATAAGTGCAATTTGATTCTTTTTACCAAAAAAAAAGAATTAATTTTAACCAAAAAAAATCCCACATTAATTACACATGATTTACTATTAAATGATATTTAAAAAATATTAACTAGATTCAACTTATAAATGTCATAATTTTTTTTTTTTATATAAAAAGAGTCATAAATGAGTTACTCCATCCGATTTCTAACCTTTTTTTTAATTAGTAAAAAATGACTAGATTACATCCTTTTAAAAAGTTTAGAAACCTTTTAACAACAAAAAAAAAAAAAAAAAAAAGTTGGGGACCTTTTAAAAAAAAGTTGAGGACTAAAATCACAACTTCGTAAAAATAATAGAGAACAAACGAGCAATTAACCATTTTTTGAGCGTCTTCTTTTGTTTTAGGTTTTTTGTATTATGACCTCTAGAATTAAAGATATTATCTAATATTGACTCGTGATTTTCATTTTGTACAAGTTCGCAACCTCGATCAATTTGAAGTTTGAAAAATGGTAGTTTCTTCGTAATTTGAACACTTGTTAAAAATTGCATGGCAAAATGTGTGATCGCCATGGGCAGCTGTTGAAAAGCTTATGATACAGTAATTTACCTCGTGTTTAAAATTAAGCCTTCATTTAGAAAATAGAATTCAAAAATAAATTTTTTACAAGATAAACTACTATAAAAAAAAAATTTAACAGTGCTAAAAATAGTCTCAAAACGATACAAATGAGCTATAAATAGAAGAAAATACCTACACAGAAATATAGAAATACAAAAATTAAATTATCTTGCAATTAGGAAATCTCTTCTCAGTAGCAGCTCCGACCACTCCACTTGACACCTCCATCACACAACTAAGAATCCCATGCGTGAATCTCTAGTGACTTGAGCCAACCACATAGTTAAAGTCTAGAGGTGACAATTCGTGTTAATCAGTCACGTTTATATCTACTTATTTATTTATCTATAAAAAAAATTAACCTATGGCTTGTTTATTACACGTATAATAAAACATCAATGCGAGACATATATAAAATACGTTAAAATAGTTAATCTGTGCAATCTCTCCAAGTTAATATATTCATTTAATAATTTATATAATTTTGACCAAGTTGACACAATGACACCTACTAAGAGAAACAAGTGCAAAGTTTAATTGCAAACTTCAAAACTCACATTATTCGAAGAAAATAATTATAAAAATAGTAAATAATTTTATAATTGAATTACAAACAATACATATAGTTAATCATGTAAATCAGTAAATCAATATTAGACAAGTCAATCCAAATATTGACATATTTATTAATCGTTTTAATCTCTTTAAATCCAAACAGCTAAGCTAAATCCATACAAATAAAAAGTCGTGTTATCGTGTGATGACCTAAATTCACACCCTTACACATAATTAACCATCAGTCTATATGTAATTTTTTCTAATACCGCCAGTGTTTGCGTAAACTTTTTTATTTTTCCGTTGAAAGATGTAAAGTATTTCTAGTTAAAGGAGTGTATATGTAATTTAGATAAAATGCAAGGGTCTGCTCCCGCAAAAAAAAAAAAAAAAACGAAAAACCAGAGTCTCTCTCTCTCTCTCTGCTTCCACGTTAATAGCTGATTCTAAAACCCTCAAAACCCAGAGGAGAGAGAGAGAGAGAGTGAAAATGGAGGGGGTGGTGAACAGGATAGCGAAGGCGGTGGAGAAAGCGGCGAACAACAACACGGTGATAAACGTGTGCCTGGTGGCGGCGTTCGTGGCATTGGGGGCGAGGTCGGCGAGCCAGCAGAGGGACATCCAAGCCCTTGAGTCCCAAATGGATTCCCTCATCTCCTCCAACAAGGCCTTGAAGAAAGCCATGTGGGACTGGAAGCAGCAACTCTTCGCCGACGCCGACTCCGACTCCGCCTTGGTCCCCCTCGCCCGCCTCAAAGCCATCTACGGCGACGCTCCTGTTTCCCAAACCGGTACTCTCTCTTTCTCTCTCTATAAATTTTTTCTATTCATTTCTTTAAGCTTGGTTTTTTTTCCATTTTGTGCCCATATTGTTTAGTATTTTAATTTGCCCAAATTTCTTTAGGACATATTAAATTAAGATTAATTTACCTTATGTTTTCTGGACTGGTAGAATTATTTCTTAATGTTGAAACATGTAAAACTTTGGGAATAAGTACTAAATTATCGAAAATAAGTAGCGGAGAATGATTGGTAGAGTAGGATTGAATAAATTGAGTGGGAAAAGGGCTGGTTTCTGAGAGCATGATTTGTGGGTGAAAGTTAAATTAGCAGAGAAAATCCGGATCGAGAAACCGAGGTGGTTTTGAAGAAGTAATGGAATAGCTGAGCCAATTGTTTTGAGCTAAAGGCTCAGTTGAGTTGAGTGGGAAATAGGCACTTTGTTTGTTACAATCTGATTGAAATCATATGTAGAGTAGGATACTAAGATATTATTAAGAAGTGGGCTCGGATAATTTTTGCTATGTGCGTATTGTTTGATTATCAAATTTGCGGATTGTTTGAATACGACATTCGGAAATGTGTGTTATTGGATAGTGTTATTAGAAGTAACCAGAAAAGACAAGCATTCCATGAGGAAGATTTCGCTGTTTTTTTTTTTTTTTTAAGTGCATTATTCTTATGTTAATGCTGTAGATCAATATTTAATCTTAGTCTCGTGATTAAGCTCCATGATCGACATCTCATCTCTTATTGTGTCTTCTTTTCTTTTGTGGTCCTGCCAGGAGACGCTTCAAAGGAAGGTGCTAATTCCCCTGCATCCAAATTCGTGGTCTAATGTTTTTCGTACCAGTTCTTTTAGGATGCTTCGTTGTTCGATATTGGATTGTTGAGTACTGAGATTCGGTCGAAGAGAGTGGTATAGCCTGTAACTTGTTGGATGTCTCGTACTTTCTCATACGCCTTAAATTGCAAATCAAGAGGTTGGTAGAAACAAGGCTGTAGAGTAGAAACTCATTCACTAGGGATGACAAAAAGAATTAAAATGTCAAAAATGGGCTTTTGGGTTTTTTATTTTGTCTAGAAATGCTCAAACATGGTTTAGTTTCTCAAATGCTTTTGAGCCTATTTACTCATTCTTTCCTTTCTTTGACAAATGATTGCTTTTCTTTTCCTTTGCTATTTCCAGTAAGGTGTCTGGAAGTGGAATTGTGGAATCCCGAGATTAGAAAGATGGATAAACTGATTATTGCAAACTACATGACTGGATTTGGCACCAAAAAAATAAAATTCTGTTTTTCTTTTTAGTTTTAGTTTTTACCCTTGTGGAATTTCTTCCAAAAGTTTTGCTTTCCAAATGTGACATGACAGACCATTGTTCATGGTTTGATCCTTGTTTACTAGTTACTTGATGATGGAAACATAACTATTACAATTCAATCTCATGACTTTGCCGAAGAAAATTTTCAAAAACTTACTAAGTTCCAGCATGCGATTTGTAGATTAGAGAAGTTGAGATGCATTCTATCTTTTGTGAATTTAGCTTTATTTAGGAACAACGGAGCTACTCTAATGAACAATGTTTGGGAACACCACAATTATAGAAAATGTGTTCCATCTAAGGGTCCTACATTTTCTATTAGCGTGTCCCTCATTTTCTATTAGTATGTAACGTTGGACACCACACTGGAGACCCATGGCGCCTCAATCTCATAGATTATGCCCTGCAATAGGTCTACATAACCCTCATAGAACCATCTTCCATGGTTGATGCTGGTTGTTTTGGTGGATCTTGCATGTGAAACTCATCATAATGAGTTACTTGGCTGAACAAAAATTTGGAGAATATTTTGTATAATGCCAAGTCTCTCCTACTACTATGCCATTTTTGTAAGTTTTTTAATATCATTGCAGGAGCCAGGCTAGCTATCTTTTTCATCTGATTGATATTTATTTTAGACGGGTAATCCAACGCTAGGTTTGCATTTGGAATTTTTGCCTTCTTTTAGAATCACAGAAAGATTCACGAGGCAAATGAAAAAGGGCAAATGGCTATTCTCACTTTGAATGCACAAAAAACTGTCTGTGTCATGGACCAGATCTTGGATGTTTGTTTTTGTTTTTTCTAATAAAAAATGGGATTAGTGGTGTCTTCATGTCCCTAGACCCACACTATTGAACGGAAGGATCTGACTCATGCTTTCTTACCTAATATCCAAGGAGTTCAAAGTCACCAAGGTCCAATCTAACTTGACAGGTCATTGAAGAGGCATAATTACAGCTTCACAACGGATAATGGGATTTGATCCTTGGACGTTAGGCAAAAGAGTCTTGGTAGGTCATCATCTTGTTGTTATGTCATCATTGGAGGTGGATGTTTGGTAATTGTTTTAACTGTGTTGATCAACCCCTTGTCTTTTACTTTGTTTGCGAGAGGAAATTGTATGATGGACGTCAATGATTCCATGTGCTTCTAATGTAGCTCATGTGACAGAGACACATATAATATGACCTTCAAAATAGTTTCCAAAGATGATAATGTTTTCTTTGAATCCCATAATAGCTACGCGACAAAGTGCATGATAGAGATTCCAAAATAGAAGAAGGAATATTCGTTGGCGTGCCACTTCAATGTACTAGGGAATACTAAAACGGAAAAATAAAATGGTTAGAAAATGAGAGATATCATTGAGAACCAAAATGTTCACGAGGAATGGTAAATAGATTGAGGTACTTTGAGAAACTAGAAAGTCTAGGTAGAGAATAATGCACGCCAATAGATTTGGGCCTCTGTTGTTCTCTCTTTGTTTTATTTTATCTTCACGTTCGAGATTTGACTCTCGTGTCCCTTTATACATGTCTCATTATGTGTCATCTTATTCCAATCTCGATATATTTTTTTATCTTGTTTATATGTACTTAAATTGTTCAAGAGACATGGTCCAAGCACTGATGAGCTGAATCCACATGGAAATTGCACCACATTTTAAATGATTTTATTTTTTTTTTCCCTTTCCCTTCCCTAGAAGAGGACTACTAAAGCTCCTATTTAGCTTCGTTACCACTTCTGGTACTAGCTAGACCTTTCGGCCAGCTTATTGTCGCCCTTCAATATATGAATGCCACATAGTGTGTGTGTGTATATATATATATATATATAACTTTCTTTATGATTGGTTTGGCAGGGTGAAATTTTCTTTCTTTGACGCTTTTGTATGTCAAATGCTCAATTAACAACAGACGTCCAAATTATATTTTCTTTTCCAAGTTGGAAAGATAAACATTCTATTTAGAAACTTATAATAACTACTTGATTTATATGTAATTTTTAATTAAAAATTTTGTAATATGACATTAGTAAATTATTAATATAAAAGATAAAATATCAATGAAAAATATTATATTAAAATCAATTGATTATTACAATACCATAAAAAAAATTCAAATATTATTTTATAATGATGTCGGATATTAAATTTTTTTATTATTATTATTATATATATATTTTTGTTCTTATCTTTCTTTTGTTTATCGAGGGTAGCGATGAAAACTTTCTTTTTTAATCTCCGTTCAAAGGAAAATTAATATTTTTTATATTTATTTACCTTTCTAGAACTTCTTAGATCCATATTTTTCAAGCACTATACAAACTCTTAAACGTCAAACTCAATCGAAACACAAAATTAAAAAATAATAATAAGAATAATTCAAAGATACACATGTAAAACATTTATTAGGTTCAAAAGCATTCACGAATGATATAATGCTTCATATATATATATATACACACACACACACATACACATATCATAATTATACTAACTTGTTGAATACATAAATTAACCCATCACATGTGGTAGACAAAGTCAATAAGGTTAACCCGGGAAAGGGGTTGTGATCTTCCTCGCACATTCAAAGCATGTGGCCAAATTTTGACCCTTCAATAATAGCTAACTTTTTGTATACATAAACCAATCACATGTGATCTTGTTACCATTGGACCCCCTTGAAGAAACAAATGTACTACTTCACATCTTGTAATGTGGCCTTTCCTTTGATCCCAATCTTGTGGAAGCTTAAAAGAAAATTCTTCAAATATGGCTTTTGTTTCCTAAATTTTAATCAATTCTCACTTTATGTGTCTTCTTCCAAATAGTACAACTATATAATGAATGATAAGAGCATATACTTATGTTAATTGTTTTTAGCACATCTCAATTATAATAGTACCAATTGAGGTGATTACAAAAATAAAATAGTTTTAACCATAGATTTTCATGAAGTTTTATATTATGTAGATTTTTTATATGAATATAATAAAATATAACGGTACTTAACTGTATCTTGTGGATGTTATTTTATATATATATATATATATATCTTTCAGTGCCCGGACCCGGGAGGTTGCTTTGTGGGGAAGTGAACATTGCCTCCGGATGTCCCCTCTGGACTTTACCAACTTTCATTTACTATCATAATGTTTGAACACAATAACAATATTTTTATTATTTTTTTAAATCGAACATAACAATTTTTTTTTTTTTTTGGAATAATATATCATAAACAAATGCCTAGCTGCTATATTGAAGAAGATTCCTACAAGAAATAATACCAAGAAATAAAGAAAGGAGAATAATGTCGTAGGAAAGGAAAAGAAAAAAATTGTCTTAATTATCACATCAGATTTATGATAAATTGAAAAAAAAAAAAAAAACTCAATAAATTTGAATGAATATTTGACCGTTCAGAGAATTATATATCCATCGACAGAGATTTTTCTATATTTTTATCATATTATATAATTGCATTAATGGTGTTACATGTCGTTTTTGAAGGTTGTTCTGGGAAGAGCAAGGTTGGGGAAGTCTTGTATGGGCACAGTTTAGAGAGCTTGGTACCATTTTTATTATATTTTCTCTTCTCTGGTTGATTTTGTTGGAATAAAAGCAGTTTAATGATGCATTTGAATTTTCAAATCAAAATTGACATTTCTCTTATAAATCACCCCATATCATGTATATATATATATATATATGGGTCTACTTTGGTACATCAGTTGTACTGGTACAGCATAATCGTGTAAAAAAATATATATATATATATATATTTGCAGAGGATAATGGCAGTGAGTGTCAGAAATTGTAGTATTTAGTGATGAGTTGGAGGGCATAAGGGGGGTTAAGAAACCTGCTGTAACCGGTAAGGAGGGAAAGCACATACGGTTTTTGTGAAAATATAGGAAACTTTGCAGGGCAAAATGGTAGATGACAGAGAGAAAAATTTTATTAAAAAAAAAAAAAGATGGAGCAATATGACGACAGTAATTTCATTTATAATTGGGATAACTCTATTCAGTTGGACAAGTAACAATACGAGTGAAAAAGGTGACATTAAAGATTTTTTTTTTTTGCTGGAAAAAAACCTATATCTATTTTATGTCTATATAATATATGTATATATATATAAATATCTTCCTGTTTGAATGTACTCATTGTAATACTGATATTTGTATTCTAATATAATATGTAATGGATGAGTTATTATTATATTGAAATTTATATGAATGTTTATTATCTCACAACAATTCAATTTATTTTAAATTTAAATCTAAATTTTCACTTTTTAGAAATACATATCACACGTATCTTTTTACCTTTATATAATTCAATGTTTTATTTAACAAAAACTATCTATACATATATTTAGCACGTGTTTGGTTGGTTCACTCCAATCAAACAATTCCTTTTTTTTTTTAGAAGAAAACTCAATTTTACTATTTATATATATCTAACCCCAACTTAAAAATTCAGACAATAAAAGTCTATAATTTTGTTATTTCAAGTTAAAACGAGATTATTTTTTGTTTAAAAAATTCCATAGACTTTTAAAATTTAACTAACTGAATACACATTACTCGCGTGATGAAACGTGCTTTCAGCTAGTTAAAAAAAAAAAGGTGGTAAGTTGCAAGAATTTGGGGTTCGTTCAAACAATCAACTCCAATCTCAAATTTGGTTACTGGTTTCCAACACATGTTTGGAAAGACAACTTAATTAAAAAGCACAACTCTCTGGCTCTCTCTCTCTCTCCCTCTCTCTCTAAACTTCCAAAGTTTATAACTTTTTTTATTTAAGTAGAAAGCAGATGATTATTTTTTGCTAAACGCTCGCAACAATTAAAAAAACAAAAGAAGTTGCATATTACCATCGAAATCCGAACACATTTCAAATTTTTTTTACACTAATCAAATATATATCATAATTCATTTTCAATTCAAATTTCAACTTAATACATTTTTTCAAACATTCATTAATTTATATTTAAGACAATTTTGAATGTCAAACTCCAATCTATCTTGCAAATAAGCCCTTAGAAGTGAGAAAACTTGGATTATTATAAGAAGTAATAAAAATGGCAATAACTACACTAGTTAGAATATAAACATGAAATGAACCAAAATGAAGGGAAAAAAAATATTTTAGAACAAAAAAAGAGAGCATGATAAAAGCAAGGTAATAATAATGAAGATTGGAACTATACGTCCATCCTTTTCATTACAACATAAATGATGTTAACCTCCCATTTGCACAGATAATAGATACCTAATAGGCAAGTTAATAATATTCCTTTTTAAAAAAAAATTTAATAATCAAGTTATTTTAGGGTGAGTTTGGATGCCAAACTCAAACTCATAGATTTAAACTCAATTTTTATCTTTTTCTGAAAAAGTCAACAAAAATTACTATTGAAACTTAAAAATCTTAACTCAAACTCATACACCAAACAGGTCCTTAGTATCTGACTAAAGTTATCACCTTTAAAATAAATAAATAAAAATTAAAAAAGAAAAAAGAAAATAAGCTTTTCAATCGGTTGACATCTGACACAGATCATAAAATTTTTACTTACCCCTCACCCCCTCTCAACCACACAGATGATGGTCAATGGTTAAAAAGTTTTTGGCATTTCAAAATCCGAAAAGCACCAGTCGGACCGAAGAAGGTCCCTACATAATCTATTATTTATAACCACCATATAAAAGACAAACAACACTTTTACAATACATTTTGTTCATTATCTCAATACCCGTTATGCCGCTACTTGGTAACTTTTATATAATTTTTTAAAAAGATTAAAAATAACTTTTTTAAGGGTGAGTCTGTGGTAGAGACTCTCCTATGGTATCTACTAGTAGAGTCATTTTTTTAACCGTTAAGATTTAATCGAACGGTTGAAATATTATTGGTGTACCATACTACCATACACCTCACCTCATATGACTCTTCCCACCCCTAGTCTTCTCCGGCGCTGGCGACCTTTCCGTCGCCGCCAGCGACCCAGCCTCGGCCCCTCCACCCCCGGCCCCAGCCTCGGCCACCCCCCACCCCAGCCCTCCCCCACTCCCCGGCCGCCGGCACCACCCCCCCAGCCCCCAGCCTGCCCCCCGGCCCCCCCAGCCTGCCCGGCGGCCCCCCTCCCCCCCGCCTCCCTTCTCTCTCTCTTCCCGATCCTCTACCCCCCCACCCCCGGCTGCCCGGTGCCCCCCCATCCCACCCTCACCCGCGACTCTCCCTCTCTTTCTCTCTCTCTTCTCGCGTCGGGGGTGGTGTGGGGGGCCCGGGGCTGGGGTGGGGTAGAGAGAAAGAGAGGGGGAGGCGGGGGGTTGGGGAGGCCGGGGGAAGAGGGCTTGGGTGGCGGGGGTGCCGGGCAGGATGGGGAGCCGGGGGGCGGGCTAGGGGCCGGCGGGGGAGGGCTGGGGGGGGGGTGTGCCGAAGGCCGGGGAGTGGGGGAGGGCTAGGGTGGGGGCCGGCCGGGGGTGGAGGGGCCGAGGCTGGGTAGCCGGCGTCGGGGCGGTCACCGACGGCGACAGAAAGGTCACCGGCGCCGGAGAAGACTTGGGGTGGGAAAAGTCATATGAGGTGAGGTGTATGGTAAGTATGGTACACCAATAACATTTCAGCCGTTCGATTAAATCTTAACGGTTAAAAAAAGGACTCTACCGATAGATAATATAGAAGAGTCTCTATCACAGACTCACCCAATAAAGATAGGCAAATAGAGCAAAATAAAAGAAAAAAAATTTAAAAGATTTAAAAAAGGGGTGAGTCTGTGGTAGAGACTCTTCTATAGTCTCTATCGGTAGAGCCATTTTTTTAACCGTTAAGATTTAATCGAACGGCTGAAATGTTATTGGTGTACCATACTTACCATACACCTCACCTCATATAACTCTTCCCACCTCAAGTCTTCTCCGGTGCCTGCGACCTTTCCGTCACCGCTGGCGACCGTCCCGAGACTCACCCATCTTTATTTGTCTATCGCTGCCCAATTAGTTTTATTTAAAAAGAAAAAAGAAAAAAAGAAAAAAAAGAAAAAGAAAACACTAATGAACAAAGACAGCAGCGTTTATCTGTTTCCAACTTTGTCCTTTATTGCATCGTATGCATCATTTTGCAAGTAACTGTCGTTTCTTCTTTTATTTTATTTTATTACTTTTTTTTTTTTTTGCTCGATGAAAACTGTCGTTTCTTGTATAAAATGCGCCAAAGGAAAGGTACAAAAAACAGGTGTGGGATTGTCGTTTCAGAGACTCCCAGATAGGGAAGGAATAATTGAGATGGGTCTTTTTAGCTATCATGCCAAAAGCCAAAGGATCTCTTTTGGCATATTATTTTGTGCTAAACCGTTTCATATTATTTGGTGCTCACACCGAAAAGACGCACAAATCTCCAAGTAAGGTTTGCTTCCACTTTCATTTCCCGTGGGCTAGAATGCTTTTAAACCACAAGAAAAACGTTTTTGATTCTTTGTGCCATTAAAAACTTTTTTTTTTAAGGTGCAACTAAGCTTACGTTTAGTTTGTCGGTTTGGGATAAAAATTTTAAATTGTCGGTTTGAGATGAAAATTTTAAATTGGAGTTGGCTAAATTTTTTAAAACTATATATAATTTTTGTTAAATTTACAGAAAAAGACAAAAACTGATATGAAAAAATACAGTTTAGTTAGAGTTGAATTAAAATACCGAACGAAGCATAAATGTTTTACATTTATAAATGATAAGTTACTTAGGTTTCATTTGGATCGCGTGTCCATTTTTGAAAAGGAAAATTGTTTTATTTTAAATGAGAAAGTCTTTTTATTTTGAGAAGAAGATGGTATTTAGATGTGTAAAATTTTTCTTTTTGAAAATAAAAGATTGTTTGGAATGAGAAAAAATAGTGTTGACAATAATGTATTGTGAAAAAATTTCAAAAAGATTCTTTTTTTTTTTTCAAAATGGTACTGTACAAATAAGTTTGAAAATGAGATAGATTTTCTTTCTCAAAATGAGAGAATTGTGGAAAAAATTGAGACAAATATTTTTTTAAAAAAAAATTTCAATTTTCAAAATTGGATATGTCATTCAAATAAAGGGGAAATTTTAACAATTCAAGAGAATTTTATTATGGAGTACTATGTTTAATTTATTGTCTTTTCATCAAGTTAACAATAAGGTCATTTAATCTAAATCCAATGCTCAAAGACTTACACTCAATTCATTCATAAAAGAAAAAGACGCACGGTTAAGCAAAATTTTGGAAGTGGGAGAATATGAACTCTACATTTCATCACAAAATTTAGTGTAGATTACCATTAAATTATAACTCCAATACTTTAAAAACGTGAATATTAGAGATGTCCTATTACTTTTTTTAATGAATATATAAAGTTATTTGTTATTCATATTTCAATTATGGTTTAGGAAACATGAAAAATTTTCTCGTCCCAATCGAAATATATATTTTTCAATTATTTTTTAAAAATATCAACTAGACTGAATTGCGTAAGTAATTATGCTAACTTTTTTTTATTTCCTGAAGAATTGTGGCAAATGGTTGCAAAATATTTGAATTCCATTGGCACCAAATATTATGTGGTAGTAGTCTGGTACTTTTTTTTTTTTTTTTTAATACTTTTTTTTACTTTTTTTTTAAATAAAAGTACTAGAGTGGTACTTTGAAAACTCATAAATTCATCTTGTTTGAAGGTAAAGGAAAAAAGAAATAAGGGAATCAGCCAGGTTGGAGGGAATATTCCCAAAACCATAGAGAAATAAACTCTCCTTTATGTTTTACCGTTAAAACTCTAATCATAGCCTTATCAATCAGATACCAATGAGTATTCCTACTACCATTTAATGGTGGGGACAAAATAGTTGAGGATATCCACTTAACACTCTTCATGCTCGATATTTACCTGTCTCACATGTGACCATAACAATGGTGTATTTTTTATACTGGATTTATTAAGGAATGAAATTTGAATTCTAATCATAACGATATATATTTTTATTAGATCCTTTATCATTTTACTTGTTGATACTGATTTGAGAATGTATAAATACATCAGTATTTCCTTTTTCTTCAAAATTAGAAAATAAACTTACTTTTGAATATCAATACGTCAAATTTATATATATATATATATATATTTATATTTTTTCTAGATCAATTGATTTTGAATCTTGAGTTGGGAATTTACCTTTAATAGTTTAATATAGTTTTATAGATAAACCTGTAGCTAAAGACGAGCTAACCATTTGTTTAAAAAAAACAAAAACAAAAACAAAAACAAAAAAAACAAAAAGGAAAAATCGTAAAAGTTGAATGTTGATGCTGAAAACACCTCCAGCAGCAACACCCAATGTGGTCGGGTAGTCCGGGCAGGACTGGCCAGTCGCTCCGCCGTCGATCACCTGCAAAAGGGAAGCACCTCAAAATTATTGGGACACCGGTGTGGTGTCTGCCTTGGGAACTTCGATGCTTAAGTCAGTCGAGGAACTAATGAGCGAAGGGAGAGGCAGAGCTTTGACAAGGAAAAATGACCATACCTAAATTTGTAGATTCATGCCCTATTTATAGGCGCCTCTCATGGGCCTGGGTGCTCGGGGCGACCCAGCCGGGTTGGCTACCTAGGGTGCCTGGGGGGTGAGTAGATTCTAGGCTTGCAGGTGCTATCGGTCCAATGGATAGGTGCCATGTGTCCCTGACCCGGTACAGGGGACAGTTGGGTGGCTGTCGCCGGTGCCTGCAGAGGCGGATCCTGTCAGAGTAGGTGACGGCGGGTGGCGATGTGATGTGTTGCAGCAGTAGGTGGGCAGCGCCTGTAGCTGACGGATATAGTGACATGACTTGTGTCAGATGTTAGGAGGTAGGTGGAGTGTGGGCCCGAAGGACTCCTGTCAATCCTGGATACATTCCCCGAGGTAGAGTACTCGGAACACAATCTAGTCCGGTACGCCGTTCACCCTGGTGAGACGGTAGTATCTGATCGGCTGTCCGTGTTCTCGAGAACGGCATCTGGTCGGGTTACAAGCATCCGATCTGGGCGGTCGGACGCTTTCACGTTACCGGGACATAGTCGGAGGTGGTACTTTGTGGTCGGAGCAGATCACGACATTAACATTGAAATTTCAAATTAAGCTGCAACGTGTAATTAGATGTACGTACAAAATCTGTTTAATTACGGTTTATCCATAAACTACAAATGGGAAATTCTCTAAACAAACTATAATTTGACATGGATTTGAAAATTATATGTACAATTTTATGAACATCTGAAATGCAAATATGTATATATATGTGTGTGTGTAGATATTTTAATCTTAAACCCAAAATACAAGCTATGAAACTAAAGATATCCACACACACACACACAAACAAGCAAAAACAAAAAACTACTACAAGCCAAGTAAGAGCATGAAATTCAAGTGTAGTGTGAAGGATATCAATTTTAATATCAATTTTTTAGTACAACACACGTGACGATGAGTTGTCATTTTTCATTAATAAATACAGTCATTTGATATGATAATCTTTTAAATACCTATTAATATAAAAATGACAACTAACATATTACATAAATGGGTATTTTAATTCAACACAAAAAATATATACTTTAAAGTTGAGATTAAAATTGATATCTCTAACAATTTCCGTAATTTAAGTGTACTCAAAATTTTAAGTCACACCTAGTAGCATATTTTCTAGGTTAATACGTGACATTTTGATCATGTACAAATTTTTTTTTCTTTTAAGCATATTTTGGATATTTTGAGTTCAAAATGTATATATATGTGTACTACTTGTGATTTGATGATACAAAATGCAAATTTCAATATACAGGATATAATATTTGAATAAAAGAAATTGCAGGGTCTGAAAGGAAAAATAACCAAAACCTTTTTATTTAAGGTATTTTGTACATTTCTGAGGTGAAAATTATGGAGTGACTGAGTAAAACATACAAAGAAGAAAGAACAAAATAACATTTCTAAAAAGTGTAATAGTAAATTATATCATAAAATTTTAAACAGCGTAATAAATAATATCATCAAATTTATGAGCACATCATATAAAAAGAAAAAAAGAAAAAAGAAAAAAAAAAAAAAAAACCCACCCTTCCTCCTTCTTTTCTATCCCTAACATGAAATTATGCATAAAAATTTGTCATTAAAACGCAATCGTAAATTAGAGATTTGTAGAAAATCCAAGGAAATTTAAGGAATTACTAAAAAATATATACTATAGTTTATCATCTTTTAAAAAACATGCTATAAACTTCAAAGGTACTTATAAAATATGTTATTTGCTACAATTTCCCACATATAAATATGTGCATTAAATGTAATTTGATAGTTTTAAATATATAATTTCAAAATCCAATGTATATTTTTTATGAAAGTAAAATATAAGGTATAAAATAATAAATGACGTAAAGATATGTAAATACAATATAAATTTAAAATTAGGAAGGGCTTATCCACCACATTCCAAATACAGAATATATTTATTTTCATAGAATGTTTTGTACGAAGTAATATATACAAAGGGTCAATTCAGTGATAAAAATTAATAATTAACTTAGAATATTATTAGTAAAATAATCTTCCAAAAAAAATATTATTAGTAAAATGACTTCGTAACAATTGAGAACAATCGATTTATTATTTGGTCGTTTTAATATGAAAACGAAAAAATGTTATTTTACTAATTTCATTTTTTTTTTTTGAAATGTTATTTTACTAATTTCATTTTTTTTTTTTTGAAAAGCTTTCAATTTTATTTTTTTTAAAGTTGTCAATTTCAATTTTAATTTTCAAAGACAAATTCCTCCATAATATTGGACACATTGAAAACACAATATATATAAATCTTTTTCATAAGCCGTATTAAATTCAGTTTATATATAAACTAAAAAATATTTGTCATAATTATTGTTTAACCAAAAAAAAAAAGGGGCAACGCCCCAAATCTACTGGACAGTATTGGGTCACGGTAGTATGGTAGTAGTATTTGCATTTTATCACCTCTATGGAGTGGTTGGTTTCTGTGATCAAACTTCTTTAAATTTTGTTTTTATTTTTGTTAATTTTAAATGGGATGGGTAGTTGATAACGATCTGATAGGTATGTTGATCTAGTTGGGATATCTTGATACACATGTTAATATTTATTTCCACTTTTATTAAAAAGAAAAAAGGACAGTAATGGGTAAGTAATTATGTCATTTGTATTAATGATATATGCACATTATATATATATATTTTGGGGTGGGGGGTTCAATAATTGTGACAATTGGTTTGCAAGTGCTTAAAAAAAAAAAAAGAATTTAGCCCTTACGGAAAAAAAAATGAAAGATAAAATAATTAGGTGTTAAACTTGCAATAACATTATACATTACATTTTTTTTGGCTGAAAAATATCATTCATTATACACGATCACTAAATGGACGTAGTTGTTAACGTGTCTTGTTTCAATTGGCAAATATAATTGATGAGAACAATGCACACTTAATTTCACCAATTTTTTTTTTAAATGACTATTTAATTTTGATGTTGTATGATACAATTTTTTTTTTCTTTTGGAAAAATGAAAAACTAAAAAGCAAAAACCGTTAATAAGCTCTCTCAAGGAAAAAAAAAAATGAACATTTTGGATTTTTTTTTAAAATTTTTTTTTATAAGAAAGAAAGAACCTTTTGGTAATTAAATAATGAAAAGCGTACCTAAAAAGATTATAAAAAAATATAGCTATAAGCATAACTTAATAATAATTATACAAGTTTTATAGTAATTAAAAATAATTAAACAGTAAATCCCATTTGTGTTTGGTTGAAGGTAATCAAATGTAATCAGATACCTGACAATCTTTTAAAGTAATCAAATTCCTAGGAATATTAGATTATAGTGTTTGGTTTTTAAAGTTAAATTTTAAAAGTTAAAAGGATAATTGTGTCTAAATTATTTAAATTTTAAGATTACCATGGTATTTAGATAAGGGGTAATCTGAAACCCAAGGGGGGAGGTGGGTTTCAGATTACCCCTTTATAAGGGTATCTGAAACCCATGGGTTTCAGATTCCCAGGTATCTTAAAATAAGATAACCTCATAACAAACATGATAATCTTAAGATTCATATTCCTTTATAAAAGATTACCCCATACCAAACACCCCCTAATCTCCATATCTGGTTTTTCTTCTATTTCTTTTTCTTTTTTCTTTTTTTTCCCGAGCAAAGGTTTTATGTCCCATTTTTACCACCCCTCTTTGTATTTTTCTTTCCCTAGCCCCCTCAAAGTATAATTTTCCTTTCTAACGTTTTAATTTTTCATCTTTTATAAGTTTTCTTTCTTTTTATTTTCATTCCTTCCAATCAAAAGGAATGTAAAGTCTTATTAATTCCTTCCATAAGTTGATATTTAATCAATACAAATTTAAATACACCTAAACAATAGCACCTAAGCATCCTAAATCCCCCAAACAATAGCATAACGCATTAAAAAGAGCAAGAAATAGGACATGGAATTATGTGTAGCTCATTCAATTCGTTTGACTAATCTCATTAGAAAAGCAAATTAAAAATCAAATTTGATTGTTAGCTATTACTAAAAATAAAATTTTGACCTTTTAAATTTCTTTGATTATTAACTATTATTTAATAGACATAAAAAAATACCTTATCGCAAATGTTTATCAAATATTATCAGTCTTAGTGTTTTCCTTTCTCTCTACTCCTTGTTCTCTCAAATTTTTCATATCTAGGGTTTCCCTTTGTGTGGGACTTCCACAGCTGCCGCCGCGGCGGCTGACAAAAGTGATCGTCGATTTGGCGATTTTAGTGGGAATGGAGTCGGAAGGTCCTAGATGAGAGTTTCTTGATCAAATCTAGCCAACAAACTTTCGGTAATTTGGGATCCAACAGTGTATTGGTAGTCCGATAGTAGATGCAGTGATCTCTTACCTCAAGTTGATTGTTTTCCTCTAAGTTGTGACGTGCAGCAGAATGGTTGTTTCACATGAGGCGAGGATTTTGCAGTCAATTTTTTTTTATATATATTAATAGTTTGTTCTCGTGTTTAGTTTTAATTTTGTAATAAATGAGGTAATTCACCCACCTCGGGTTTGTTTTTGTGTATGTATTCTGCTTGAGTTATTTTTTAGCGGTATGTGTCTATTGGTTCTGCTAGTGTTATGCTTGGCCGAGTTTATTGTAGTCTCTGTGCTGCAAGTAACTGTCTCTCGATCGATCTGAATATTCCATCGATTGTAGATATTTTTTTAAAAATAGCTTTGTACATGCTCGATTTTAGGATTGCCGAAGAATTCGAGGAATTTTCCTATCATTGGGTCTCGGCTTATGTCCTCCTTACTGAACTTCATCAGTTTTTACTAATAGAATTGGTCTTAATCGAGGATTATGTCTCTTATACCACATGTTTGTTTTATCTTTGTTATTAATGTTTGTGTCATGTTTTATCTTTAATGCTAATTTTCATTTAAAAATATATATATTATCAGTCTTAGGATCTGTTTGGGGACATTTGGAGACAGGATTTTGAAAGTTGAGTTGAAAATGTATGTTTGGAGGAAACTTTTGAAAAAATTCTGTGATATAGAAAATAGTGAAAAAATTTGAAATCTTTTTGGAAAAAAAAATAAGATAGATCTTATCTTGTTCATCTCGTTGGTGTGAGCATTTTGATATAATGATGATCAAATTTTGATTTAAAATGATAAAATTATGAATTTTAAAGTTTAATTTTTAAAGGGAAAATGAGATTTAGAATCAAAAGTTTTTTATCATACGGTGAAAACTTCCCCCGAACCGGACTTTCCATTCGTTCAAATATTACGTAAACTATGGTCATAGATATTCAGGAAAAAAAAAAAATTTAATAAAAAATGGACATTGTTAGAGCAATTCTCACTAGGGCAGGGCCATCCGGTACAAGTAGAGACCTGCCAAACAAAAAGTCCCCACAGCCACCAAAGATTCAAATAAATTTACGGTCAAATCACAGACCCCCCAAAATAAAAACTTTCATACCCGATCAACGGCAGTGATTTCCTCATCGGTTTGACCCCTCCTTAAACCTTGGACGACTCAGATGTGAACAAAAATAATTTGCAAAATAAATAAAAAAGAGAAAAAAGAAAAAAGTACTGTTTGGCCCTACAAAAACCTTTTCCATCCCAACAAATTCCCAAAAGCGTTGTTCTTGTTTCTTCCCTGCTCCCATGGCGTGAGAGGTAGAGAGAGAAAGAGAGATAAACGTCTTTGAGAATTCTCCTTCGGTTACACTCTCTCGCTTCGCATTTCCTTTTTAGGGTTCTTGCGAGGTTCTTGTTGTGATCTAAATCTTCTTCTTCTTCTTCTTCTTCTTTTTTTTTTGCTCTCTCTCGCTGTTTGGATTGGCACTTTTCAGCTGTTTTTGTTTTTGTTTTTGTTTTGTTTCGAGTTTCTGTTCTTTTCTCGGGAAAGTTTTTTCCTTTTTCCTTTTTTTTTCCTTGTGGAATTGAGGTTTGAGGCTGATTGAATTGGAGTGTGGGTGATCTGAGAAAAATGGAGGAGTCTTGGATTTGCCAGTGGAGCGTGATTAGATCTCTCTTGGCGATTATTCAATGGTGGAGTTTCAATGTCACGGTGATTGTCATGAACAAGTGGATCTTTCAGGTCTATTTCTCTCTCAATTCCTCGTATATATGATTCTGTATACGTATAATATATATATATATATATATGTATATGTATATGTAATTTTTTCTTCGTTTAGTTTCTGTTTCGATTCATCCGTTTCGTGACGGAATTTTCTCAAGCTCGCGTGAATTTCGCTGTACTTTTCACTCTAATTGAAAGCAGTCGAATTGGAGGGCTAAAAATGTGGCTCCTTTTCAATGTTTGGATTTTGTTGAACTGAGCGTTTAACTCCTTAGCAATTTTAACATTTCTTGTAATATATATTTGTATCTCAATTCGTGTCGATTTGAATTTGTATTGATTGTATGGACTAATTTCCTTAAGCAATTTGAAAGTTATTTAGCTGGAGCTTGTATATGGAGTTCCTCTAATGTATCCAATTGTTTGATGAGTGATTTGCTTGGTTTGGATCCTCTCTGATCCGTTGTTTTTAACTTCTTTAGTTGCTTCAAACCAAATAATTAATCTATTTTTCCAAAATGGTATCAAAGTTTTCTCTCTGCAATTGGCCAACTAACTTTCAACTAAGATTCCCCTGTTTCAAATGCATCAACTAAGATCCGTGTATATAGATTAATTGATAAAGAAAAGGTGTTTCCTTTAAATTTCTAGGCTTTATTCCGTTATTGTTCAAAAGATTGTATTCCGTGTTCAGTTAGATCTGAAACTTGATCACTGTTAAGTTAAAAGTTTGCTGCCCAAGTGCTGAACTGCTTCGATTCTAACGTTTTGTTTATCTTTTTTCTCCGCAGAAACTGGATTTCAAGTTTCCTCTATCTGTGTCATGTATTCATTTCATATGCTCGTCCATTGGAGCTTACCTGATGATTAAGGTGTTTAAGGTTAAACCATTGATAGTAGTTGACCCTGAAGATCGCTGGAGAAGGATATTTCCGATGTCATTTGTGTTCTGTATTAACATAGTGTTGGGGAATGTCAGCCTACGGTACATTCCAGTTTCATTTATGCAAACTATAAAGTCATTCACCCCTGCGACCACAGGTATGTTCTCAATATTTGGCATAACTTTCATAATTCCGATCCTTGATTGTTTATGTTTCTTGTGAAATGTTAGATCTTAATCTGACATCAACAAATTGAACAGTCGTTTTACAGTGGCTAGTTTGGAGAAAGTACTTTGATTGGCGTATCTGGACCTCTTTGATACCCATTGTTGGAGGGATTCTTCTTACCTCTGTTACAGAGCTTAGTTTTAACATGTTCGGATTTTGTGCTGCCTTATTTGGCTGTTTGGCTACTTCCACAAAGACTATCCTTGCAGAATCACTATTGCATGGATACAAATTTGACAGGTACTCTGTTCTTGTTCTTTCTCAGATTTTGTTCAATATTGCATTGTCCCTTTCTTTTTCCTTTGTATTTCTTTTATCTGTTACCCTCCCTGATATTCCTTTTTCTCAAGGATTTAGAGTTCCGTATTTTTTCCCCGATGTAGATTGTAGATCTTTTTATTTGTGGTACCAATTTAAGTTTTATCTCCTAGATGATCTCATCATTGTTGATACCCATTTGCATGAAGTTAGACATAAATTTGTAATCAGGTTTCTGAGGGAAAACAGTTTTGCTTTATGTTGAAGAAGATAAAAAAGTGTCAAAGACTCAAAACAAAGCCAAGAGTAGAGTCCTGTTAAAGCTATTTCAATCTCTATATTACTCTTATTAGCAGGAAGCCCCAGACGACTGGTTTTCGTCTGTAATTTAGTATGCGGTAACTATGTTTTCTAGTGTTCTCTGCAATCATTCCAAGCTTCATGGTTGGACATATGGAAAACATACATTGTAATATCTTAGTGGATAATGAAACTGTCAGGTAAAATCAAAAAATAAGTGAAGGTTTTGTTCCTTGCCCCAAATTTTACACCTTCCAACAATTTGTCTTGCTTCCTTCTCCATCTGCTCAGCAATCCGTGCTCCTGAATTGCAAAACAATTTTTCTTCTCTTCCTTCATTTAGTGCATGCTTAATTTCAACCCAGGAAGCCAAGAGACTAGCACAGAAACAGAAAGAAACGCTCCCCCACTACCAAAACTACAAGCCAAAGACTATGCTCCACCTCCCCAAGCAACGTAATTATAACAATCTTATAAGGCGGCAGTGAGACTTCCGCAGTCCCAAAACAATCTGTGAAAACAGACTACACAACTATATTATGAGCAAAAAAATTAACTTCCCTAGGCACTGCTGAAAATTAGATCTGGAAATTTTCTTCTCGAGATATTTATACTGGTTTTACTTATAGCCCAGTACAGATTACTAAGTACTCTGTTTTAGCCAATGTTCGGTGGTAGTATGATTTCACGCTGACCTAATTATGTTGTTTTTTTTTTTGGACGCCTTCTAGCATAAACACGGTGTACTACATGGCGCCTTATGCAACCATGATCTTGGCTGTACCTGCAATGCTACTTGAAGGAAATGGGGGTTCTGGAATGGCTTAACACTAATCAGTCTCTTACCTCTTCCCTCGTCATTATTTTCAGCTCTGGGGTGTTGGCTTTCTGTCTCAACTTCTCTATTTTTTATGTCATTCATTCAACTACTGCTGTAACATTCAACGTCGCTGGAAACCTCAAGGTAAAAGTTTTTAGCATAATAATCGTACTTTCGATTTATATAATGATAAATTAATACATACACGATGCGTGTAGTAATTGTGACATAGACAGTACTATGAAAGAAAATTATTTTAATGTTCAAACTTTGGTGCATTTTGTCTACAAAGTATAGAAGTTATCCGTTATAAAAATTATGAGCACACATTCACCTCCCGTATGCCTGCACTCTGCAGAGTATGGCTCTTGCTTTTGCGATTTTTGTCTTGCACAAAATTGTTACTTTGTCTATTACATTGTTGGATTTACTAATTCAAGTACGGGTAGCATTTTGTTGCTGTTGACCATATATTTATAACAAAGCAAAGTATTGTCTTTCTAGCAATACAAGATATACGATCTCACGGCATATCTATTTACCCTAGTACAGGTTGCGGTTGCTGTTCTTGTTTCATGGATGATATTCCACAACCCGATCTCAGGATTGAATGCTGTTGGATGTGCGGTGACGCTTGTAGGGTGTACATTCTATGGGTATGTGAGGCACATGCTCTCGCAACAGCCGCCTGGCACTCCTCGGACAGGCACTCCTAGAACACCCCGTACTCCTCGAAACCGTATGGAGCTGCTTCCCCTTGTAAATGATAAACTAGATGATAAGGTGTAACGGGTTAAACCTAGTCATGAATGAGTTTCATGGTGGTTGGACAAAAAGGGTTAATCGGAAGAGAGCACAAAACTACAGGGTAAAACAACAAACTCACAGTTCTTTGTTATTTAAACTTGCATTAGATAAGTTGAAAATTTTTTTACACATGTTTTCTCCCTTTTTGGGAATGTCTTCATATATTGCCTTGTTTGTACCTTCCTATGTCTGTTAAACATATTATACCACTTTGAATCTTAAGAGTAGTAATTAAAAAAAAAATGACCACCGTGGACAACTGTAATTTTGTGCTTAAGAAAAGCTTACTGCAGACAAACGGTAACTCCATAATTGTCGTAGGTAAATGGTGGTAAATCTTCTACTTCAAGGACACTTTCAACATGTTTCAGCCAAATGACTCCATTATTAGTTCATAGATTTAAACAATAAAAACATGAACAGAAAATTCAAATTTTTATGAGATAATATTGTAGAAAAAAGATATAGAATTTTGGGTTTGAACGTAGTATGAACCTAACGGGACCAAATCTTTCAGGAAAATCGAGAAATTGAATGGACTTGCAATTTGTGTCTTTCGCATTTTGCTTGGACATAAAATATTATATTCCAACATGGACTGGTGAACCTAAAACTTAAATTTGATTCTTCAGTGAAAATAATTTTTTTGTAAGAATAAAAAAATTATGCAATAAAACAATACTCTTAATAGAATTTAGTAGATAAGGTCACAAGAGGGCACTAAAAGATTTTCATTATAATTATTTAGTTAGGTTATTACAAAGAAAGATGTCAGTAGATACAAAGGGAGCTAGAGCTTAAATTAGGATGTTTTAAACTAAAAACAGATTATATATATATATATATATAACTAAACTTAGATTTAGAAGTCTAAGCCAAGAGCCAAAAATCCTTCTGCCATCTGGTACTGATGAGGTAGCCGCTCACTCCTTTGCTCTGCTTCCTCACTCCTACAGTCAAGCACTCTGCTGAGTCAATGCACTGTTCCACAAACTCCTCTGAGCTGCTGATCCCACACAAGCTGCCATGCATGCAAGACAACCCTCTTATCAGTTTTCAACAAACAAGTCCGGATCTACCGCCGACTTTCTACGGTAAGATCTCGTATTTGCATCACCGGTATAAATTGTTTTTTGTTTTTTCAACGGTTTGATCTATGGTAGTCACGTTAAAAACTTGCAACATTCAGAATCATAGACCTAATCTAAATTGTTAATAATTAATCTCATGCTTAAAGCAACAGGTACTACGGATAATGCAAAATACGATGTCAGCAGTGAAAAAAAATTGCATGATGAGAAAAAGAGGGTGGGGGGGTTTGAGGTGGGACCCACCAGCTGATGAGAGAGGAGTTCTTCTTCTGACCAAGAACTAGCACTGAGACCACTAGCTTCCTTGACCTGGCTTAAAACTGTGGCTAGTTTTGGGCCTTGGATCACCAGAGCTTCTACTTCTACCTGTTCAAGTGTCACATGGTTATGTTTGAACTAAAAACAAGGGACTAAAAAGTTGAGGGCAAAAAAAAAAAAATAATATATATATATATATATATAGGTCTAGACAAAGGTAAGAGACCAAAAAAAACAAAAACAAAACAAAAACAAAAAAAAAAAAACTATTCCCAAGTTCAACTCTCTCTCTCTCTGCTGAAAAATAATGCAGACCAACTCCTGAAATTATCATACCAATTTACCACAAAAAAGAAAAGAAAAAGAGAAAGCTGAGAGAAGCATGGAACTGACGCTGACAAATAATCATTAGCCTCCTACCTCTAAAGAAGAGAAAAAAGGACAGAAAAACAACAACAACAACAATAACAAAAATAAAAGGAAAAATAGCTTTTCTTAAATAAAAATAAAAATGTCCGAAATTAAACACAATAAAAGTTAATTCCTCCTAAGAATAGTAATGAAATGTGAAAGATGTGCAAACAGAAAATGGAGATCCAGATTCAAGAGAGATCCATTAAACAACAATAAGAACATTCTCTCTCTCTCTCTCTCTATAAAACACAGTGAACCACAACACCAATGCAGAAAAGAATGGAGACCCATTTCAAGGTAGGACTCTCAAAGACAAAATGAAGCAAGCATACCTCAGGTTTGCAGGCCTTGCAAAGTGGACCCAAGAGAGTTGGCAAGAAAGGGTGAACCAGAAGAAGAGGAAGAAGAAGAAGAGGAAGAAGAAGAGTCACAAGGTCTTTCAGAGACCTTGTGAGAAGAAGGCACAATGTGAAGAAGAGTGAGCAAATCACCCTTGTTAGCCGCATGAGTGAGTGCCCACATCATTGCATGGTTTTTGAATGAGAAGACTCATCCACCACAACCATCACTCTCTTCCTCAAAACCAACCCATTTTCACTCCACCATTTCCATAGCCATAGCCATAGCTATTGCCATAGCCATTGCCATTAGCCAAACATGTTGTTGTTAAGCCCTTCCATTTGAGCTTGTTGCCTCATTTCCCAGCCACCCACCTCTTGGATGTGGATTTCTTCCAAACACCCTCCTCTTCTCTCCGACTCAACTGCCTCAAAAATGAGCTTGAACTTTGCATCTCTCTAGAACCCTCTCTTTTTGGCCCCAGCCCAAATGAGATATTTTATAGGAGCCCTTGTACTTTGTAGTAGAGTAGAAGAGAGAGAGAGAAAGAGAGAGAGAGAGAGTTATGATATGGAAGAGGGTTTGGGTTGTTATAATAATAAGAAAAGAGGAAACGAGGTAGAGACAAAAGAAGGATTGATGGTGGAGGGGGAGAGAGAGTGAGAGAGAGAGAGAGAGATATAGGAGAGTGATGATGATATACATATATATATATATATATGTATATACTTACAAATGCCATAATTTAGATCTTTATGGTGTGGCAGTGGAAGGCAGATTAAAGTATCACGGGATACACTGGCGAGTTTGTGGCTTTAACCCTGATAAAGATGAGAGTAAAACAATCACTATGTTTCTGGTTTGATGATGAAAGGCCAGAGCTGGATTCTCTTGTACAAATCAACTCATATCACACACACACGCACACACACATATATATATAATATAATCTTTTTCAGATTCTTTTTCTTTTCTTTTTTTGTTAATGTCTCCCTTAAAATGAAAAATAATAAATTTTTTTTTTCAAAAGGAGCAATTAAACTGTACTAAAATATTTAAAATAGATTCATATCTCATGTGTTGTGTTATCAATCACTAGAAGGTGCACATGATGCGTACTTTTTTTTTTTGGGTAAATATCACATGATTTTTTTTTTGTTTTTGTTTTTGTTAAATGGATAAATATCACATGATGCACACTAGTGGACCATGCGTTTATACACATATATCTTCTACATGTCTGGTTACAGACGCTTCAAATTGTAAATATTATCGGTACGGATGGCCGTGAATAATGATAAAAAAAAAGCGTTTTCTCTGAAAGAAAAAGTTAGAATATTGATTCTACTATCATTTTTTAAATATTAATATATGTGATTTATAAGTTATTATTTTTTAATTAATAAGTATTAAAAGATTATGTATTAATAAATTATATTTATAAAAAAATAATAATTTATTGTCATATAAATTAATATTAGAGTTAATTTCTCTGGTATAATGTTATCTAAAAACTTTTTTTATTAGTTTTCAAATAATAAAAATAAAGTTTTTAGATAACATATCTCCAAATTTTTTTTAATTTTTTTTCAACTCAAAATTATTTACTATTCTCATATCTAAATTATACAATAAATTTAAATTTTAAAATCTATAATTTTATTTTAAATCCAAATGAGATGATTTTCTTTTTTAAATTACATAAAATTTTAAGATAAATAAAATAAGATCTATTTTTATTTTTTTCAAAACAATTTTAAATTTTAAAATTTTTTTTAAACTCCAAAAAAAATTTTCAAACTTATTCTCACTTGTAAGTTGTTACTCAAAACTTTATTTCCTAAGGGGGAGTTTGGTGTGTAAGTTTGAGTTAAAATTTATAAGTTTAAATAGTAAATTTTGTTGACTTTTTAAAAAAGACAAAAAAAATTTTGAGGAAAACGATAAAAACTTAAAAAAAAAAAGATAAAAAAAAGTTTAAACCAAACTTACGATCAGCCCTAAACCTCTCCTAAGTCCTTAACATCCTATCTCTGACTCTAATAAAATCTTTTTTTAATGACAGTGTGACATGACTACGCCAGGGATCCTTTTTCATCAGTTATTAAAAAAGTGAAAAAGAAATTGTAAAGATTATCATTCATTATCCTCTTGCAAAATAAATTGATCCTTTTTTTTTTTTTTTTTTGGTTAAAGAAAAATAGATTACAAGGGGAGGGTCGGAATACACAGATAATTTTAGAGACATAGATGCTTCTCATGTGATATATAAATCTCGTACGAGATAAATTATCTATATATCTTAATTAATATGATACTAATAATAATCTAAACCTATACATTCAACAACCAACCAAGCCAAGGAAAGACGTTGGCAATCTTTTTTCATTATGTCATCCGCCTGCAGGTGGGACCTGCAAATCTGAATGGCCTCGTCTCATGGATGGTAATGGGCGTCCACCTCTTTGAACAGGGCGTTACATGTCCTCCCTCCATCTCTAGTCCTGGTCCTCCACTCATCATGAGCTCTTTGAGCAATGAAATCATTTTTCTGTTTCTCATTGGGGATGGTCCATGCTCATTTTCAAGTTCATAAATTACATTTATTATCAAAAAAAAAAAAAGTTCAATAAATTACACTTGTACTACTTACTTCTTTCGGGTAGAAAACCATCCTATCTTACACTCCATTTTTTATTATAAATGTCCAAAATTTTATAAAATTATTAAAATGACCTTTTTAAAATATATATATATATATATATCAATCACTAATTAATTAATTATTATAATTAATCAATATCAATATATATATTTACTGATCAATTATAATCAATCATCAGTCAATGCCCATTTTCCTGAATAAAAAAAAATGATACTTTTTTAAATAAAAAATTAATTACATTTAATTTGTTGGTTGGAAATAAAATTTTTAAGTTAGAGTTTGTTAAATGAAAATTTTAAAGTAGAGTTGATTAACTTTTCAAAAATTAGTTAAAAATTTATTAATTTTTTTAAAAAAAATAAAAAAATATATAATTTAGTTAGAATTAAATTTAAATATCAAATAAAATCTTAAAAATTGTCATTTAAAAAAAAAAAAAAAAACTTATTCGATGAATATTGATCAACTGTAGTATTGAGTGAACGTTTTATTCTACTATCAGTCAATGATTGATTTTGATGGTAAAATAGCATACTTTAGGTTGCGTGAATTACTATACCTGACCACACCACACGCAAAATAAAAGGACAGGTTTCTTTTTCTTCCACTTTACCAACATCAAACAGAGCTAGAAATTGTAAAAAGAATAAAAAAGAGAGTTTTCTTGCACTCATTTTTAGACCCAAAATAACAAACGTTGCTTTCCTTTGTATATAATCATTTTACTCAACGTGCTTATAATTAGCTAATAAATAAGAGTTATTATTTAAATGAATTAAGAATAAGATTGTCCTCAAGAGATGTTCAGCATTCTAGAGGCCTTGGCTGCTTACTAAAATTAAAGAATTAAAATACTAGTAATTTTATAAGAGCTTAATGCTAAGTTCATTGTCATTTTGGTACTAAGACATCTTTTTATTGACTTTTTTTTTTTTTTTTTTTGACAGGGCCTAAACCCGTGTTAGTATCGAACAGGGGGTTGCAGAGTTTCTTGACTCTTATCATTTTTTTTTTTGTTTAATATTAAGTATGTTTGGGGTTCTCACTCTGATCAAAATTTTTCACGTTTTTTTTTTTTTTTTAAACAAAAATAATCCAATTTTATTATTTACATATCGAAATCTCTCTTAAAATTAAAACTACTCTATAACTTTTTTTTTTTTTCAAGTCAAAATGATATGATTTTTTTAAATCGCATATAATGATGAGTGTAATGAAACAAGATCAATTTACTATTTTTTCCGAACACGTTTCATGTTTTTACATTGTTTAGGGCCCGTTTAGAGTCACGTTTAGAGATGGTGTTTTGAGGTTGGAGATGGTTTGAGTTTGAAAATATATGTTTGGCGAAAATGACTTTTTGGAGTGAAAAGTATAAAAACTTGAAACGTGTATGGAAAAAAATTAGCAATATGGATATTGTTCCGTTCCTCTCAAAATTATATTTAAAAAAAATATCTTATTTTAATTTAAAACGATAAAATTATGAACTTAAAATTTAAGTTTTTTGAAAATATTTGAAAAAATAAATAGTAAAATTAGAGGAAATGATAAAAAAAAAATTTAGAAAACACTTTTCTAAAAATGACCCCGAACAAGACCTAATTATAAATAGTTCATTTAAACTAAACACACAACCTCAAACATTCATGTTTTTCAATTTAAAATAGCTCAAAACTCCAACCCATCACACACCCAAAATGGGGCCAACTGTTTTTCACTTGAGAAATTTGTGCATTTTGTTGTATGCAATGTAAAAGTGTCTTAATTAACAGAGTGGATCGTTGAAAAATCAACCCCCAAACTAAGAGAGCATCCACTCTCGATAGTGAAAAGTAACCTTTATTATTATTTTTTCTTAACATGATTGGGGCATATGACTCACTTTTCACAAAAGAAAAATAATTCATTTATGGATTTTGAACCTAAAGCCTTAATCCAAACTCCCTCTTTAACAGTCTTACCAAGGAGCCGTTAGGGGACAATTGAAGATGACATATGAGAGATACTTTAAATTAGAATTAAGTTAAGTTTTAGAAATGTGCGATAGTTAAAAAAAAATTTATTTGAAGTGAAAAAGTATAAAAACTTAGAATATGTTCGGATTAAAAAAAAATATTAATATGGATCATGTTTTAAATTTTTTTTTTTTTTGAAATTCTATAGAATTTATAACAAAAAAAAAATTCATCTTATTTTAATGTGAAATAATAAAATTATAAAGTTTTTAGTCTTCGTTTGGTTAGCAGATTTGAATGAGAACTTTATATTAGAGTTAAAGAATTTTTTAAAATTAGTTAAAAAAAATAATTAACTTCAAAAAAAAAAATGAAAACGAGTTTGAATTTTTTAAATTGGATTAGTGAACCACACAAACTATTAAAAAATAGTTTTTATTTTTGACAAGAAAAATAAAAAAAGTTCTCGGACTTCTATTAATTCGTTAATTATTATTTTTTGATTGAGTAATATTTTTGGTTTGAAAAAATTGAACTATAATTAACTATGTAAGCAGAAATAAATAATGGACTATTTGTATATATACTCTTGAATTTTTCAAATTTAGTAATTTAGTCCCTAAGTTTTTCTTGACAATCAACCTTTTAAATTTATAATTTTTTAATAATTCAATTATTTTTGTTCAAATTTATAAAAATTTGAATGGTTTTTTTTACACATAACTTGCACATTATAGTCAAAAAGAACATTGTTGATATTTTTGTTGTTAAGTTCAATATAAATTCCTGTAAAAATTTAAACCTTAATTCAAGTATACTCAAATTTAAACATAAATTTTAAAAGAAATTTATATTAAAATTAAGAAAAAAATAATCACATTGTCCCTTTTGAGCTATAACGTGTATGTATTGTGCAAAAAAAAGATTAAATTATCAAAATTAGAAATTGAAGGGGTTGATTGCCAGAAAAAAAATTTAGAGACTAAATTACTAAATTTAAATATTTAGGAGGTATTCATGCAAATAAGTCTAAATAATGCAGCTTGTTAATATCCGTTAGATAAAGAAAAAAGAAATGTTTGTCTTTTTATTGGTTATTTAAATAAATAATAAATAATAAAAAAGCAGAGATTTCTTTGATTCTCATCACCCATCTGTGGTCAGATGTCAATATGAAAAAAAAGGGATAAAAAATAAAAATCCTGAGTTGTTGTGACCTGACAGCCTATAATAACATGAATTAGTAAAAAAAAAAAAAGAAAAAAAAGAAAAGAAAGTAACTGTAAAAATTAAATTAAAACGAGAGAGGCAATTTAATTTAACTGGAAGGTCAGAAAAGATGGGATGCCCTCTTGAATTGGGCATTTTTTCTGGATTTGTTTGATCAAAACAATGTCAGAAAAGAAAGTCTCCTCAGAAAAAAGGTCCCGCCTTCCAAATTATTGCACCCGCTTCGCTCGCTGAGCGTGCACTGCCCCCCTGAAATTACCATCCTACCCTTTCACCCTAGAGCATCCTCCAATAGTAAGGGTGAGTAAGGCTCGTTTGAGAAAACTAGTCACGTGGCGAATAAACAAAATAAAGTAAAATAAAACAAAACAAAAGTAAAAAAAAAAAAAAACACACACACACACAAACAACGATGAATATACCATCTTACCCTTTTATCTTAGAGCATCCTGGATTGTCAGGAGAAGTAAAAGAATCACTTAGAGAACTCTCACCAATGCAATGTTAATCCTTTGTTTGAGAGAACTATCTTAGGCTGAGTTTGGAAAATCAGTCTGAACTCATGAATTTCAGTTCAAACAGAACTGAACTGGTTTGGTGTATAGGTTCAGTCTAAACTAGTGACTGAACTGTTATAGTCAACTGAGCATATGGCACTGTTGCCCACTGCTCGCCCACGTGCTATGATTCCCTTTCCTCTGTTCTCCGAGAGACATAGTGAAGATTGTATCTGCTCGGACTGGCGATGCAGGGCAGTGAAGAATCCAACTCTGACCAGATTCCACGAGGTAGCCTGGCGTATTTTTCCCTCTCCCCACCTTCAATTTCGGCTGCTCTCTCCTCACTAACAATTTCTCTTTCCCCAGCCCATCCATCGACGCCTCATGAGTCCCAACCGTCGGCAAGACCCGTTTTCCGGTCAGCCAAACGAAGGTGCACGAAGAACATTCGGCCACCGACCCCACTGGTTAGTTATGTTTATTTTGCTTTCTCTCTCTAGATCAGCTTCCCTACCCACGACAACCCGTTTGCAGCTTCTGCAATATTAACAATCACAAAAAAATTTTGAAATTTCGGGCCATTGTGAACCGATTTCACTTACGGTTTGGCCGCAAAGAGAGAGATCGGAAGCGAGAGGCCGAGAGAGATATGATGGGCGAGCTCGCCGGAGGACGGTGATGCGCCTGCAAACCAGCAGTTGATCGACAATGCCCTTGCCTCGGCCTCTTTTCTGGTTTACCCAGTGGTCGATTCGTCGATCGCCCGTCGCCAGCCATGGCCTCTGTCGCCGCCCCCCTGCTCGCCGGAGATCTAGGAAGAACTTTTTTTTTTTTCCTCGCCCACAAGCCACACGTTGGCGTGTAAGGAGATAACATCCCCTCCTTAAATGCAGCTATTGTTTCGGCCATAAGGAGATAAACGGCTGAACTGGAATTCTCATTCCTAGGAAAACAACGTTTGGGTGTGTAAAGATAAAACGACAAGGCACAAAAAAATGTGCTGATTTCCTATTTTCTTGTCATTTTTTTTCCTATTCTTCTTGGTTATTTCTAAGTAGTTAAATAAAAAAATAGTACCTAGGAATTTTATGGCTATCGCCGAGAGACATATCATTTACCTGAATACCGAAGAAGGCGCGACGGGCTCGGCAACCGAAGAGAGGTGTTTAACTACACACATTCATCGTTGCGGAACTGTATTGAGCGGACATTTGGTGTCTGGAAGGCAGATTCAAAATACTAAAAGGCACCAATAGCTACCCGATGGACAAACAAGTTATGATCTCTGTGGCTTGTGCTGTTCTGCATAATTTCATACGGACGGTGCAGGTTGGGGATCCCTTACCGAAGATTACGCCGAAGATTGTATGCCTGTAAGTGAGAATGTTGATGTGAATGCAGATTATGAAGTTGACGACGTAGCCTCTGGTATAGGGTCAAGTACAGGACCGCAGCACATGACATGAGGATGGATGCCATGAATCGGTTGAGAGATATGATGGCGTGATGATATGTGGACAGATTTCAATCAGCCCCGTGGTATAGAACCACGTGAAACGTTGGCGTCGTGTTGTCACTGTTGGCACATTATGACAGTAATGCTGAAGAAAGTATTTTAACATAAAGTTCACTGACCTACTACATACTGATGGGGGTGGTATTTTACGGCTATACGTAATCACAAAATATTTCGATGACGTAAGTTGATTGGTGTTAAGATTAAAATTGTTAATCGAGACATTTTGCGTAAAGAACCTTTGAAGAAGGGTAACATGGGAGGAGAAATTCAAAGTAAGTCTGAGTAGGAGATAATGGCGGCAAAAAATAAATTTTGTGATAATATGAAAAAAGACAGGAGTTGAGGTGAAAAAAAGTCCAATGGGAGAGATAGGAAGACCAAACACAAAAGGCAAAAAAATTGGTAACGCAATTTTTAAAGATCCAAACAAGGCCCGTGGAAACTTGAACTCAAACTTTTTCAACAACAATCAACTCAACTAAAATGTTTTATCTCAAACTTTTTATCAACACTCACCTTTTAAACGAACTTAACTAAACTCAAACTAAACTTAAAAATATCAACTCAAACTTACCACACCAACGTCCTTAGATCCTAATATTTTTATGAAAATATTTAAACATAACTATTTTAATTGTCATCTAAATTAATGTTTTACTATTAATATTAAGAACAATATATTTGAACAGAAATATTAAATTTATATTTAATAGTTATTGAAAACTGTTATTTGGAACGTCAAAAAACCCTTAAATTAGTTAGAGCATCCCAAAAAAGGTCCTACTTCCAATTTATTGCACCCGCTTAGCTCGTTGAGCTTCATTGCTCTCTGAAATTAACACCTTGCCATTTCACCCTAGAGCAACCCGATGGTAAGGGTGAGTTAAGCTCCATTTGAGGAACACATTTTATTTCGATGAAATATATACATCCGTTTAGAAATACATTATTTGTATTGTATTTAATTTTAATGTAATGAAAATAAAATATGTGGAGTGACGAAATCAGGAAGTTTTACCGGAGAGATTAGTAATTATATGGAAAAGGATATGGATTGGATTTTCTTCTTTCTTTCTTTCTTCTTTTTTTTTTAGTAAAAAAAGGGGGGAGGGCTCTTTAGACAATTTTTTTTCTAATAGAATATTTGTTTGGATGTCTTGTACTTAATTATATTCAAATACAATGTATGTTCGAGTTGTTGGTAAGCGAGTGTTCAGTGTGTGATGTAAAATAAATTTAAAAAAAAATGAATTATGAATAGTGGTTATATTTGATTTTTTTTAATTTTAAAAGTACTTATATTTGAATATATTTATAGCAAAACCCAAAGTTGAAACAAAATCAAAATTCAAAATATTTTAAGAAAATGAAATAGGACTTGTAAATTGCAGTTATATATAATAATCTTTTTGATACATCATACACGAAACATTTTAATTGGTACCGAATTCTTATAAATGAATCTTATACCATAATTATTATCATGTAAATCCATCTTTACTTTCTTTAGTATATAATAAAAGAAAACTCTTTGCATTGATCTTAATTTTTCTAATTTAAAAATTGCAAATAATGCATACAGAAACTTGAAAATTAAATAGTGGCACTTTGAATTTTGGCAAATGAAGGTTGTGTTGTTTTCCCGCCGAGGTGGTTATAAATGAAAATAATGTCAAATGTGGATTTGTGGTCCACACAACACAAAGGACGTGAAACTACTAACAGATTCAGCAGACCTTTCTTTACTCTCACCTCACCACTATTAAATATTTGATTATAATTTTATGAGTGTCATTTTATTGAATTTTATCAAGCTGAAATTTATCACTTAAAAATTAATGAGAAAAAAATAAAACTGTATCCGATTAATAGACAACCACAACCCCCCCCCCCCCCCCCCCCCCCCCCCCCCTCTCCTTTTATTTATTTTTTAGATAAAAGTAAGTCATCACTGATGAGACATCATCGGCCTTTAATGTTAAAATGGACTATTTAAGGAATTAAAAATTAGAAAAAGAAAAACGATGGATATCACCCGTGGTGATCATGGCCACTACTTTTATAACCATTTAGCACAACTAGTTAAATCTATGCCATAAAAAACTAGTTAAGTTTAATTTATCGTGCTTTTTTTATTTTTTTATTTTTTTTTTAGAGGATGGTAAAAGAATTTGATTGTTGAGATATTTATTATTAGGTCCACATGATCATGACTATTCATATTTTAACGGGTTAGAATTGGTGTTTTCATCTGACGTATGATAATTATTGGTTTGTCTTAATCTAAGGACTCATTTGGAATAATGATTGGAGTGGAGTTTTGTAGATTAGAGTTAGAGTAAGTTGGAATTAGAATATGTGTTTGATCAAAATGTAAATTGTAAATGATCTGTGATATAGTAAATAATATAAACTGTGATAAAAAAAAATGGATCTTATTTATTTTTTCTCGTCATTTTGTACGATTAAAGAAAAACAATTATCTAGTTTCGACATGAGATAATAAAATTATAGATTTTAACGTTTGAGTTTTTTTTTTAAATAAAAGAAATAGAAAGTAAAAAATAGATTTGGGAGTTTTATGGTTCATTTGGAACACCGTTCATTTGACATTATGTCCGAATGCAATGCAATATAACCACTATTCCTCATATATCCTATTGAAATACAAATACTTTTAAAAGTTAAATCCAAAATAACTACTATTTTTCATTTCTTTTTTCTATTTACTTTTACCGATCACATCACATACTATTTATTTTTCAACAACAACTCAAATACATATTAAATTTGAATGCAATGTAAGGAAAAAAAATCCAAGCGCTATTGTATTTTATTACATTATATTTAAATACAACATACAATATAGGTAGTTTTCACACGTACCATTAGAATTGAATACTTGGAAAATTTAGATTGGAACTAATATTTCAAATTCCTTAAAAGTTGAAATCTTAGAATCACAATCCAATTTTTGTCATTTTTTTTTATTTTTACTATTCATACAGTTTTTTAACTCAAACTTTAAAAGTTTATAACTTTGCATATAAAAGTCCAAATGAGATATATATTTTTTAAAAATTACATAGAATTTCAAGACGAACGAAACAAGTTCCATATTGATATTTTTTTTTCCGAACACATTTTAAGTTTTTACACTTTTAAGTCAAGCAATTCAAAAGTCTCAATTAACGCACAAACAATCTAAACTCAAATTCTAGAATCCAAATCTTAACACCAAAACACATGCGAAATACACATATAAGTAAGTTCTAGACTTAAAATATGAGTATATCCTTTTGATTAAAAAATGGTCTTAAAGGTTAGAACCACCAATGTCTTTAATTGCATTGGCAATAAGACTAAAAATAGAAACAAAAAATATATTTTATTTAGAGAAAATAAAATTGTGATTATAAATATAACTTAATGATAATTTTAACTAAACTGTATCACACTATATAGAGTTCGAATTTGTCATGTATAAATTAAGGTTTCATTCAGTGTTACAGTTTAACTCCAATTAAACTGTATTTTTTCATATAAGGTTTTGTCTTATTCTGAAAGTCAACAAAATTTATAACTTAAAAAATTTCATTTCCAACTAACAAATCAAACGCAAGTTAAAACCAAAAAAAACAAAAACTTTCAACCGTTCTTTTATTTAGAAACTATTTTTAACGCTAACTCAAAATCGAATCCTTGTTTTTTTGGTTGAAGCTAATTCAAATCTCTCTCTCTCTCTCTCTTTTTTTTTTTTTTTTTTTTGGAAGCAATTCACATATGTTTGTTCATGGGAACTTGAGCAAACTGAAGAAGGGCCAAAATGAAAAATAGTACCCAAAGTCCTACAGTGATTTGTAAAGTTTTAGAGAAAGTGACAGAGGAACCATAATACGGACGAATTAGCATTCAGAGTCAGAGGCACCTTCCTTGTGTTTCGTGATCACTTTGTCGTTATAACATTTACAATTTCGTAATCCATTTCTGCCCCGTGAGTAGTTTTAATTTACTATTAGGCCCCCACCTTATTTTTAACTAATAAAAAACACATCTCCCATTTCAGGTGCTTTCTCAGTATCCAAACATTCTGTCTTCGAGTAGCTCATGAATTTTCAGAAGAAAAATGGAAAGATTGTTAAATCAATGGAGATTGGTGCGGCTCCAATCCCAAGCCAACCATGCATTTCATCTTCACACAGTGGTCCTACCAAATATAATCTAAATTGGTGTGCTTTTTTATGTTCAACATTGTGTGACATAGTTAGAAAGAAAATGTGGTCCTTTTCCCTTGTTTAGTGTTTATATTAAAATAAAAGGACCAGAGAATAGTATAAAATAAGAAGCATAGTAATAATAGGACAAAAGTTTACGATAAAAATTATACTTAATCTTATTAATAATTAAATTTGTTATTTTAACTATTAAATTAATTATCATTTAACGATCGGATATCTAAATGTTTGTATTTATATATGAAGGACGACATGCACAACTACTTTTACAATGTCCATTAGAAGTTGGTAGGGTAAAGTTAGAGTTCCTAGGCTAAATTTTTCAAAAAGTTGTATTTATTTGTATATTACTATTTTAGCAATGAATGCTTCATTACATCGTTCCCATCATAATTGTGCATGGCGTGACGAAACAAGCAAATTTATAGCCTTCTCAGCAAAGTTCAGAACTCAACACGTGTTTCAACGAAGTGTTGGAAAAATTGACCCATCTTGGTGGACATGTCCAAAAAATAGGCCTTGAAAATTATTATGAGTAGCCCATAAATTCATAATGGAGGAGTTGGTTTGGCTGCCATGAATGATCTGAATTTGAAAATAAAAGCTTCGCGGTCGTGTACTTTGGAGGAGAGGCTAAGAGCCAGATGTGGTTTTGGGATATATATTATGGTGGGAAGATTTGTTATTCCAGTCCATAAAATATTCATCTCAACTCTCTAAAAAATTGCAAATCTCATTCATCCTTACCACACGGGATAGAATTTGTATCGTGTTGATTGCTAACGAACAATAGGTCTGATATCGTCTTTATTTTCGGAAATTGGTGGTGGCTTATGCCGGTTCATTCTCCGTAAAGGTGATGAAGCGGCCCATGCACTAGCTAAGCATATGTTTGGTGTTAAGATTTGGATTGTAATATTCAGATATAAATTGAATTGTGCATTTGATGAGACATTTGCATTGTTAAATTAAAAAACAAAAAAAATTTGAGAAATCTGTTTGGAAAAAAAAATTTATGAAACTTATTTCATTCGTCTCAAAATTATAAGTAATTTAAAATAAAAAAAATAATCTCATTTAGACTTATATATTCAAAATTAAAAACTTTTAAAGTTTGAATTACAAAACTGTATAAATAGTAAAACTGAGTTTGACTTTCTAGAAAAAAACAAATTAAATCGTGAATTATAATTCAAACTAGAACACCAAACACCCCATAAATTTGCTTTCCTCCGACCAATAACAAATAGGTAACGAAAGGTAGCAAAAAAATTACTGTTTACTCTAAAAATAAGTTTCGTTTTGTGGTAAAAAGATGTGATCTAGCATTTATCTGCAGAGTAAATTAGGCTAGCACAATGACAACAGGATATGGGACGGGAATACATAACCCCATGCAAGAGTTCTGTCGTTCCGGCTAAGCACAATCCGTAGCTGGCTTACACCGGCGTTTTCTTTGCACCTCAACGGTATTCTCATGTGGTTCAACAGATTGTCGATAATTTTCCAACGACTTCGGTGATTCAATCAGTCCAGGTTTAGAAGGTGCACTCGGAGACTAAGAACTACGCTGTTACATTTCGCAAACCTGGTCCTAAGAAGTTTTCTATTCCTCTTTATTTGAATATACTTAAGCTTACTATAATATGAATACAAAGAATCAATTTCCACTATGAGCCTGTACAACGAGGGAAATCGGAACAAATGGCATATCCCGACTTCCAAATTGGTGGTGGCGATAACAGCACTCTTACTATTCTATTGGTAGGCAACTTCGGATAGCCATTGGCATGGACCGAAATTAGGGGGAATAAATGAATAATCCCTTTAAATTGAAGCACATCGCATCATTTACAATTTCTCCTACGGACGACTTCAAATCTCCCGCCATTGTCTTGAGCCAATCACTGAACATGACAAAAGCACTCCACCAACCTTGCCAGTTTCCCTTGCTTCAAAGTTAAAATCTAAAGAGCATCTGCCGGTTGAGAAGAATTCTCTCAGGACATGTTATTTGACCAAGCAATGATATTTCTTCAGGGGTCATCATCAGTGTGCCGGTACTCAAGTAGTGTCTTTTGGTCCGTCCCCTGTGTTCGAACATCAGGCAACTTACATTACTTATTTGCAAAGGCTATTACTATACGAAATTGAAAAGCAGGAAGAAGCCAATTTGACATCACAAGTACACACCTCCGTTTTCTTGGTTTTCTCCTTTTCTTCTGACAAGCGAGAAGCTTCTGATCTTGACATGCAGCGTAACGAAGAAAGATATTCATAATATGCAGCACCTTTCAGTGCCATGCAAGATTTTGAAGGAACAATGGACTGAATTACATCAAAGACGGACGATGCGTTTCCACTGCATTGCAGGCATCAAGAGTTAATGGATTTGTACATTTAACTATACAATTTATGAAACAAAATAGATGGTAAATTTAATACCTTTTAGATGAAATGTCACTTTTTTCCCGGATTTGTGAATTTCTTCCAGTAGTTGTTGCCATATCATGTCCAGCTAATTTACCTAATGCCATCATACCAGTTTCAGAAGCCAACATTTCAGAGGCTAAATCTACCGTGCTAACGGAATCTATGGTCGATCCAACAGCAGCAATGTCTTTAGCATAGAAGCAAAATCCATGTTGTGCAGTTGTGGAGGCCAAGATCCCTTTATCATAAAACTGTATGTATCTGACTCCTCAGAAGGGATCGTTGATGGTTCTAAAGAGTCCTGCAGTAATATGAAATTAAATCATCGACTGACATTGACAATAAAAATAGCAAGGGTCCTTTTAATTTCCAATCAGAACATAACATGACACTTACATTTGTTAGTGGTTGACAGTTAGAAAGCAACACATCTGTTTCTGAGATTAGATTGCTCATATTATCAGCAAGCTTGACAATTTGGAGAGGATGTTGCTCTTCTGATCTCGCATACTGTGCTAGGTCTGCACGGCGGCTACGGAGTTGATTCCATGACTTTTGTACTGAATCAGTCAAGACCAACGGTTTTGACTTCTCTACAAATTTACGCAGCCTGCGAAACTCCATGTGGCTTGACTCGTCCATCACCTGATTCCCTATTGCTACAGCCTCCACATGCTCATTGTGAGAATCATCCATCTCTTCTTGTTCGCAAAATTCTGCAACTATATATGTATTACTTATAAAGGTATCTGAATGTTTTTGCTGTTCTGACTTCGATACATCCTGATAATCAGCTTCAACTGGTATCCTGTTGTTGCTCACTGAAACTTCTTCCATTGTATCCCCAACATTATCACAGGACATTGTTCTTAAATGTACCTCTGTGCCATCATAAAATTCAGTTTCTGGAACGAATGATGATTCTGGCACACATGACACATCAAGTGACTTGCATTCGTCATATATGGGGATGCAGCCTGCAGCTTCTGAAAAATAATGCTGTTCCTCATCCATATCAGATGCTGCAGAACAAGGTAGCTCCTTAAACGATGGACTCTCTTCAGGAAGTGCTCCATTATTGGTGTCTCTATGCTGTTCCTCATCCATATCAGCTGCTGCAGAACAAGGTAGCTCCTTAAACGACGGGCTCTCTTCAGGAAGTGCTCCATTGTTAGTGTCTCTATTTGTGAATATATTACATCTATTACCAATTTTTTTCATCTTCGGAATCCGAAGACAGTATCATATCCTGGTTTTTTCGAACAATCCTTCGAGAACAGGAAAATGGAGTGTCTGAATTATCGGAAAACTCAGGAACGGTATCAAGTTGTGCTCTAAACTCATCATAGTCATGAACAGAGCAATTCCTGCTCAACATTTCTGCCTTCTTCGCCTCTATAGTTTCCATTTCATTATTGTGCATAAAACTAAATTCTGTTTCCCTCTTGTCCAATTGTTCTTCACCAGTGGCCTCCATTAAGCAATTTACTTCCCCGGATAGTGACGCAGTAATCTCTTTATCAACTAGCTCAGATAACGGAGAAGGTAATTCCCAGGGTATCAATTTTGGAAGTATCTGATGGACAGCCTCAAGATCAAATAGCAGTGAACCACACGTCCTTCGGCTTTTCCTAGCTGGACAATAATAAATGCATTCCTTTGTAAAGATGATAAGAATTCTCGGGACAAGCATGCATATTTGATATCATTTGTCTTTTAAGGCCCCCAAAAAGATATTAACAACAAAAAAACCATTTCAGAGAACCTCCCTCTATTAAACAGAAAAGCTAAAAAAGGCACAAAATTTAAGTCGTCACTAAATTATTTGAACAGAGGTTATTTAGTAAAATAAAGTCATCAAGACCCCAAAATCCCTTTTCCATACAGCATACAATATGAGGAGCAAAGAAAAAAAAAAAGACGATACTTATCCTGTTTGAAACTAGTACATGTAATAACAAAAGCATCCATGGAATTCGACTGACCTTTCCTAGTGGTTCTACCCTGGCACCAGAACTGCAGATGCATAATGGTTTTCCGTATATCTCCCTGACAATATCCAACAAATCGTTCCAATAAATGAGATTGGATGTTGGCTCTCTCTGCAGCGCAAACCTGCAATGCAATTACATATTGAATTTTGACAAAAGAAAATTCCAGATTCCTGTAACGAACCTAGTTTAATAGGGAAAAAGAACTGTACCATATAAACATGGCAAAGCAGCTCCTCTGGTGACGGAGGTGTAAAACATATCTGCTTTCTATCTAAATTGTCTGGCAGGAAAGGATTATGACCTTGATTTTTCCACAATTATAAAGATTAGCAATAAGGAAACCTTCCAGAAATACAAAGTTTCTAATTAGAAAAAATCTATTTGTAACAGTGAGCCCTCTTACTGTTGCTTGTTAATACTATGGGCCCCTTTGCCGTTTCAGCAATCAGCTGTACAGCTGCAATAAATCCCCGATCTTCAGGGAAAGTGATATCCACATCTTCAAATAGAATTAAAGGTTTAAGTTCACTCTGACGGGAGCAACTTCCAGCCTCCTTGCAATCAGACATGTCGGATTCTCCTGTTGCATTCCGACAATTTTCATCTGCTAAGGGTATGAATTCAACCACCCTCGTCTTCTAACTCTTGGGTTGCGGTACCATTTGCCAGATTTGAGCAGGGTTTATAAATATGCTTATTCAGTGATCCCATAGGATTTGCTAGTGACCTAGACACATATTGAAAAAATCTACTCAGCAATAAATAAGGTCTAATGTCTGTTATGGTTATTACTAATAGTCTAAGGCTGACCCAGGGCATAACTCTTTTAAGCAAAAGTTTCTCTTCAGAATTTTATTGGCATAGAAAATATTCATACAATTACCATGTTCCATGTATACCAGCAAAAAGGAAAAGAAGCAGCATAAACAAGAACAAACTCAATGCTGTCAAGTGTCGATGTCATCTTAAATCATAGACTCAGAGTACAACAGAGACTTATGGTCAGTCCTCAGTTTCCCCAAGTTAGTATATTGAGTCAATAAAAATAAGGTATATGGAGTCAAATTAAAAAAGAACCAGGTTCGGGATATGACAATAAGTAATTATGAATATACACATTTATAGACAGAAGGAAAACATTAGTAAAACGGAAATGAATATACCTTAGATCATCCATGAATCTCATCAAAGGCAGAAACGTATTAGAGATCATCATTGTGATATTTGAAAATTAAGTAATTATGAATTATACAAATTTCATGTCGGTATAAACGATTATGTCTTCACCAGATTAAACCCATTTTTCACTATATGTGGTGGGACGTATGTAGACTATAAGAACAGTAGCCTGTGCATCATTAGTGTGTTATCGGAAAAGGGTCATTTGGAACGGTATCGTCTTTTGCCATCTGAATTGAACTTATGAGCTAAAGATTAAGCTCTACATTGATAAACAGAGAAAGATATTGTCATTTGAGATTCATTCGGCATAGACAGGTGCAACTTGAACGCCTTTATGAGACACCAATCACAACAGTTTTTTTTTTATTAAAAAAAAAAAAAGGTTCTGAATCAAAATTACAAAAGAAAAATTCTTTTACTTTCCTTTGCATTCTCAGTACAAAAAAGCAATATAAATACTTTTTCTAAAGGAATAAAAAGAACCTTTTAAGTTGACGTGATTCTAAAGCCTCACCAAACCTCTGCTTCACAAGAGCTCCATTTCGACATTCTGATGCACTGACCTGAAATAAAGAGATAGTCAATCAATAATCAATATGCCAGTTCAAAATATAAATCAACATGCAGAAAAATAACCATGTATAACAATGATTAAATCCAAAGAAAGATGCCTAATGACTCGGTAGCCAGTAGAAAAGAGTGAGAGGATGGTTTATTGTTATGCTGTCAACTGTTTCATTATGGGGAAAAAAAGTAGCTACATTTGGTCACTGCTTGGTCACTGTTTGTAGAAAGTTTTTCAGTAAAGTTATATGACATATTATTACGTGGAATCATAGATGCATAAAAATAGGGATTTTAAGACGCATTGAACTACCATCTTCATTGACATTAGATGGTTATGTACATGTGGGGATTTGAAGAGAAGGAAAAAAAAGGAGGGGAACAAGAGCAATCATCACCAATGAACAGCAAATTTCCTGATGTAGCAATTATGTCACAATTTAAGTACCTCCAAAACCTCAAATCCTTGCTCTCGTGCACAAGCATAAATAGCAGCAGACTTTCCACTCTGCAACATGTGAGTCAAAGATCTTAATCTGAAAAATGCATCACTTAAGTGGATAAATATTGAATTTGGAAACCATCTATAGAACTGCAAATGCACTGAACAGGAGTCATCAACAAGGAAGCCGCAGCTCACAAACTGGAAATTGACACTTTTAATCATCTATGGTCCTAAATTTAAAAAGTGCATTGTTACTTTCATTGACAACATTGAAAACGACAAGGCCCTTTCAGGACACAAACACTCATACACCAAAAAGAAAAGGCTGTATATGCACAAATCTGTTTTTTATGTTGCTCTTTTTTCCAGCATAAAACAAATTAAGCTTAAACTTTTATAAAACAAGTAAACTTGAAATTGAGACAAGGTAAAAGGACACAAAAGAGACAACTCTAACTGTATCCATATTGACCCAAGCTCTAGGCAGTTGTATATTTTAGTACCCTAATAAGGATAGCACTAGAAATTAATAACATATGTATCGATTGATTCCTGTTGTCTTAATTTCCAATAAATTCACTTCGGAGATTCTGACATGTTTTTAAATCAGAACCTTAAACAAGCAGGTATAGAGGTTAAAAAGAATAGCTCCCCTCGGAGACCAAAGAAAATGACTCACTATAATCATAGACAGATAGTGAACTTTATAACGAGTATTTTTTGCACGTACCCCAATTGGCCCGGTAACTAAGAGGACATTTTTTGGGCCAGCCTTTTCATGTTTGTTTTCTGAATCAGAGTCACTTTCAGAACATAAATAATTGTTATCTTCCATGTCACCCATAACACAATCAACAACTTCCTTGCTGATACGAGAATCTCTCTCATGCCAATGTTGGAGCCACTCACTCAAAAACTTCACAGACTCGTTGTTACCGCATACCTACTTGATCATGTCACAGAATAAACAAGAAGAAATTGGTGAAACAAAGGTGTGTTTATCCATCTAAAAGATTGGAGAAATTCCAAAATTGCATAACTTCTACAATGAAAAAACAGACCAAGTTATCAAACCTCCAGGGCCTTTTTTGGCTGGTACTTATAGATCCATAAGCCATCCTTTGGTTGATTACTACAACCAATATAATATGACTTCATCCTGCAATTAATGCAGCAGTAAAGTAAGATCTTATCTTCTAATTGACTAATTGCAAACTAAGAAAAATGCACGGGTAATTCCAATTCTGTATGATAATAATCTCAAACAGTAATTGTGCAACGTCAGATACAACTAGTAGTACTCATTCTAAAAGGTCAGTTAGAAAGAGCATAATACAATAAATCATAAAAATGGTGACACGTTTAATTAGATAAAGCTCATATGATTATAGCAGAAATGTTGTTTGAAGAAAACAATTAACAGAAGAATATTAGTATAGGAAATATAGAAGTTAAAAAAAAAGAAAAAGAAAAAAAGGGGGAAACAAAAGATCTGAGATAATTTATAACCACCTTTCCTCGAGAAATCTATTTTGCTGCCCAATGTCTGGCTTCCTTGCCAAATCAGTATGCCCACTGAAGGGATCAACTTTATTTATGTCACGGTCCTGGCTATAATTTATTTGAATTGACTGAATCACAACATCCCAACAAAAGAAACAGTTAGTAGAGCAGTGAGAGCATATATGGAGGGGTAAAAAAATCAAAAGTCGGATAAAACAATGCAGTATTTACATCTGAATCCTTTAAGGGCTTGTAGCAAACCACTTTCTCATCATCTGATATGTCGAAGGTTGCTTGTGCCATTTCATACAAACATTCTTGTTGAATGGGACACTGATCAAAAGAAACCTCATCATGAAAAAGTGATGTGTTTCTGGGATCTGAATTAGTTGGAAGCTTATCAAAACGTAAGCACTCAACAGAGCCTTCAAAAATGGATGAGCGAGTGCTTTCTAAAACACAATTGCTTTTCATGAAGATTCCCTCACGAAACGCCCAGGTTCTCCAATCAAGCGGCCCTTCCTTGTCCTGTATGGAAGAATTTTAAGGTTCACTATGGTATGTGAAAACTAACAGCAAATTCTAATTCCCCCAACCAGCAACCACCAAAACGTCTGTGTTAAGAGCTAAACTGTGAGAATCTTACCTGGGTCCTTTCAAAGACGTGGATTGGGCCACAAGTCATTTCTTTATTGTCTCTAACAGCTGCAAACTGTTTGCTGTCCAAGTCAATTACCTCTCGGCTTTTCTTGCCTACTTTGCAAGATGAGAAGAAGGGGTGCATTTGCTTCCCTGCAAATAACCGTGAATTTTCCTGATCAAAAGCAAAGGGAAGACACTTAGGATTCCACACCAAATACATACAGGCGAAAACCAAAACGCTAATATGCAAGAATCCAATTTCCAAGTCAAAATCACTTGCAAGTTTCGAGCAAACAATATCGTCAAAAACTAAACTTCCAGAAGCAATAGTAGCCTAGAGAACTACACAAGGGCAAGTTCACTAACTCGCAGTGGATTATGATTGGAAAGGGAAAAGGATTGTAAGCGAAAGAGAACATAAGCATTTGATTCAAGTAAGTAAACATTTGAACAAAAGGAAAGGAAAAAACTCCTCCCATTCTCTTCCTATTGATGATATGTAAATGTACCCCAAAAAAAATTAACCAATAATCCGGAACCCAAGGGCCTACGATTAAGGTTGGTTGGGTTTAGAACAATTAATCCAAACGAGTCACTTATTTTCACTCTACATGAAAACCAACAAGCACAGAGAGTGACTAAAAACACATGCATCTATTTTCAACAAAGTCAACCAACAAATTGATAAGAGACTGACTTGTCAAAAATTTGATAAGAGAATAGTTTCTTGGTCAAAAATTAGCATGCAAGTGTGTGTGTGTGTGTGTGTGTGTTTGTGTGTGTGTATGTTTATGTATAAATATGTTTGTATGCATATATATACATATATATATATATATATATATATATAGACTGACCTCGGCAGTCATCCTAGCCTCTAACCGCAAATTAGGGATTACAATAGGTGCATCTTCACCCTGCATATTTGCTAAATCTTTCTTTGGAGTATTATTCCGGGATCGTTTTCCTTTTACCTGACAAAATACCAAACAAACAGAGAACAATTAGAAATTTTTTTCCTTTTTGCTGAAGAACCAATTAAAGTTTGAATCAATTCACTTCAGTACTCATCCGAAGAGGAAAATTGGGGATCGGAAGAGAAAAATTAGCCAAATTCACAAAAATTTACCTTCTCGGAAGATCTTTTAGTAGGCGTCGATTTTCCCTTCGGCTTTCTCTTTCTCTTACTCTGACTCCCGCAGCACTCCTCGTCCTCGCCGCCGCCGTCGTCCTCGTTGCTATCTCTCTCGCCATTGGCTTCGAGCTCTGGCGGTTGAGGTTTTGGCGGGAAAAGTGTGGACTGGACCAGTCTCCGGCGGACGGGTCTCCGCTCCGGCAGCGCTGGAAAGAGCTCGCCGGGACTGAGATCCTGCGAGGAATGCTCCTGATCGGGGGGTGAATTATCCATAGGATCAGGAGCAATTGGGTGGTTGGAGGGGGTTCTGGAATTGGGAATTTAGGGTTTGGAAGGATTTAGGGATTTAGGAGATAATAGAAACGTAAATCTACAGGGACACAGAGAGAGAGAAATTTGGAGGGAACAAAGAACGTTGTTCCCGCCATTTACAGGAGAAATTTTGATTTCCCAATGATTGGATTCGCTTTAAAATATGCATGTGTGTATGTATATGTGTGTGTGGTGTTTTTTTTTTGAACTGCTTGGGTTGGTATCCGCTACTTATTTATTTATCTATTTATATGTTTATACTAATATCACTTGAACATATTTTCGGGAGTATATGTAATAGAGCTCTTTTAAGAAATACTATCAATAATTACCCGTTCAAAGGCTATTATTGAATTGCTTTTAAAATTTACTGTTATAATTTTGTGTAAATTTAATATTGAATATACTATATTTCCTCTTTTTTTTTCCTTAAAAAAGAAAAAAAAAAAAAAAAAAACTTTCTCTCTCCCCCTCCTCTCTCTTTTCTTGCCGATGGGTGGAAGGTTGTTGAGGGGAGGCGATTTCGCGATCCCCGAACAGCGGAAGCTCGCCCGATTGGGGGCCAACGTCGGGGTTTTCGGGTGCGAGGGCCCAGATCTGGGAAGGCCTGGGTCTCGTTGGGGGTGAGGTAGGGGGGGGGGGGGTCATGGCTTGGGTCTACGTCGGGGGTGGGGGGGTGCTTGGGCTCGTCGGAGCGGGGGAGTAGATCTAGTCGGTCACCGGCGTCGGTGGAAAAGTCACCAGCGTCGGGGAAGGGGTGGGTTTTATTTTTATTTTTATTTATTAATTTATATTAATATAAGGTAATGTGTATGATAATTATGAAACACAAATAACATCTCAACTGTTCGATTATATCTTAACGGTTTAAAAATGAGCCCTATCGATAGGGTATAAAAATAGAAGCTTTACTGCAAATTCTCCCCTTATTTTCATATTAGTTTTTTATTATTTATTTTTTTTAAATCAACAAAAATTATAAGTAATTTTTAAAAAATCAACAAACTTCAATCTAAAAATTTCATCTCCACCAATGAACCAAAATGAGGCTTAATACTTTTTTTTTCCCCTAACAATCAACTTCTTGAACTTTGAATTTTTGACAATTTAGTTATTGCTCAAATCCGTTAAAATTTAGACCATTTTTTACACATTACTTACATATTACTACTTAAGAAGGACATTGCAATTACTTGCATATTACTGCTTAAGAAGGATATTACTCATCATTTTTACTTAATTTTAAAATAATTCTTTCATAAAGAATAATTTAGTTGGAGTTGAATTTCAACGCTAAACAAATCGTTAAAAAATTATTTGACTAGTACAAAAATATTAATTTTATAAAAAATAAATACAAAAGTATTAAATATAAGAAAAGTTTAGCTCTGTCATAAAGAAAAAAATTTACTATCTATTAACAAATTAAAAAAAAATTCAAGGATTACTTTTCATCGACCTTCAACAAAATAAAAGAGTACATCAAACAAAAGGAGCAACTCTATTCCAAACACTTTTTCAGCCGCGAATGGCAGTAGCAATGGCATCTGGGAATGCTATCGCCATGGGAATCAGACCAACCTCTGTTTGGCATGTTTCTAACAAGCTTCAAAGCCGCCATGGAAACTCATTCTCTAGGATTTTTACTCATTTCTTCTTCTTTTCTAACAAGCTTCAAAGCCGCCATGGAAACTCCTTCTCTGGTATTTTTACTCATTTCTTCTTCTCCTTCTTCCAAACCGCCATGCAAACTCATCCTTTACTCAAAGCCCGAGTGGTGTTTGTGAAATTGCCTCAAAGAAAAGCTTCTCGTTGTCTGCTTCCGATTCTCTTCGCCATGTTTATTTGGAGGTACCATCACACCACTCTTTTTTATCCTTTTTTTTTTTTTTTTTCCTGCTTTCTCTTCTGTTTTTTAACTTCCAAAAACGATAAGTTTATTTGTCTGCTTTTCAAATAAAGGGATATTTGCCACCAAGTTTATTATTCTATGACCATTTGGTTTCCATGTTCTCTTCAGACTTTCTTAATTTCACAATCTCCTTTCGTATCTTTTGCATGGCAATAATAGTTAATATTTTTAAAAAAAAAATCTGAAAATATAAGTTAAGAGACCTAAAAATGTGGGAAAGGAAGCATAATTGTAGTAGGACACAAAATTAAGATGAGGAGGAAAATATACGAATGGATCTTCCACGTATTTCTTTTATGTCGAAGACACAGAACAACTTCATAAATCCTAGTTTACTTCAAACTCAGAAGTCCTCTTTATTTATATACGAATGGATCTTCCACTTTTAAATTCAGTCTCAAGTAAACCACAAACTACTTCTGAACCCTAATAAATTCCATAGCCAAAGTTGATCACCAAGCGAGACCAAACCCTCAATGGAGTTCATGAACAAGCGCAAGAACGACCAACGAGACGTGGACGATTAGTACTCTTCCATGGATGACTTCGTCCGTAAAGTGAGGCTTACGTTTGCGAATGTGATCAGGTATACTGATTCTTCCCATCAAGTTCATAGATTCGCCCGGGAGATGAGACAAGTTTTCGAGACGAAGTTAAAACTTTTTTTGCTAGAAGATATGAGCAAGGCTTCAGATGATTTTGGGAAGCAAATTGCTGTGAAAACTAGTTCTTCTGTGTCAGTAAAGAGGTTGAAGAAGGGGACCAATAATTTGAAAGAAATTCACAAGGAAAAGATCGGTTGTGAGCTTATAACAAGGAAAAGGCCGCTGACAAAACCTAAGGAGAAATCGGTTCCATCCACGGCCAGCATTGTCGTAACAGTTTCGACCCCCCAAGCCCAGGAGTCGAGGAAGAAAAAAAACAGACAACAAATCAGAGTAGAGTTTGGAAACCAGAGCCAACCATTGTTAATGGAAGCAGCTTTAAAGGGTTCCAACAAGTTCAGCATTCACAAAAAAGATGTTGAGGTTTTAAAGACCAAGAGCTCTGCCTTCACAGTGGCTGATAATTCAGACAAGAGTTCTGGTGTTGTTTGTGATGATCAGGTGAAACTCTCACCAAATACAGCTCTCCGAATAGAAGTTATGAAGTGTCGCTTTGCGGGCACTATGTTGAGAGCAGACGAGAAGATGGCGGATGACAAAGGACATGATGGCCCTAGTGAGGTAGCGAAAAAAGAAGCCATGATTAAAGAGCAACGGGAGAAAGCTCGGATGGGTCTAATTGAAATGAAAAAGAAAGCAGAGAAGAATGGTCAAGAGATTTACAACATGAAAGAGCTCGAGATGCTGTGTGGTGGTGGTGATTATTCTACCAAAGTATTGCTTGGACTCCCACTCAAGAAGTTAGGCTTACATCGTAAGCCTGATTTTGATTTTGCTTTTGAAGAAGAAGAAGAAGAAGATATAGATTTCATGAATTAATTTTGCTGTTTAAATTGTTTCAGTTCATAACATTTGGCGATGTATATAAACCATGCTTTTTTCCCCTGTTTTCCTTCTTGTACTCATTACAGAGACATATTTTGAGGTAACAAGAACAGGACAAATCAAATTTGCCATTATTATGCATACAAATACGATGTTGTTTTTATTGCACAGGCACATTTAGAAACACCTGTTTGTGTATATATGTATATATGCATATCTAGAGAGAGATGTTTGTTGTTATTAAGAGGGACAGTAAGCTTGGGACAGGTGCAACCAGAAAGCCATCCGTTCCCGTGGTTTTAGTGACTAACGAATGTTTCGTCCCAATCCATATGCTTTGGTGGGGTGACGAACGAATAGTCCACATCCGATGATCCACATAGTCTGCTGTTTTATGTCCTTCAAGATTGTCGGGGGGTGCAGAATATGGCTCTTTCTGAATATGAGGGCATTTTTTATGCCTAAGTAAGAGGGAACTATCAGACGCATTGGCTGGCGTAAGAAGATCCGGTCTCTCTACCAAAAGGATTGGGAGTCGGTCACGAGGAAGGAAAAGATCGAGGTAACTGCACTAGTACTATCTACCTGTCTGATTGAGTTAAGGTTTCCTCAAATTTCTGTCATCCAAGAGGTTTTCTTTGTGAATTTGGTGGTATGCAAGGGTGTAGAACTTGAGCTCACAAAACTTGAAGGACTCGTAGAAACCATCCATGAGAATCTAAAAATCTCAAGGACAGGTTAGCTCTGACTATTCCTTTGAACTTTTTATATATATATATATATATATATTTTGTCACTTGATTAATTTATGGAGAATGTTGCTTCTGTTGACTAATTCTCTTTAAGATGTGGTTATCTTAACGCAACCTTGTCTGCAGATATTTTCTATTCCCACACTTCGCTGTAACGCTGTTACGCGACGTGCACTCCGTTTCTGTTATCTGCCTCTGAGAAAACAAATTAGTATAGCCGCTATATCGACAGCAATTGACCAACTGTATTGTCCTTCGTTTCTTGTTTTTGGGTGAGCCACCATGATTGTTGCAATAGACTAACTTTACATATATAGGACTACTAAGCTCAGAAGATAGTCAGTACTTCGACGAAATCTATTGATTTTAAGACGACGAACGAGGAGGACGATATGCCTGCCCACGATCTACTAATGGGCAAGTAGATTGATTGGTTCAAATCCAAATAATCTTTAGCCGGTCATCATCATAATGTGATGTTTTTTTCCTCTGATTCATCGGAGGGTCCTTTGGAGCACAAATATACTATTGAAAAACTTGCTGTTTTCATATCAGACTTATTTCATGTTTTGATCTTTGATGGATTTATTTTCTCATAGACACTGGAAATAAAAATTTCCGATAGATCTTTTAGAATAGACTGGATTCAATCTTAATTGAAAAACACAGATAATGAAAAGCTAGAAAGACCCGGTCTATGACATGCATGAGGATGTCAAACTCTGTATCCCGTAAACGGTTTTCATACACAACTACATGAGCGTGGTTTCAATTCAATTGTAGTTGATCTAAGCTTTTATTTTTTATTTTTTTGGTTCCTTTGTTATTTGGTATAACATCAACACTGGGAAAAGGACATGAGGGAAGTTAGCGAAAAAAAGAATGCAAGAGTCCCGTGGCAATTTTCCCCGTTGATCCGCAGGGATATGCTTTAAATAGGATAGAGGAAGTTCAAATCTAAATTGGTTCCGATTATTTATTCTTATTTATCTATCCAGTTTAGTTATAAATTAACTTTATATTAAAAAATATAGAAAATTAGACTGTGTGGCCTTTTTTAGTCACTTAAACTAATAGAAGACCAAATTTTTTTTTATTTAGAAAAAGAATTGTTTGTCATTTTTCAGATTCGGCCAATCAGTCAATCAATGATTAACTATGGAATTTGGTGATTAACTAATGGTCAATCAGTGATTAACTATGAAATTAGTTATTTACGTTATGGTTAATCAGTGATTGACCGAAAGTCAATCACTCATTGACTACCATGCGGCCAATACCTGATTGACCATTTAAGACAATAGATTAATTATTATTTTTTTAAATGGTATTTAACTAATTCTTAAAAACTTCAACTATTTATTAAAAAAATTCTTAAAAAAAAGGATTATTTAGCTATAAATCCTTAAAAATATTATACATGATATGTTATACTATTTATAATTTAAAGTAATATATGTTTAACATATTTAAATTATGAAAATTGAATACTACCGTTTTGATTTATTTTAAATTAAAGTCTCCTATTTATGTTTTGTTATTTTTTATTTTTTATTAATATATTTTTTTCATATGATGGAAGAATAGATAATCGGGTTAATGATGTGCCATGCGAGCATCCCAAATCCGTGATGGGAGAAACCCGTCCCATTCCCATCAATTTAAACAGGTTACGTGATGGGTATAGGGAATGTTTTTATTCTTAGGACGGGTTGGCAAGAAGACCGTTCCGGCCCGAACCTACCTCATTGTCATCCCTACTCAAGACTCTCTCGCTTTTCATTTTTGAACGATTTCGATTTTCTTAAAATATTAATTTTGAAGGGTGTTCAACACTTTTACCCCGTTAACTTGACACCATTTGGCAACTTATCTATCAAACTTTTAATTTTGACAATTTATTACTTGAATTTTCTAAATTATTAAAATGTATCTCATTTAACTTCACTTTCCATTAAATTGGTGATGTATGGGAAAAAGGAAAATTTCTTTTAATTAAGAATCTTTAGATCTAATACAAATCCTATTACCCAAATATAAATCTTCCAAATTCAATATTATGGAAAGTTAATATAATGTGACAAATTGTAATAATTAAAAAAGTTCAAAGGAGAAATTGACAAAATTAAAAATTTGAAAAGAAGTTGTCAAAGGTGACAAAATTAGGGATCATAGTGCTAAATCCCCAATTTTAAAAATAGCTAATACAGATAAGATTGACTTTTAGCTAAAATTATTATCATTACTTTTTTTAAGGGACTTTAGCTAAGATTAAAAAAATGCAGAGGAACGTAAAAAGAAAGGATAAATGGAGTTAAAAAAGAAGAAGAAGAAGAAGAAGAAGAAAGGATAAACATACATAAAGTGAAACATAATTGGGATAGGAATTAGGTAACCTACTAAGACAAGGGAAAGGGAAATTTTTTTTCTTCTTCTAAAAGTCCATAAGTTGGTGTTCCCCTTGTTTCTTGAGTCTCACGTAACCCACAATTTTAATAACAGTCTCAAAAGAGCCACAGAGAGATGGATGACGGAATGAAGTCGCGTTGCCGGTGAATATTGAATATTCTGCAGAAGCATCCCTATGCTTGGGTCTTCATGGTACCTGTTGATCCTCAGGCACTCCAAATTCCCGATTACTTCGACGTTATAAAGAATCTTATGGACTTGGGGACGGTGAAGACGAAGCTAGCAATGGTTTGTATGCTTCCATCGACGGCTTTGTCTACGACGTGAGACTCACGTTGTCGAATGCCATGACGTATAACCTGCCTTCCAACAATGTTCATGTTATGGCCAAGGATATGAGCAATGTTTTCGAGGCAATGTTGAAGCTTCTTCGGAACCCTCATCCTTCCAACGAAATTGGTAGAATGGCCAGGCAGATGGGGGAGGAGTTTGGGACCAAGTTGAAGCTTTTTTATGAGGAAAATATGAAACACTAGGATTCAGACAATTTTCATATTTTAATTTTGAATTTATGTTAATTTTGAATTTATGTTTCATTATCTCTAATTGATTATGGATTCAATCGATTTTAATATTTTAATTATGAATGTATAGTTACATTATCCCACTAGTTTTTAATTTTAGAAGTTGGAAAGCAATTAAATTTGATATCCCATTTGCACAATGATACTCATGGTAATAGACAGAAGTTCCTTGTTCTCTCTACGTTCATGTCATGACACTTGAACTTTTAAATTTTTGAAATTTTAAGATGCAGCTAGCTAATTGAGCATTGAAAACATCTGAAATGAAATAACATAGGTAGAGGTGTTCACCGAATTCGTGAATCAATTCAATCTAATCCAATCGTGATTGGATTGAGGACTAACAGATCGATAATAATTGAAATTTTTTCCTATTTAAATGTTACAGGTTGAATAAGGATTTGCCTCTCTTTGAAATCCGCAAAATTCAACTCATACATCTTTAAAAATAAATAGTTTTGTATAAGTAACATCCATGGGCAATGAACACTTTGTTTTTATTTTATAGTTTATGTTTGTTTGTTGTAATAGATTGTAAGTCTCAATTTGGTTTTTTTTTTTTTTTTTAATCAAAGAATTGAATTTGATTGTGTTGTCAATAATTGTATTTTATTGAATTGTTATATGCTTTACTATGTTTATTTTTAATTTCTGGAGATTGCAAATTGAATACACGAATCTAATCCGTAAAGTTTGATATTTATAGCCTGGATTTGTATGTCTACTATATATGAACTTTCTCCATTCGAATGCTATGGACTGAACAAACTAAGACGAGGGCTGTGCAAGCAAGAAGGAGAGGCTAGAAAAGGCAAGGCAAGGGGCTCTCCATCTTTAAGAATATTGTGTCTAGGATCTTGTAATCTAAGCCTTACTTCTTCTGGCCGGCTCATATTAGCTTGTGCATGTTCCTTTAGGGTTCGTTTGGTGAAACGGTTTGAGTTAAGATTTTTAAGTTGAGTTGAAGATAAGTTAAGTTGAGAGTTAGAGTTGAGTGTTTGGTAAAAAGTTTGAGTTGAAAAGTTTAACTTGAGTTGAGTGTTTGGTAAAAAAGTTCGAATTAAAAAGTTTAATTTGAGTTGAGTATTTGGATGTAAAAAGTTTGTTTGAGTAATAGGGGAAGAAGTTATACTAGGGTTACCGAGTTCGAGCCGGAGGATGAGTATACAGTGGAAGAAGACATATTAGGGTAGGAATAAACGGTTCGGGGAGATGATTTCTGAACTCAGAAATAGTGGGTAATCAACCCTCTTGTTCGCCTTCGTTTCGCAGACCCCAATCGACGCCGCATCTGCTTCACAGGGAGTGGGCGAAGCCAAAAGATCAACGATTAAATAAGCACATGGGAGAGAGGAAGGACGAACAGTAAACAGAGGTCCTGGTAAGCAACAGATGGTCGAGGGGTTGGGGGAAACAGGCAACCGCGCCACTGACCAGCAGCAGATGGGCGTCGGTGGGGAGGAGCACGAGGTTAGTGAACAGTGAACAAGGCACGGGTGAGACAGATAACAGGGGCGACTGGTTGCATAGTAAACCAAGTTTGGTTTACTCTGCAACGGTTCAACGCGAGGTTGGGATTGAAATGAGATCTCAGTTGGAACTCAACTCAAAAAATTGAGTTCCAATTGATTCACCAAACACTCTCTTAGTCTTTCCAGGAGTATTTGAATTTTAAGTCGCAGTCATGTCTTCCCCAATTTTAAATGATTAAATTTATTTATTACACACCCTTATAAATTTTAAAAACTATTATGAATATTGTTCTATCATTTCAAATATATTTTTGTATCCTAATTTGTTTTTTCTTTGATATTCTAAATATTTGATACTTTAAATTTTATCCAAACTAATTATAAGTTTAACCTTACCCCACTTAACACCGTTTGTAAGAGTCTCAAAAAAAAAAAAAAAAAAAAAACATATAAACAGGAGGGAAACTAGTCTCATTTTACCACTTTAGTTTAAATTAATGTTAGGGTTATTTACATTTTGTATTTTGTTTTTATTTAGAATGTATATCCTGCATTTTGAAATATTATATTTTTATACTATGAGATTATATTTAATATACAAATATCTATACTTTTTCTTGCTCAACACATAATTTTGACCCAAAAATACTATGTATTTTGCTTTTATTCAGAAAATATACTATACATTCAAGATTATGCATTTTATATCATTATGTTACATTTAATAAAATAAATCAATACTTTTTCTTGATCAACACTTTTATTTTGACCTAAACACGTACAAAATATACTTAGAAAGAAAAATCATAAAACGATAAAACCTTTAATTTTCTCAACAAAAAAATCCATGACTTGTTAACTCAACCATCATAACCACCAGCCTTTTCCCACCCTGCCACCACACACCCTTTTCAAACCCTGCCTATTTATTTAGGTAATTTATATCAAAATTTCTTCAATTATTTTTTATTTTAATTTCAAGAGTATTTTGAGTATTTTAAATGACAAAATTGAGTGCTGATCCAAAAAGTAGATTTATTTATGTACTAAATGTAATATAATAATATAAAATTATTGAACTTTAAAATGTACGGTAAAAACAAAATGCAGGGTATCAAAATGTAACTACTATTTAATGGTAGTTTTGCTTTTTAAATGGTAATTTAAGTCATTTAATGTCAAAATTAAAGACCAAGAAATGGTATATATTTATATGTTAAATGTAAATCTAATAAAAATGTAAAAATTCAAAGCACATAGTTATAGATGATAGGGATCTACGATCAAATTTCAACCGGGGTTAATTGATAAAGAAATTAATAAGCAAAAATTGCAAGGGGTCCTTAGACATTGCAAATGAAAGTCACGGAACAATCATAATGAGAAAACAATACAGATAAATCGAAAAATGAAAGTAATGAAATATAACAACACCGATAATTAAAGAGGTTCGTCGGAAATGTGCTACGTCATCTGAGTATGTGGTTTTCACTATGTATGAATTTTCAGTACAAATGGTTTACAATTTTTGGGTATATTTTTGCAGAACAACCATAGACGAAGGGCTAAAAAGGGATCCCCCAAATGAAAGGGGTTTTCCCCTATTTATAGAAGAAAAATCATGGGTCCGAGTTCTTAGAACAGTAGTGGGCGGTTCCCCACTACCCCCGAGCAATTCGGAACATGTGCAAGAGCGTGGGCCACGATGTCACAATTGATCGTGGACTTGACAGTTATGGAGATTGATTTTTCTCCGTTCGATGTTGTCAAATATGAGTGTAGAACAATGAACCAGTCATCCAAAAAGACCAAGGATTAAGCATCGTTTATCGTTCGTTTTGTTGGGCCAAATGCCCACCCGATCCACACTTGGTAAATTGACAGGCCTCAAAAAAACTGAGACCAAATGGTCGAGTGCAATCATTCGTCATTTATTACTCTTGCGAGTGGTAATCGTCGTTGGGCCGAGCCCAAATGTTTGAGAACACTTGATCCATTATGGTCTTACATTCGTCGTTCATTGATTAAGTGGTTGCGATGATCCAGTTATAATATTACGGGGAGACAAAGTCTGACCCCAACAATAGTATATTTTTTGAGTAAAACAAAATACATAATATAGAAACCTAAATAACCCTTGTTATAAACAAACAAAAAAAAATATCAAATGACTTCAGTTAACATCCTGTTTCTCTATCCGTTTTTAACGAAAAAATCTAATAGAGTGGGTTAAGTGGATTGATTCAAATACAGGTGATAACATGAGAGTTTTGTTTATTTTAAGTTCAGATGGTAAAGTAAGATTGATATTAAAATTAAGTAGTAGAGATAAGAATACTAACAAGCAATTTAAGGAAAAATGAACTATTTTTTGGGATATGTGGGTGAATAATTTTTTTGGAGACATTTTTTTTTAATAAACGGCCAAATTGTAAGATTAAGAAAATGACCATTTTTTTAGAAAAAAAATAGTCAATAATTGATTAAATGATGATTAATCAATTATTAATCAATATTAATATTAATATGTATTCTTTACTGATCGATTATTATTAATAAATAAAAATTTCGACCACCGCATATTTACTTAATTTTTTTCTTTTTAAAGAATTTTGTTTATGAACTCACAAGAGGAAGACAAGTGAAAACGGCATCAAAACTACATAACCAAAATGAGGAAGTGGTTATCTCTCTCTCTCTCTTTTTTTTTTTTTCAATAATTATTTATTTTGAGCAAAAAGAGGAATGGGTTATCATTGGGGGGGTTGGCGACGTCCCCGTCGCGCCTCCACGATATTCCAAACCCAAATTGTTCATACAATACCATTCCATGTCCAAACACCATGAAAACCCAAGCAAATTCCTTTCCTCGCATGTCCGAAAAGCACACAATAAATAAAAACACCTGTGGGCCGCACTTTGATACCCATAAATCTCTGAAGATGAACAACAAAAGTACCAAAACACCCCCACTCACAACACTAGCAAAAAATGGCGAAACGACAAGGACCAACTCAAAAATGCAAGCCTCCGAGTCCAGAAGGTCAAAGGACGTTTAAGACGACGGCGTTTCGAGTTGGCAAAGAAGGCCGAGAAATGTGGGTTTGACGAGGACATAATAGTCCAAAGAAAGAAAGTAACGTTTCGGACACTAAGCTCAAAAATCTGACCATTTGTCTGTTCACTTCACTCTATGCCAAATACGATTGTCTACTCTCTTTCCAGCTTTTCTTCGTTTTTCTGTTTTTTAATTAATTCCTTTTTTATTTTTCTTTCCTTGTTCTTTCCTTCAAAAACTTTCCCTTTCTTCTCTCTCTCTCTCTCTCTCTATCTCTATCTCCCAGCTGGTGAAGGAGCTTCGGAGCAAGTAAGAAATCCAAACCCAGAATCAGGTAAAAGTGTCTACATTGTTGAAGGAACTAAAAAGGAATAATTTTTTGGTGTCAAGGTTCAGACATTTTAGACTAGATTAGATTTGCTGTTTCTTTTTTTGTCTACTTGATTGAGCATAGTAAATGTAGCAAAACAAAACACAACAAAAACCCTAAAAAAAGAAAAAAAAAACGCATCTTTCTTACGGTCAAAAGCTTCATTATTATTAATCTTGAATACCCATTTGAAAAGAAAAGAAAAAAAAAAAAAAAAGGAAGAAGAAGAAAGAAAAAAAGGCAAATGAAAACCCCATTTTGAACAAAACCCAGTTCTTCAAAAGGTCAAAAAGACCAATTTTTTTTACTCACCAGCACTGATTTCTTACTCTGCTGAACCAAAAACCCCAGAAAAATGCCAAATCAGAAAAACCCAGTTTTGTTGATGTTATTGTTGTTAGTGACCAATGTGGTAGTTCTGGTGAGCTCAAAGTCCACAATTGAGCCGTGCTCGAACTCCGATTACTGCAATGCCCTTCTCGGCTACACCCTTTACACCGAACTCAAGGTCTCCGAGGTTGCCTCCCTCTTCCAAGTGGACCCCATTGCCGTCCTCACCGCCAATGCCGTCGACATCTCGTACCCCGACGTCGAAAACCACATCCTCCCCGCCAACCTCTTCCTCAAGATCCCCATCACCTGCTCCTGTGTCGACGGCATCCGCAAGTCCGTCTCCACCCACTACAAGACCCGTCCCTCGGACACCCTCTCCTCCATTGCCGACTCGATTTATGCAGGCCTTGTATCCGCTGACCAGATAAGGGAGGCCAATTCGATCCCTGACCCCACGGTTCTCGACGTGGGGCAGACGCTCACGGTGCCACTTCCGTGTACCTGTTTCAATGGGACGGACAACTCACTGCCTGCCATCTACTTGTCGTATGTCGTTAGGCCCGTGGATAGCTTGGCGGCCATCGCAGCGAGGTATTCCACCACGATTACGGATTTGATGAATGTCAATGCCATGGGGAGTACTTCCATTAAAGCCGGCGATATACTTGCAGTTCCGTTACCAGGTAACTTTCTGGTGAAGATATTTGAAAAGGTTTTCGGGTTTTCTTGCAGCAGTTGATGTTATTGCATTTTCTGCTAGCAGAGATCTTGTCTTTTAGTTGTGGTATGTTTGTCTATGTTTTTTTCCTGTAGTTCAAATTCTATAGTTGTTGCTATTTCCTTAACTGGATTTTGTTTTTGTTCTTTTTTCTTTTTAAGGTTGATTTATTTGCCATCCCATGTTTTATGGAAGCTTTCCAAGTTTTCTTGTTGTTTGACGCATCAGAGATGCAATTTAGTATAAACATATTTGTCTGTTTGTCCTGTGAAGAGAAAACAATAAGGTTCTTCTGTTTTTAGTTATTCAAATTTTGTAGTTGAAAAACAATGGGGTTTATCATCTCGGCGATTTCAAACTTTGTCGATGTTTTTGTCTTGCTATTTCCTTGTGCTTCTTTTGCCTCTTTTTTCCCCTTCTTTGAGGTAAGTATTTGTGATTCTTGTGGCGAAGTTTTTTGGATACTTCTGTGCTTTAGTAAAAAACTTCTTTTACTTTTATTGTCTCGATGGATGGCCTTGGTGTGTGAAATTTGTGTCACAAATGCAGCAGATGAAACTGTATCTTACATTGTTTGGCATCAGAGGTCATATGTTTTTTAAATTTATGATATATTTAAGAGAAAAATAATCGGGTTTATTCTTAGTTCTTTTACATTTTCTACTTGTTTTTGTTTGCTGCTATATTTGCTTATACGCTGACAACTTAAATTAGTAATGGCCATAGTCCGTACTGGTAAGGTCTTTACTTTTACTTGTTGCATCGCAGCCTGTGCATCAAACTTCCCACGATATGCCTCAGATTTTGGATTGATCGTTCCTAACGGAAGCTATGCCATTACAGCGAGTCACTGCGTCCAATGCAGTTGTGGACCAGGAAATCTCAAGTAACTGAAGAACTTATAGTCCCATCTATAGTCTGTGTGGTTAGTTATGATTACGGATACAAGTTAAATCTTATTTGTGTATTTTTGTACAGTTTGTACTGCATGCCTGCTTCATTAGCAGTTTCCTGTTCGAGCATGCAATGTAGAAACAGTAACCTGATGGTCGGAAATTACACGGCGCAGCAGAGTAGTGCTGGTTGCAACGTCACTTCTTGTAACTACGGCGGTTTTGTTAATGGCACTATTGTCACAATGTATGTTTTCTTTTCCAATTTTTTTTCCTTTTCTTATGTGTTTAGAAATTTTATAGAATTCTACAAATTCGTTAATTTATTTTGTATTCTGCAGGCTGTCGACATCTCTTCATCCTCGCTGCCCAGGTAAATAGTCTCTCAAATGCTGTGAATAGGCGCACAAGAAAAATGTTATATTGCAAGTTTCAAGTATTTATGCATCTATGTGGTTCTCTTTATATACTTTTTGAGACTTGAGTTTCCTCGCTTTTCTCTCTTTATTTACCCACACACACAATGTGACGTTGTTGATGCAACTGTAATAAACAACGGACTATTGGAGTGGTTCATATACAATTAGGTGTTAAAAAACTACTTTTGTTGGACTGTTAGTTGGTTTTGTTAACTGTTGAGACGATTCATTCAACTGTTTTTTTGTGTTTATTTTAAATTGTCGACTCAGAATTTGTTCCTTGTATTGCATTTCAAAACTTAATGCAGGGGCACAGCAGTTTCCTCCGCTCATAGCGCCACCTTCATCGGTGATTAGGGATTCAATGTTTGCACCATCACCCGCACCTCAGTCGGATGGTCTCGGAACATTGGCACCGAGATCTTCATTGGTGCCTTCGACAACCGGGTCCCTTCCTGGACTGGCCCCAGTCGGTGGCCCTCTGGGAGGTGCTTCCGATGCTTGCACCTTGGTGAATTCTTTAGCCACTTTGCCGATTGTGTCGTTGTTATTTTTCTTTTCCAAGTTCGTGTTTGCCATCTTGTAATAGTTTTGCTCATCAACTATTAAGCGCTTAGAAGATGAGGTTTGGCCCTGCATACGCGGTTGCTTCATTTCTTGTCCGGTGGTTATTTCTGTTGTATTTACCCTTTTCTTCTACATATCTGCACTGTTGAACTGAACTTTTGAATATGGAAAGTTATCGGCTTTTGGCGATTCAGTAGTTGTATTTTGCTTTAGTTCATTGCTGGATAAAATATATGAACGAGATGTGTGTAGATGTCCTCTCTTTAGAAGATCTGATACGAACCACGCCCTTATCAAGATCAGCTTTGAGATATTGCCTGAAGTTACTGCATTCTTTTGGGGTAACGGGCGTCAACATGCCCCTTGTCGAGTATTGGGTTAGCAAAACAAGCCTTTTCATTTAGCAAATAGCATGTTTTAATAGGAGAATGGGAAGGGAGAAAAAAAAAGGCTTAAATTTTACCGTATTGAAACTTTCACTCACCAATGCTGTCATCATCACTTGCTAGCTCGACCTTGGGGCCATGTCTTCCTTGCTGGTGTCACCATCTCTGTCGTGACCTTCCTTCCTTGTCGTGATCTCCAACTCGTGGGTCGGCATCTAGTAGCAGATCGTATTCTCCAAAAGTTTCATTGTCACCGGGGAAAGATCACGGTCACCAGCAACTAGTGAACTTTGCCAGCGATGAGACTCAAAACCAACAACACCTTTGCAAGAAATGGCACTGTTGGGGGCAATTCGCAATTTGTCTAGCGTAAACTTGGACGATTTCCTCCTCCTACTGTAACGTCCTAGAAATTCATAAACTTGATTAATAAATTATTATCATGGATTTCTTTTATTATTATACTTCTAATGAATTATTTTGATAAATATCAAATTTCAAGATCATGAATGATTGTATATGTATCATCAGTATGACGATGTCGATGATCTAACAATGTTGAATTTCTCTATTTAAATGAGAAATTATAGACACATAGAAGATGAGTTGAACGACATATAAATTTATATGAAAATTTATTATGTCGTATTAGAGGGATAAATGTAAATTTTTGGGAAAGAACCCTAATTTTTATTAGTAGGTCAACTTGATGAGCTTAGTATTTATTTTGGTCATATCAATATTTAAGTTTTGAGAGTATGATTGGGAAAATTAATGTGTCACATAGATAGAAGATGGATAATTAGGATTTACTCTTAGAAAATCTAAAGGTGGAAGATTGATCAAGAATTGTGCTTAGATTTGAAATCAATGGTATAGATTTTATGTTAAAGGATCATAGGTAAATCAATGGCTAAGCTTTGGATGATAAGTGACCAATGAGAGCTTAAGGTAAGGATTGGTGTGATGGAAGATCCAACGGATAAGAATAAGGATGACAACCTTTGATCAATAGTGAGAAAATTGGAAAAAAGAAAAACAAAATAAAAATGAGAAAATCAAAAGGGGATCCGGATTTTGTGGTCTAAAGCAAGAAGAAATGTGAACAAATGAGAGAGAAAAAAAAGAAAAAAAAAGAAAGTGGTGAATGCATGCAACCTCATGTAAAAGATGACATGACTTGTTTTGGCAATATGAAAGAAGAGACAAATGAAAGTGACCCATTGTCTCCGCTTTGTCGAACAAAATTTTCACACCAACTCCCTCCCCTAAGTGGCGGCAATATAAAGGGAGAATCAACCAAAATTTTTTCATTTTAACCCCTCAAAATACAGCTTCTTTAAAGCAAATGTTGACTGAAAACAAGCCCCCAATATCTCATTTTATTATCACACAAGTTAAGCTCAAAAACCTTAGCTTCTATAACCACCACCAAGCTAAAAAAAAAAACCACCAACAATATTCTCCATCTCCAACACCCCTCTAACACCCTCCTTCCTCCATTTTCAAGCTCCAAGCAACCCCGTTACCAAGTTTGAAGAAGTGTGAAGCGGAGTTAGATGACGTATTACTAGAGGTAACCCAGTGGTATTCTTTGTGTTTTAGTCATTTTTGGAGAATTAAAGCATGATGTTTAGTTAGAATCTTAATGTTAGACTTCTTCTTACCTAGGAAAAGGTTTTGAGAATAACTTTAGAGATCCGAGATCTTAAAGGATCCACGGAGCATTTCGGTAAGATCTACGAACTTTGTTAGAGCTTGTAGTTGTTGTGGTAATATGACATGCATTAGAAACTTTGGTATGAAAAATAAATTATATGATAAGATTCTATAGAGGATAAACTTCATTTTAGACTTGAAATCACTTGGTTTGCTTTTGTATGTCTAAAGTTATATGCATTTGAAGTTGAGTCACAAAACTAGAGAGAAAAGGAACCTCTAGGGTACATTCTTGCCATGGGTTTTATGTACTTCAAACCCCTTAATCTCAAAATTTTGAATTATAAGTTATAGATCTGAAAACTAGATTCTTGTATCTTTCCAACAAGGTATCATGCGCCTCAAACAGATAAATATGCAGTTTTTAATAAATTTTACAAGTTTGGATCAAGATCTGAGAGTTTTTGTTGGAACCCTGTACCAACTACGGATTTTGTATATTTTGGGTTAGTAAACCATATTTTTTTACAAAACTGTTCTGAGTGTATAAACTAGACACCGTAAGTTTTCCAATGACATATCTTTTGCCTTATTTGGACTTATAAGTGAATTGTTATGATTTTTCTAAATTTACCCATAAATCTGGACATATGGTACATACATGGAACCAACAATAATAAAACCTAAGTTTACGGTATGAAACACTTAAACACTTGTTGGGGTTAGACTTCGTCTTCCCATTATAACGTTAGCTTTAACAGTTTATCTAATGAACTATGAACTTTCGATTCTAACACCTTTGTATTTGGGCCGGACCCAACTCATTGTAAAAGTCAATAAAGAACGTCCATCGCTCGCATAATTGGGCCAGACCCAATGACAACGCGATTCGTTCGAAGTTAAGCATCGAACATCGAACTAACAGATCAAAACTGATCTTTCATCCATTGACTTTACCGGCCGCGAACGATAGATCATAAGGACAAAGCCTTATTTTCTACCCGTCGTTCGTCGTTCATATCCAACAAAGCTTATATGGTTATACTCTCCATAACAGTCGAACCCAATATCGACGATGATGTGTCATGCCATTATGATAACTGACCAGTTCATAACTGGCAAAAGAAGTACATTAATAACCGCTAAGCCAATGATCTGTGGAACATTACAATAACTGCTGAGTTCATATCATGACAGGTGTCCCCAGAGGACAACAAGTGAAAACCGCTCAACATCAGTTATTGGTCCTTCCTCTATAAAGAGAGGAGGACCCCCTTCAGAAAGGGATCTTTTTTTTTTTTTTTTTTTTCCTGAATTCATATGCTGTTACTCTGCCAAAACGTATCCAGAAATCATTTTTGTACTTGAGAATATCCATACACAGTGAATACATTATACTCACAGAGGATGTAGCCCAATTGGCGAACCTCTCTACATCTTGGTGTTGATGATTTTCTCTCTCTCTCTTTTACTTTTGTTTCCGATTATTTTCATATTATTTTGCTTTATGAGTTTCAATAACGATTTTCAGGGGCCCATTCAACTATTTTTTTTATCATTGTTATTAACTTTCTGTTAAATTTTGACTGTAGAAAAACAGCATCTACAGTTTGGCGCCCACCGTGGGGCCCTTGGCCATCTTACATCGGAAACTCGTACAGCAACCATGGCAGCAGAACATGAACACCAGGATGAACTTCCCCAGGGAAGCCCAGTCGATCACCTAGAAGCTTCAACCTCTGAAGCGATCTCTCAAATCACCAATCTGACATGATTGGTGGAGGAATTAACCAAGAAACACAACGACCAGCAGAGTCATATGGAGAACATCACTGCGGAGAACCAGATTCTCAAAAACCAGTTGATGGCAATCAACTCACAAGCCGTTTACTCGTACTACTACAACCCGTATGTCGGGTATTCCTCAGGTGCGAGCGCTAGGGGCTGGCAACAAGCCACCTCACACGACCAACAAGGCACGAACGTTGGGACTTGGCGACCAGCCACGTCTTACAATCCTCAAGGTACGAGCGTCGGGGGCTGGCAGCACGCTACGCCCTATCACCCACAACGTTCTAGGGCTACTTACAGCCCTATTACTCCAATGCAGCCACTGTTCGCATCTGAGGATACCCCAGTAGTAAACGAGAGACAAGCGCAGCCAAGACAGACAGCACCAGGAACCAGTGCAAGACGACAGACAACACCAACCCGGCGTTCGACGCCAGACTTATCGCAAGCATCAGAAGATCTCCTTCAACCAGGGACGAACGTTGAAGAGATGATGCGAAGTATAATGTCCGAGGAGATGAGGACATTAGAAGCCCAGATGCAACAACGCTTCACTTCGCAGATTCACAAGGCCACAACCTCCACCTCGGGATTTGATGATCTAGCTCGCGGTGTTCGAGAGACGCCACTTACAAGCCGCATCACCAACACCATCACCCCGAAGTTTGGGAGTATTTCGTTTCCAAGGTTCGATGGAATGTCGGACCCACATGACCATTTGTTACAGTACAAGCACGTCGTACAGTCGACGAACATTCCAAAAGGAATGCTCGACGATATGATGTGCAAACTCTTCGCTCAAAGCTTGAAGGGAGCCGCGTTGAGATGGTTCTGCAATCTCCCTCCAGAGTCGATCGATTCGTTCGACGAGCTCTCGCTTGAGTTCATATGGAGTTATTCGGTACACATCCAGTCCGGAAAGACGACCAAGGATTTGTGGGGCGTAATCCAAGGACCGCACGAGTCACTGCGCGCTTATATTAAGCGCTTTAGTAAAGCAATTTCAGAAAATATCAGGGCTCGACGACGGAACGGCGAGAGAAGCTTTGAAAAAGGGTTTGAGGCACAAATCCTTGTTCAAAAATGAGATTTGTGCCCGATACCCTCCGACGATCCAAGATGCTTTACATCGAGCGAAGGGATTCATCGAACTCGAAGAGGAGAACGAGCGAGTGGAACGAGACCTTGCAAGGACTAGGGAAGAACTCTCGAAGGCCCGTGATGAACGAGAGAAGAATTTTAGACGTGAACTCCACGCCAACAGCGTCGAACGGAGAACAGGGTCGAGCGATCATCCAGGCGTGATCGCAAACGTCCATTCTTTCCACCAAAATATGCCCTTGGAATTAGTCCCTCAGAGCTCATCGCCCATCTAAAGCGCCAGGACTTTGTCACTTAGGCAAAGAAGCTGCCAGAGAACCCGGCCAGAGATACGACAAAGTACTGCGAATTTCATAAAGATCATGGTCATCAAACCATTAATTGCAGAGCTTTACTAGCGGAAGTGGCAGAATTGTTGAAGAAGGGTCACCTTCGGGAATTCCTTACAGAGAAGGGCAGAGAAACATACGGACTTGTTGGCGAAGCCAAGGAACGGAGAGTCGTGCAGCAAATCGAAGACACGCCTTCGCCACCTCCAGTTCGAAAGACGATAGGAGTAATATGCGGAGGCTCGATTTATAGCGGGGAGACAGTAACTGCTATTAAATCTCATCGAAAGAAAGCCATGTAGCCGATCGCCACTATTCTTCCCGATGATCCTATCGAGCACTCTATCACTTTTCATAGCAGTGAGGCTACAAACCTGAGCCGGCCTCACGACGATGCTCTTGTTCTGACGTTGAACGTATCGAACTATGAAGTAGGTCAAATTCTGGTCGATAATGGGAGTTCTGCGAACGTTCTTTTCCTTTCAACACTCAGAGAGATGGAGTTATCTGAGTCTGACATCGAACGATCAACTACCATTTTGACGGGTTTCAATGGGGAATCGACTGCTACTGTTGGAAAGATCAAACATCCTGTCTTTGCAGCAGAAGAGAACAAGCTAACCACCTTTTTAGTTTTAGACTGCCCATCTGCCTACAACATAATTCTTGGTAGGCCATGGATTCATGCAATGAAGGCAGTCCCATCTACCTATCACCAACGTATCAGATTCCCTACGAAGAGAGGAGTTAGGGAAATAAAGGGAAGTCAAGAGGTAGCTCGAACCTGCTACCTTCACTCTTTAAAGATGAAAAAGAGTGATCAGTTATAGCAACTAGAGAAGAAGAAAGAATCGAACGATCAAGTCCAGCCAGATGTGGAGCAACTAGACGAAATCCAGATCGATCCAGAGCATCCAGACCGAGTAATCAATATGGGTTCCTTGCTCGATAGTACAATGCGAACTCAGCTTCTGAGTTTCCTTCTAGACAACCAAGACTGCTTTGCATGGTCGCATAGTGACATGCCAGGTATTGATCCAGGAGTTACTACACATCGACTAAACGTCGATCCAAGCCATAAACCCTTAAAGCAGAAACGAAGGAAGCTCGGGATCGAACGTAATAAGATCGTGAACGATGAGGTGATCGAGACTGGATTCATCAAAGAAGTTCAGTACCCGGACTGGTTAGCAAACGTTGTTATTGTGAAGAAAAAGAATGGGAAGTGGAGAGTCTGCATCGACTTCACCGATCTGAACAAGGCTTGCCCGAAAGATAGTTTCCCCCTTTCACACATTGATCGATTGGTTGATGCTATTGCCGGACATGAATTGCTCTCATTCATGGACGCATTTTCAGGGTACAACCAGATCCTCATGCATCCCGATGATCAAGAGAAAACAGCTTTTATCACGGAGAGGGGAATCTATTGTTACAAAGTTATGCCTTTCGGGTTGAAGAATGCCGGAGCAACCTATCAGAGACTTGTCAACGCAATGTTCGCTGATCAACTCGGTCGAACGATGGAGGTATATATCGATGACATGCTGGTCAAGTCATTGAAGGCTGCGGATCACATTGGACACCTATTAGAATGCTTCTCGGTACTTAGACAACACAACATGCGTTTGAATCCCTCCAAATGCTCACTTCGCGTTTCGTCTGGGAAGTTTTTACATTGTCACGCAACGAGGAATCGAAGCCAACCCTGACCAGATACGAGCGATAGTGAACATGCCTTCACCGAAGAATAAGCGAGAGATTCAGAAGTTGACTGGGAGAATTGCTGCTCTAAATAGATTTATCTCTCGATCGACCGACAAATGTCAGCCCTTCTTTAAGTTGCTCAAGGGGAACAAAAAATTTGAGTGGAACGAACAATGTCAGCATGCCTTTAACGAGCTCAAAAAATACTTGTCATCCCCTCCAATTTTGTCCAAACCAGTAACCGGAGAAAGCCTTTTTCTTTACTTGGCTGTAACCGAAGATGCGGTGAGTGCTGTTCTTGTACGAGAAGCGAACGGTGAACAGCTAGTATACTACATCAGCAGGACACTACTCGATGCAGAGACGAGATACCCGGTAATTGAGAAATTAGCCCTAGCCTTAGTGACCGCTGCAAGGAAGCTGAGGTCATATTTTCAATCACACTCGATCATTGTAATGTCAACTTATCCCCTGCGAGCCATTCTTCATAGTCCAAACTTGTATGGACGCTTAACAAAATGGGCAGTCGAGTTGAGTGAGTTCGATATTGAGAACCAGGTTCGAACCAGTTTGAAATCGCAAGTGCTTGCAGACTTTGTAGTTGAACTCCCTCCAGTTCCTCCTACGACGAACACTGATGAAGAATGCTGCTGGACGCTCATGGTGGACGGAGCATCAAATGTTAAAGGAGCTGGAGTGGGTGTATTTTGCAGGTCCCCTGATGGTGAGATAATCGAGCAGCCATTTCGCCTGGGGTTTAACGCTTCGAACAATGAGGCAGAGTATGAAGCCTTAATTACTGGGCTACGTTTAGCGAAGGCACTGGGGGCTCGACGTCTGAAGATCTACAGTGACTCACAACTCGTGGTGAACCAAGTGCTCGGAGAATACACAGCCAATGATACAAGGATGGAAGCGTATTTGAACGTTGTTCGTTTGCTTGTACAACATTTTGAAGGATACTCGATAGTACAAGTGTCGAGGGATCTTAACACACAAGCGGACGCCTTGGCTTCATTTGGTTTAACTTTAGAGCCACACTTACGTCGAAGCATTCCAATCGGGTTTATTGAAGAGCCCAGCATCCAGGTCGAATCCACGATCATCGCAGGAGAAGTCCTCGAAGATTGGCGAACGCCCATTGTTGCTTATTTGAAGGAAGGAGTTTTACCAGAAGACAAGCAGGAAGCTCGGAAAGTCAAGACCAAAGCTGTAAGGTTTTCACTGATCAACGACCTCCTCTTTCGACGCTCGTTCAACGGCCTCTATGTTCAATGTCTCGATGATAATGAAGCTACCTACGTTCTGAAGGAAGTTCATGAAGGCGAATGCGGAAACCACTCTGGGGGACGATCACTATGCAACAAAGTCAAGCGGCAAGGCTATTACTGGCCCACTATGCTTCAAGACAGCGAAGACTTTGTCAAACGGTGCAACAAATGCCAGAGACACTCCCCCATTTTCCATCAACCATCAGAATGACTGTCGAGAATCGCATCTCCATATCCATTCATGAAGTATTCGATGGATATAGTGGGTCCACTACCCAGAGCGAGCGGTCAACGTAAATATTTGCTTGTACTCAATGATTATTTCACAAAGTGGGTTGAAGCAGAAGCATTTGCGGACATTAAGGATTCGGACGTCGAAAGCTTCATTTGGAAGAACATTATTTGCAGATTTGGTGTGCCCCAGGAGATCGTCACGGATAATGGATCACTGTTCATTTTGGGCAACTTTAGAAAATTCTGCAATGGATGGAACATCGAGCTTAGCTTTTCTACCCCAAGGTATCCCCAAGGGAATGGACAAGCAGAGGCAACAAACAAAACAATCGTTCAGAATTTGAAAAAGAAGCTTGAAGTTCGAAAGGGGCGATGGGCAGATGAACTTCACGGCGTACTTTGGGCGTACAGGATAACCCCAAGAAGAGCGAACGGAGAATCTCCATTCTCACTAACATTCGGTGCTGAAGCTGTTATCCCAGCAGAAATCGGTGTCCCTACACTCCGGCGTCAATTGACTTTTGAAAACGAGAGTCAGAATCAAGAAATGCTCAACGACTATTTGGATATTCTTGACGAACGACGAGATCAAGCCCTGGTTCGTATGGCAAGCTATCAGCAATCAGTGACGAAGTATTACAACTCTAAAGTTCGAGCTAGAACTTTTAACGAAGGAGATCTCGTACTTCGTAAAGTATTCCAGAACACTGCCGAGCCAAACGCAGGAAAGTTGGGAGCAAATTGGGAAGGTCCTTACAGGATCTTGAAGGTTATTCGGCCAGGCGTCTACCGTCTCGAGACGAGCGATGGAGTGGAGGTTCTTCGCAGTTGGAATTCGCATCACTTGCGGAAGTACTATGTGTAATTCGTTTTTCTATTTTTTACAGTTTGTCAAAACTTGTAATTTTTCTTCAGAACAGATTTTTGTAAAGGCTAGATCCATTACGTCGAACGTTCGATGCGATATCGAACCCGTAGGTCTACGCCTGACGACTTCCTAATTTGAACTACGTTCGACTTGATCCCTAAATGTTGGGTACGTAGGCAGCTCGTATACGTTTGTACGAGTCTAGTAAAAAATATATCACAATCTCATTGTTCTACTGAACTACGAATGGCTTGATCCCTAAACTCTGGGTACGTAGGCAGCTCATCACATTTGAATGAGTTCAACTACTTTTCCTAATCAAAAACGTGTTCTTTGAACACTCGATATTATGCTTGACATTCGTCCAGTATGAATTAAACTCAACATTCGTTTATTACGAATTAAGTTCGATATTTGTACACAACTCTCGACGTTCGTACATTACGAATTACGTGATTCAAAATCGTGCAAAGTTATCGAAAATATCGCATCATATCACAAACAAAGGATATGAATGAAAATTCAAACTTCTTGACTGAGAGTATACAGATATTGTTTATAAATCAAAAATCGAAACAAAATAAAAAGTACAAAATAATGTTTCATTCACTGCCGCTGTTCGCGGTCTTCCAGCAGTTCCTCATGGGCCGGGCGCTCGACTCCGCTTTTCCCAGCGTCATTCGACGTTGGCTCGATCGTGATAGCAGGCGCAGATGATGGACCTTCGATCTCATCCTTCCACAAATCAAGCTCTTCCTCGATTTCAGCATCAACGAAGAGTCCTTGTTTATATTGCTTAAGGAGATCGTAACGAGCTTTAATGGTTGCCTTCTCAAATGCATCAAGGATCTGAGTCGCGAGCACAGCTTTTTTAGCCTCGAGAGATTTGATTTTGGCTTGCGCCTCATCAAATCTATCGACCATAACCTCCATCATGCTCGTGCCTTCCTTCGCCTCATGCATAATCTCTTTGAGAGTGACATTTAATCCATCGGCACTCGTTTTGACGTCAGCAAACTTTCGTTCGATGTCCAGCAACATCTCCCCGCGCCTCCTATCCCGCTCCTCGAGATTTTTATTGATAGCCTCGAGCTCTCTTATTCGGGTCCTTTGCTTGAGATTTTTATCGTTCGTTCTCTTGATGAGCCCCATCGCTCGGATATTAGGCTGCGATAAAATGACAAGTTCGAAAATACCAATGTTAATACAAGTTCGGAATATGCAAAGCTCGAATTCTGAAAATTTATGAATGCTTACCTTCAAGCCATCCCATAAAAGGTAATCCATATGACCAAGAAGAGGGCCCTGACCTAAAGTTTCAGTGTCCGCTTCGAAAAGGAGCTGATTCATTATTTCAACGCTCGCCTGCTGGTCTCGAAGCAGCTCCAATCGTGGAGGCAATGCCACCTCAACCTTCGGACGTTCGACGTCCAGTTCTGGAGTCGCAACCTTCGACCTTTTGTTCCGTTTAGCCAGAATTTTCCTCTTGGCCTTCTCAACCACCTTCCTTTTCTTGGTAGGAGGTGAACTAGGCTGCAGCGGGGGTTCCAGAGAAGACTCAAAAACGGGGAAAGGCTCAGGTTCGTTACCCTGGCCTGCGTTCGCAGCAGCAGCAGCGGCCGCAGCAGCTGCAGCTGCTCGTTCGCCTTCCTTCCTAGCCCTGCGTTTGGCCATTATATCCTTCGGGGTAGGAACCTCCATGACTAACAAGTCCAAGGCAAATTCTACGATCAAAGCCTCCTCGTCAATAAGGGGGTCGACGAACAACAGAGTGCCAAAAAGTTTCCTTAGCGCTCCCCTAATTATAAAGGGCCAATCTACCCAGGAAGGAACTCGTTTAGGAATACTTGAAGGAAGTTCGACGAAGTCCTTCCACAGGCTTGATGCTCCTAACCTCTTTGGGACTTGTATATCGTCCCACTCTCTATTCGGCAGAGCAAGTAGACGCTCGAGTTTCTCTTCAAACAAGAGAGCTTTGGGAGGTGGTTTCTTCAATTCCTTGCCTGCAAAACAACACGAAATACATTAGAAATCGTGAAAAACATTTCATGCTTAACCTTTGACGTTCTTCGTTCAATACTTACGAAGGGTTCCCCATAGAGGGTAAAAATAATTAGCCAGATCGCCCATCGACTTCTTATTTACATGCATGAAGAAGTAGCGATCCTGCCAATATCTGTCGGCGTTCTTCATCTCGCCAACTACTTGCTTCTTCCTCCGTGGGTACATCGAGTACCGTCCATGATCTTTCGAATTTTCTTGAGGATAATATATTGCGAGCACATCGTCTACTGATAGCTCGATATCCGCTTCTTCTGACAGCACAATCAATCCCAAGAAAACCCTCATCCCATTCGGCATTAACTGCGGAATGGCGAGCTGGTAGTGCTGCATACATTGGATGAGGAGAGGAGGAAGAGGAAGTCGCAGCCCAGACTCAAAATAAATTGTGTACATGCATATCCGCCCCTCGGATACGGAGTATGCTCGTTCATCATTCGTCGGGAGACGCAGTTGGACTTCGTTCGGGAACTCGAATCGACCCCTAATCTCGGATAAGTCATTTTCTGTCAAGACTGAGCGAGGGTTCGACATTCGAAGAAACGACTGTACGCTCAAGCGACGAGGGGGTTTCGTTAATCGGGCAATAGGGGGAATCGATAAAATTTCTTCCCCCGAAGTCGTTGCTGGTTGATTCCTTTCTTCAGCCTCACTACTCGTCTCAGCACCCCTCCGACTTTGGTGGTACTCATGTTCGAGCCTCGAACGACGGATGGTCGACACCAGTTCATCGTCAGAACTATTGTCGCTCGAGTCGGTGCTCGTCCATTCGACATCCACATCATCGATAACCTCCTTTTGTTTATCCATGTCGGAAAAAACTAGTTTTTGGGTGAACGACATAAGTATTGTAGATCTAAAAGCTTCTATTTTGTCAAAACCCTATCGAAGTTTTGGATGAACACGAAGAACACAGGACCAAAAATCCAATGAAAACCCAGAAAAACTCCGAAAAAACCCTTAACCGAATTACTCGCCCAAAAGAAATGCAGAAAACTTACTAGAAAGACTTGAAAATAGAGTAGAAACAGTTCTATCAAATCAAAAATTACTCGAAATTGAGAAGAAGAAGAGAAATCTTGCCTGAGAATTCGAAGAGCTTGAGAAACTTGAGAAACTCGGATTCTGATCTTCTGAAGGCTCCGTGTAGAAATAAGAAGAAAAAATGGGTATATGAAGGGTTATATAGTTTCGTAGTACATCCAACGGTCCCGACTGTTCAGGAAAGGCTTGATCAAACGGTGTATGTCTTGCAACTCTTCAAATTCCCACTTAAAAAGTTCGTACAATGCAACGACGCGTATCCCGAAAATTTTAGATACGACAGCTCGAGTCTGTTACGTCGGAACGGTACAAAATATCATAATGATACTGTGTCAGGGTAACCACTCGACACACACCACGTGTATCCAAATAATATTTTTCGCTGGGCTCGAGACTCCCCGTCGATCGATTCGTCAGTCTAATCAGATTTCCCTGATCTGATTTAACCACGACTGATGCGACAATCGCTAATTATCATACATTCTATCGAGGATCCATCGCTCGATAGAGTGGGGGGCTATCTGTTGGGGTTAGACTTCGTCTTCCCATTATAACGTTAGCTTTAACAGTTTATCTAATGAAATATGAACTTTCGATTCTAACGCCTTTGTATTTGGGCCGGACCCAACTCATTGTAAAAGTCAATAACGAACGTCCATCGCTCGCATAATTGGGCCGGACCCAATGACAACGCGATTCGTTCGAAGTTAAGCATCAAACATCGAACTAACAGATCAAAACTGATCTTTCATCCATTGACTTTACCGGCCGCGAACGATAGATCATAAGGACAAAGCCTTATTTTCTACCCGTCGTTCGTTGTTCATATCCAACAAAGCTTATATGGTTATACTCTCCATAACAGTCGAACCCAATGTCGACGATGATATGTCATGCCATTATGATAACTGACCAGTTCATAACTGGCAAAAGGAAGCACATTAATAACCGCTAAGCCCATGATCTGTGGAACATTACAATAACTGCTGAGTTCATATCATGACAGGTGTCCCCAGAGGACAACAAGTGAAAACCGCTCAACATCAGTTATTGGTCCTTCCTCTATAAAGAGAGGAGGACCCCCTTCAGAAAGGGATTTTTTTTTTTCTGAATTCACATGCTGTTACTCTGCCAAAACGTATCCAGAAATCATTTTTGTACTTGAGAATATCCATACACAGTGAATACATTATACTCACAGAGGACGTAGCCCAATTGGCGAACCTCTCTACAGTTTGGTGTTGATGATTTTCTCTCTCTCTCTTTTACTTTTGTTTCCGATTATTGTCATATTATTTTGCTTTATGAGTTTCAATAACGATTTCCAGGGGCCCATTCAACTGTTTGTTTTATCATTGTCATTAACTTTTTGTTAAATTTTGACTGTAGAAAAACAGCATCTACAACACTAAAGGAAAGAACTTTATGGCTATAAAATAGACATCTCAAGTTTCGAAATGAATTATCATACGTTTAAAACTGATATGTACATAAATTTTAATAAATCATATAATATTGTATTGTAATCTTGTAAACTGAGATTTCACCATAAGACATTTAGGAAAACGTTCACATTAATGTTTGAAACGCTTGAAATCTTGGAAAACAAATTATAAAGACAGAAACTAGATACTTTAAGTTTTTCAACGAGTTATCAGATGTTCAAAACGAGAATATACTCAAATTTAAATAAATCTTACAAGTTAAATATTAAAATATGACATAAGGGTAAGTCATAACATATGGAAATATTTATTTATGAACTGAGTTGTATTAAATTTATGATCTAATAATGTGAAAACCCCTACTTTATAAAGTTGAATCACAAGTTTTAAATGGACTAAGATAAAGTATACTAGAGGATTACTTGGCATATACCAAGAGACTACCGTAACCTAACTAAATGATTATAACTAATGGGATTAGGCCTTACAAGTCCAATACTACATGGAAGGTATACACTTAGGTGACTCATTGTTACATTGATTGATTAATTAATTAATTAAGAAATAAATAAATAAACTAATAAATACATAACAAAATGTAACTATGCTAAGAAAGTTAATTAGTGATTAATAAAATAAATAAATAAATAATTAATTATAAGAGTTAGTAAGTGATAATTAGCTGTATAAGTAAGATTGTTATGTTGAGTAACTACATAATTATAATACATGATTAATTAGAGATTAATTAATCATTAATCATTAATATAATTGTTAATGTAACCATGGATAATTAATTAGAGATTAATCAAACATTAATTATTAATATGAGAATTAATAATTGATAATTATTATATGAAAAAGAATATTTAAGTAACATAATTTAATTTTTAACAATATAATTATTAATTAGTCAATTAAAATTATGTAGTTTAATTATAATTACTCAATTAAATAAAGTAATAACTAACTACTACCGAATTAATTAGTTAATTAGTTAATTAATCAATCAATTAATTAAAATTAAATTAAGTAAAATTAAATTAATTAAATAATAATTAGTATAAATTATTCAACACTTAATAATTAATTGGAATCAATTGTTAAGGTTAATTAAGACATAAGTAAATTGAGCTCACTTTAATTTATAAAATTAAAAAAAAATGAATAAAGTAATAAAACTATGATTCTATCTAATAATGAGATATTGTTAAATTAAGACAATTTCTCAAACTTGCATAGTAGAAGGTACAACTCTTGAAGTTTAAACACATAAGACAAACAAGTACAAATCTCACCTATAGCATAAAACAAAATGTTTTTCTTTGTTGATGTTCTACGTTTGCTATGACCTGTCTTGATGAAGTGATGTGTATATGAGTTATATTTATTGCTTTGATTAAGCATTTGGCGTGCATAATTTCTTTTGCACTAAAATGATCGACATGTCTCACAGATATTTATGCCATAATGATAGATGCATAGTAACATGTAAATCTTCACATTGTCACAATTAATAAGAAGGAGACTAACGAAAGATAGGAATAAGTGTCATACCAACCTCTAATTAGTGAGAGGATATGATAAGAACGATAGTTATAAATTATGATCTTGGAGGTGGTTGGATGGTCGCTCCCTCAACTCCCCATTGGTTGCGCGCATATGGGTACGACATATGGGCTCTTAAGTAGACAAGACCCGTATATATTGAAGCATAATTGAACAAACATAAATCACATGCATTTTTGAACATTTATGTTGTAACGTGTGATAATATGATTTTATGAAAATATTTTGTGAGATATATTCTGTGTTTGCTGAGTAAAAGCTCATATGTGTGTGTTCGTGCTGTAGGTAACACGGGTAAGTAATCCACCACTTAGATGTTTCTGGACTGACGAAACAATGCGGAGGCGATGAAGGGAGTGGGATACCACCACGAATTAAATTTCCGTATTTAGAATTCCTAAATTATTTTGTATTGATTATCTTTAAAATTATGTTTTCAATATTTCAGAACTAATAAACTAGTAGGAGTACTTAAAGTCTTTAAGGTCGTTCGTTTTAACTCGTATGACGTTATAACTTTTTAAATACTATCTAAGTACAAATTTGAATGTGATATTTATTATTTAGAAATTTCAATTTCCTTAGTTAAAATTTTAGTTTATTAAACTTTTTAAGTACAAGTATGATCTGTATGTAATAAAAAAAAAAAAAAATTCTGCCTTTTTTATAATCAAACATAAACAAGTATTAAGACTACATTAACTAAGAATAAGTAAGAAAGTTAATGATCCCAAAAGTCGGGTCGTTACACCTACGACTTTGTCTTTGTTGCAAAGTCCGACAACAACTCATCTTCTCCGGCTAGCTTTTCTGTCTCCGGCAGCAATGCTTGTTCTAGGTGTCCACACACTAGTTGAACCTTGGTGAATAGCAAGAAAGACGGAAAGGTCGAGAAGCTTGTAAAATTAACGAAGACGTTCGTAGGTCAAAGATGAAGGTTCTATTTAATTAATTCAGGGCCCGTTTGGTGTTTGAGTTTGAGTTAAGATTTGTAAGTTTAAATAGTGATTTTGGTTGACTTTTTCAGAAAAGACAAAAAACTTTTGGGGAAAAAAACAAAAATTGAGTTGATGGTGGTGAGTTTAAACTCACCACCCAAACAGGCCCTCAGTTTTGATACTCATAAATTTTGGGAGCTAGTTATAGTATATATATATTTTTTACCGGAACTCTTTGATGTCAATCATGTTTGTGTCACATTTATGAAGAAAAGGATAATTGACACCATTGGTCCTTAAACTTAAACTTTTTATTAGATGAAGATCTGGTTTTCAATTTTACAAAACAAACCCTCAAATTGTTTAAATGTTAGCAATTAAAGCTTGCGGGGCGGCAACTTTTTCTTTCTTTCTTTTTTTTTTTAATCAACGTGTACAACTGAAGATTAAGAAAAAAATATAGTGTTTGTATACAATCTCGCAAAGTGAAATTCATAAAGCAACATTTTTTTAGTATGACAAAATAACAATTTAACAGAACGAACTTAGTAAACTAACCTCCTTTTATTTTGACATTGAGCAGCGGCTTGTATGGTCGAGCATTCTGAAGTTATTTTACAAATTAAAATTTTCAATTTTTTAAAAGAAAATTATAATTCAAACTACAACGGGATACAAACACAAGTATCGATATGGAAACAATCATGTGATACAAGATATACAACCATCGACTAAGATCGATCCAATTGCTAAAATTTGATGAAGCTCTTTGAGGTGAATATAAATCGAGATCCAATGATGGAAAAAATTCCTTCAATTTTTTTGAAATACTATGATTGAACATATACAAAGCTCTTTAAAAAACAAAAATTATATGCAATTGATATAATATTCTAATTGATCGACAAATAGTCACTAGCAACACAAAAATTAGAACAAACTCTGCTTAACCATGATACTAAAGGAACCAAAAGACAAATATCATCAAAGAACAACTCAAGCGGAATACATACACAAAAACATATCAATGTGAGGTAATTACTTTCTTTATTACAAAACTAAAAAAAAAAAAAAAAAGGATATAAAATAATAATGGTCCTAAAATTCTTGCTCTACATGGAACCATCACTCCATCACATATAGTAACTTGTAAAAAATTAATCAGACTCTATTGAAGGTAAAAGATCATCACATCGAGTGTCGGGATCACTAAAGTCTCGCCATAGCCCACTCTCTCGTAATTGTGCAATGTAAAAACGTTCCAAGCTATTTCTTCACAAAGCTTTCGTGTGTTTCGTTTGGAGGCTATATAGACACACACACACACACAAATACACAGGCAAAAATCTCTCCAAAAAATTCAGGCGAGAAAGTATAGCACGATCTCAGTCAGTCATGGCGTCTGCTCCTTCAAAGCTCTACGCAGACGATGTTAGCCTTCTCATGGTGCTTTTGGACACCAATCCTCTCTTATGGAGCTCCTCTTCTCTTTCTTTCTCCAACTTTCTCTCTCATGTATTTCCTCTCTCTCTCTCTCTCTCTCTCTATATATATATATATATATATCTATCTCTTTGAGTTCAAAAATTGCTTTAATCAAACCCTAGGATCTTTTTTTGTCCCTTTTCCCACTGCTTTTCTCGGCAGCCAAACAGAGGGTAAATGGCCTTTTCTGATTCAAATGTATGGCTTTTTATACAGGTGTTATCGTTTTTGAACTCAATCCTACTCCTGAATCAGCTCAACCAAGTCGTGGTTATTGCCACTGGGTACAATTCTTGCGACTACATCTACGATTCTTCTCTGTCCTCGAGCCGAGGTGGTTTCGAAAATGGGAGAATGCCCGCGCTTTGCTCGAACTTGTTGCAGAAACTGGAGGAATTCGTTGTCAGAGACGAGAAATTGCTCAAGGAAGGCTCAGAGAATGGCCTTGCCTCTTCTCTGCTATCCGGTTCTCTGTCTATGGCTCTTTGTTGTATCCTCTTTTATGGAAAATTTTCGCTTTTGACATCTCAAAAAAATTTTTTTTTAATGTGAAATTAGAGTTTTAGATTAAGGGTAGTGATATTTGAAATTGGGAGATTGCAAATTGAGAAAATTACTAGTCTTGTTGAAGCCTTTTAATTTTCTGTTGATCCGTTGAGTTTGTTGAACATAATTTTTTTTTTGGGTAGATATACAGAAGGTTTTCCGATCAGGACCGCTCCATCCACAACCGCGGGTGAGAATTTTGCTGTTATATTCAAGTTATGATCAATATGTTTTCTGAGTTGATCAATTGTTTGACAATAATGAGTAGCTGATGCTCGTATGTATGAAGACCAGAAATTTTAGATTTAGTCGGTGTTGAATGATTTTATTGCCTATGTCACCGTATTACAAGCTGTTTTGATGGAGACGAATGCATAATTTGTTAGAGCAATCTTAGCGAACTTGAATTGCGTATGAAGTTGTCATCGATATTTGTCACCAAAGATCGTTTTTGGAAGTTTGATACTTTGTGGTATGGTAGCCTATTAAGAATAGCTGGACATTGGTTTGTGAGATGATTTAGTCATCGTGTATTTGTTCTTTTGGTCATCTGTGATTATTTACTTTAAATATAGCTGGAAGTTTTTTTTTCACTTCTTCAAATTTAATGTGGTTTAACTATTTTTCCTGATGTGTGGATGGCAGATTTTATGCTTGCAGGGATCCTCAGATGGACCCGAACAGTATGTGCTTTCTGATTGTTTTATTTATTATCTTATTTTGTTGTGGCTGAAGAGAATATTTCACGTCTCCCATATCCATTTTAGTCATGGCTTAGCTTCAAAGTTTCTTAATCACCTTTCAGGTATGTTGCAATCATGAATGCCATATTCTCTGCACAGCGTTCTATGGTACGCATTCAAATATTTTAGCTCTTGAGTATACTGAACAACATTTGGTGAATGAGAACAAATATCAAAGGATTTAATGCAAGTATGTCAATTTTCTCTACGTTCCAAAATGGAATTGGTAGATTACCTTTTAAGGCTTTCGTTTTGTTGTCTATCTTTGTTGAACTGTTTGTGCAATTTTAGCTTTTTTCTTTCTGTTTTTGCTATTTTTTTTTTCCTGCTTTATGGCTATGTTTGGTTGATGGTTTTAAGGTTAAATATCAATGTTCAACATGTCACAAGTTTTTCTCCCTCTTCCAGGTTCCGATAGATTCTTGCTATTTAGGCTCCAATAATTCCGCCTTCCTGCAGCAGGTATGTATCTATATAGCTTGTATTTCTACCGGATACTTTGTTGCAGGAAAGCATGAGAGTAGCATAATCGTCTAACCTCTTTTGTTAATGTCTGTGATGGATGAGTAACAGGCATCTTACATAACCGGGGGTGTGTATTTGAAGCCCCAGCAAGTTGATGGGCTATTTCAGTATCTATCAGTAAGTTGTGAAATCAAATAGGTTCTATGCGAATTTTTAAATCATGTAATTGTAACACTTGTTGTAACTAATGTTTTACCTTGTGTTCTGTTTAAGATTTTAAGAAGTGATAGATATAGGAATAGTTATGTAGCAAAATGGGGTATCAACAGCACTATTTGTTTATAGTTTCAATTGATTGATGTTAACATGATATTCTTCCTATTTGCAGACGGTTTTTGCTACTGATTTGCATTCTCGGACCTTTTTACAGCTTCCGAAGTCTGTTGGTGTGGACTTTCGAGCTTCGTATGTCAAATTTTTACTTTTTGGCTCTTCCAATATATCTCGTGTCAAACGATATTAATTAGATTGAGTCCAGATTTTAATGTCTTTGAACATAAAAAACCTTCTGAAGGTTGGTTTTAGGACTTTTTGACTTTATAATATCCAATTTCACATAACATCCAATTTAATTGAAAATTCTAGATAAAATGTTTTTCACGAGCCTAATCTAATAATTACATGTGTCGCTAAATTTAATCTACAATGCACTTAATCGAAAGTTGAAATTGCAGGTGTTTTTGCCATAAGAAAACAATAGACATGGGCTACATATGTTCCGTTTGCTTATCCATATTTTGTAAGCATCACAAGAAATGTTCAACCTGCGGGTAAGCAATTGTTTTCCCTTTGTAGTTATATACACATTATTCTGGACTCCTTTCAGCAAGTTTCCTCTACTAGAAATGATTTTTTTTTATTTTTTTTATTTTTTATGAATCAGGAAATGACAAATGATTTGTTTGTTACTAAAATATGGATGCTCTATAGATCGGAATAAGAAAGCTTGAGCCTAGCTAATGCAAGAAACTCATGAAATTAGAAAACAAGTGCTTAGGTTCAAATTCTCCGTGTTTACTACTTTACTTTTTTCAACATTTTTTCTTATCAACGAAATTAAGGAAATATTAAAAAAAAAAAAAAAAAAGAGTTGATCAAGTGTGTATAATGATCTCTGATTTCTACAAGTCTCCAAAGCAGAGGAAATGTTTTTTTTTTTGTATTTTGATTGATAGAAATACGGCCTCTTTTCCTGGAAAGGAGGAAGGTGAATGGAGGAATAAGGAATAAGGACAGAACCACACTGAAATTAGAATTCATTTTGAGAGTTAAAAGGCTATTAAAAAAAAAAAAAAAGTCTTGAAGAGTATAGGTCTCTTAGTCACCGTTGTCTAGGGTTAAGCAAGAAACATATCTGTTCGATTTTTTAAGTCAGAAACACAGGTGATAACAACATGGTATGAAAGTGAGCTGTGTATCAATTGATTATGATATTGTTATTAGGAATTCATGTTGAAGGCAGCATGCAAAGTCCCGTGGTTCGTCTTAAGGTGTCAGTGATTTCAGGCATGCTGGGGAATATTAAATTTATGCATGTAAGATGAACATGCACATGTGGACCAACGCCCTTGCAACAACTTCATGATTTAATTTTTATTGTCAGTAATTTGCAAATTAATTGTTGCAGGGCGAATGATAAAATGGATATGCATTTAACCTTTAACCTTTACTTTTCTTGATTATTAGTCGTCTTTTCGTACACGCAGGTCGGGATTTGGTCAGGCCCAGTCAGATAATGATTCTGCACCTAACAGGAAGAGAAAAATTTCTTAACCATGATCATGCTCTTTTTCCAATCAAATCTGGTATATTGTTCAGTATAGCTGCTTCTTGTGTTTTTTTCCCGTTACCATCAACACGTTCTATACGCTTCTTCTTACACGAGCTTTTTGGTGGCCAGCTCAGGAACAAACAAGTGAGGCTTATTTGCAGAATTTGATCCGCGAATTAGAACGGTCTGAAATCACAGAGAATTTTCACTTTAGCTCAGCTGTCTAGTCGTGACGCAATAGATGCGTTAGAAGTGGCTGCACTGGTGTGTGTTCTGGCTCTTTGAAGAGACTTGAGTTGCTTGTGACTTTTTAATGTGTGTTGGAGTACTTTTTCTGTTTAATTTTGACCTATCAACTAAAGTAAGAAAACAAAGTAACGGATTAGAAAACCGAATAGAGTAGATTTGAAGAATAAAAAAAATTGTTGAAGATCTTCGACCAGGCGACTAGGTGTAAACCTGCGGTAGAGGAAGCTTTTTTGGTTTTTCAGATACCAACCATCTTGCTATCAGTGATGCCTTTTAGTCCAATTTTATAGTGTTGGAGATCCTATCACCTTGAGACGAAATTTATGTCAGAGTTTGTGTTGTTGTTGTTATTTATTTATTTATTTATTTTCATTTTTTAATTGTTATGAAAGAGTTTGTTTCTTTCATTTTGGCTATCGTCTTCATATTGGGGACAATTCTTGTATACTGAGTTTTGCTATTTAGTGTGAATTTGTATGCCAAAATTTAAATTGATAGAAAAAAAACCTAAGAAACTAATATTGATGGATAAATGTGCATTTTTCACTATTTGTACGTGCTATCCCACAAATGAGGTAAAAAAAAAAAAAAAAAAAAGAAGCTGTTTTTTTAGGGTTAGTTACAAAAATTTTGCCTTTAATTATAATCCTTGTAACAATGTGCCTCTCAATCTTCAGAAGGTAACTTAAAATAAATTTGGTAGGAGGGATAGAGGAGGAATAATGGAGAGAGTTGAAGGGATGGAGAATATAAAGGATAGAGAGGATTGTAGGAATCTATTATTTTATCTGATAAGAGAGGGAGAGTTAAAAAGATGGATGATAATTGTTTATCTAATTATTATATTGTTCATTTTATAAAATATTTCTATTATTCTTTTTAGAGTAAAATTGTCTTTTCAATTTAAAATAGAGGTGAGACCTTGCATTTTTCCATCAACAGAAGAATGCAAAATGATAGGGCCGGAGGGAGAGGGTCTCCTTCCATCTCTCCTCTCCCTCCTCATTTCCTTCCAACCCTCTCTCTCCTTTTAACTAAATGCATAGTTTTTCACTTAAAGTTGTTACACTAACGATATGTAGTACATAACTAAGGGTATTTTGGCAACTTTGCCATTCAAAATATTTCAATTATTATGGTTAATTTTTTTGAACTTTCAGTAGGAGATTTGAATGTTGTACTTCATAATCAAATTAGTTGTAGAATTATCGTTAAATTATATCTACAATCACAAATTTTAATCATTATTTAGGAGCAGAAACTCAATGATGCTTTGACGGAAGTACTTGGCGTCCATACGGGGAGGGACGGGAGGCTAGGGAGATGTTACGTATTGTTAGTCTTTTAGTAAAGCAAATTTTTATAATTAGTTTATATTTTCATTAAATACTAAATCCTTAACCTGTTTAGTGTAGTCCATGCATCTATATTTTGTATATAGAAAGGTTAACGGAGCTATCTGTTCATGATTTCAGCAAAAACGATTCTTTTGGTTGTAACCACCATTTTAATTTTTTCAGTCCTTTTTCTTTTATTTTTCTTTTTTCATAGTGGTCATTTTTTTTTTTTGGCTTTTTCCTTAAATTTTATATATTCTGAAAGGGTTAATTGAATGACCTTTTTTTCCCCTTAATGTCTATTGAGTGTAAGTTGTAACATTGGTCCTTTGTTACCAAAAAAAAAAAAAAAAAAAAAAAGGTGACATTAGTTCTTATTTCTTTTCCACAGGCAATTTAATTATTGAATTCTATATTTGTTAGCAAAAATGTCAAATTTAATAATTTCATTTAAATAACTGGTTGATTTGTTAACACCGTGGGGTCTAATTTGTTGATTCTCCAATACGAAGATATCAAATGGGCTACATCAGATCAAACTCTCATGCGAAATAACCTATGAGGTTATATGCAAGAATGCTATAAATTTGACACTTGTTTATATTTATGTCCACTATAATATTAAAATTGATAATTTTATCATTTCACAATACTAAAATTATCAATTTTAATATTAGAATGGACAAAATTATAAGGAGGTATTCAAAATATAACTCTCCACCAAATTTGATATTTGGAACATCTAGGATTGCATAGACGACCTCATACAATAACTATCTTAGCTTTGCTGTATCATTTGTTTCATTGCTTCTGGAACAATCACAAACACAAGATGATCCATCTTTTTAGGTTTATTGGTTTCCAATTTCATTGATAAAATGTTATCGTCTATATTCGTATAGGGAAAATATAGGGGTTTTAAGGTAGACAGTTCAAAGTTCAAGATAAAAATGTCATACTTGCATATGCAAATTTTAATTAAAAAGGTAAACAATATATTTACCAAATTGTTGAAGTAAATTGTGATACCCAAGAAATTCATAAACTTGATTCATGAACTATTATTGTGGATTTCTTTCATTAATATACTTCTATTGAATTATTTTGATGAATATCAAATTTCACGATCATGAATGATTGCATATGTATCATCGGTGTGATGATGTCGATGATATAATAACGTTGAGTTTCTCTATTTAAATGAGAAATTTTAATTACATAAAAGACGAGTTGAGAATTTATATGAAAAATTTATTATGTCGTATTAGAGAGATAATGATAATTTTTGGGAAGAACCCCGATTTTTATTAGTAGGTCGATTTAATGATCTTAGTATTTATTTTGATCATATCAATAGTTAAGTTTTGAGAGGGTGATTGAGAAATTAATGTGTCACAAAGATAGAAGATGAATGATTAGTATTTACTCTTAGAAAAATCCAAAGGTGGAAGATTGATCAAGAATTGTGCTTAAATTTGAAATCAATGGTGTAGATTTGATGCTAAAGAATCCTAGGCAAATCAATGGCCAAACCTTGGATGATAGGTGACCAATGAGAACTTAGGGTAAGGATTGGTGTGATGGAAGATCCAATGGATGAAAATAAAGATGACAACTTTGGATCAATGGTGGAAATTGAAAGAAAGAAAAACAAAATAAAATTTGACTAGAACAAGAGGAATCTGGATTTTTGGTTTAAGAAACAAGAAGAAAGTTGAACAAATGAGAAAAAGAAGAAAGTGGTGCATGCATGCAACCTTATGTAAAAAATGACATTGTTTATTTTGGCAAGTTGACTCAAAGAAGAGACCAGTGAAAGTGACACCTTGTCACAACTTTGTTGAACAAAAATTTTCACTCCAAACCCCTCCCAAAAGTGGCAGCAATGCAAGGGTTGATTCAGCCAAAAAATTTCCAATTTTACCCCTCAAAATACAGCTCCCTTAAAGTGAAAGTTGGCTGAAGACAAGCCCCTAATATTTCATTTTGTTCTCACACAAGTTAAGCTCAAAAACCCTAGCTCTCTAGCCACCACCAAGCTCAAAACAAAAAGAAGAACCACCAACACCATTCTCCACCTCCAACACATCTCTAGCACCCTCCTCCATCCATTTTCAAGCTCTAAGAAACCCCGTCACCTAGATCGAAGAAGTGTGAGACGGAGTTAGAGGACGTTTTACTAGAGGTAACCTAGTGGTATTCTTCTTGTTTTAGTCTTTTTTGGAGAACTAAAGCATGATGTTTAGTTATGATCTTAACGTTAGACTTCTTCTTACCTAGGAAAAAGTTTTGAGAAGAACTTGGGAGGTTTGAGATTTTAAAGGATCCCCGGAGCATTTCGGTAAGATCTATGAACCTTGTTGAAGTTTATAGTTGTTGTGGTGATATACCATGCATTAGAAACTTTAATCTGAAAAATAAATTAAATATTAAGATTCTACAGAGGATAAGCTTCATTTTAGGCTTTGGAATCACTTGATTTGCTTTTATATGTCTAAAGTTATGTGCCCTTAAATTTGTGACACAAAACTAGGACGAAAATGAACCTCCGAGACACAGCATAGCCACGGGTTTATTGTACTCCGAACCCTTTAGACTCAAAATTTTGGATTATAAGTTAGATAACTACAAACTAGATTCTTTGAGCTTTCGAACAAGGTATCATACGCTTTGAACGGATAAATGTACAATTTTTGACAAATTTTACAAGTTTGGGCTACGAACTGAAAATCCTTGCTGGAACCCTGTATTAGCCACGGGTTTTATAGATTTTGAGTTAGTAAACCATAACTTTTTATTAAACTGTTTTTATCATACAAAATAGACATTATAAGCTTTCCAATGACATATCTTTTGTCTTATTGGACTTGTAAGTAAATTGTTATGATTTTTCTAATCTTACCTATGAATCTGGATTTGTGGTTCAAATGTGAAACCAACTGCAACAAAACCTAAGTTGATGGTATGAAGCACTCAAGTACTAAAGGAAATAACTTTACCATTGTAAAGTAGACATCTTTAGCTTCAAAATGAGATATCATACGTTTAAAACGGATATGTACATAAATTTTAATAAATCCCTTAAGATTATAGTGTATTCTGATAATATGAGATTTTACCATAAGACACTTAGAAATACGTCCACATTAATGTTTGAAATGCTTAGAATCTTAGAAAAAAAATTATGAAGACAAAAACTAGATGTTTCAAGCTTTCCAACAAGTCATCAAGTGTCCAAAATAGAATTATACTCAAATCTAAATAAATCTTACAAGTTAAAATCCTACACCGATAAAACGATTAAACATTAAAATGTGACATAAGGGTAAGTCATGATATATGAACATATTTAGTTATGAAATTAGTTGATTTTAAGTGTATGATCAAATAATGTGAAAACCCTAATTTTATAAAATTAAATCACAAGTTTTAGATGAGCCAAGATAAAGTATACTAGATGGTTACTGGGCATTTACCAAGAGACTACCTTAGTCCAACTAAATGAACATAACTAAGGGGATTGGACTAGCCCAATAATAGAAGAAAGGTATACACTTAGGTGGCTCATTGTCACCTTATTTGATTAATTAATTAATTAATTAAATAATAAATACATAATCAAATGTAATCAATTAGTTAATTAATTATTAATTAATTATAAGAGTTAGTAGATGATAATCAAGATTATTATGTTGAATAATTACATAGTTATAATACATGATTAATTAGAGATTAATTAATCATTAATCATTGATATAATCATCCAAATAACTTTGGATGATTAACTAGAGATTTACCAAACATTAATAATTAGATTAATCAAATTATTAATTATTACTATTAGAATTAATAATCAATAATTATTATATGAGAAAGAATATTTAAGTAACATAATTAAATTATTAACAAGATAATTATTAATAAGTCAATTAAAATTATATAATTTAATTATAACTATTCAATTCAATAAATTAATAATTAACTATTACTTAATTAATTAGTTAATCAATTAATTAATAAATTGATTAATTAATTAATCAAAACAATTAATTAAACTAAATTAATTAAATAATAATTAGTAGAAATTTATTTTAACACTTAATAATTAATAAGAATTAATTGTTAAGGTTAATTATGATATAAGTAAATTAAGTTTATAAAATAAATAAATAAATGAATAAAGTAATATTACTATAATTCTATATAATAATGAGATATTGTTAAATCAGGATAATTTTCAAATCTGCATAGTAGTAGATACAACTTTGGAAGTTTCAGCACATAAGACAAGTAAGTACAAACCTCACCTACAACATGAAACAAAATGTTTTTTTTCGTTGTTGATGTTCTACGTTTTCTATGATTTGCCTTGATGAAGTGATGAGCCTATGAGTCATATGTACTTGGGTTAATTAAGCATTTAACATGCATAATTTCTCTTGCACTGATATGATTGACATACCTCACAGATATGTATGCAGTGATGTTAGATGCGTAGTGACATATAAATCTACATATTGTCACAAATAATAAGAATGAGACTAACGAACGATATGATTAAGTGTCGTACCAACCTCCAATTAGTGAGAGAATATGATAAGAACGAAAGTTAAAGGATACGACCTTGGAGGTTGTTGGAGGGTCGCTCCCCCAACTCCCCATTGGTTGCGCTCATATGGGTACAACATAGGAGCTCTTAAGTAGACAAGATATGTAAATAATAAAGCATAATTGAACACACATAGTTCACATGCATTTTGAACATTCATGATGTTATATGTGATGATATGATTTTATGAAAATGATTTGTGAGATATTGTTTGTACTTGCTGAGCGAAATCTCATCATTGTGTGTTCGTGCTATAGGTACGGGTAAGCAGTCCGTTACTTAGATGTTTTATGGACTGGTAAAACTGTGCGGAGGCGATGAAGGACGGGAATGAGATACCATCACGAATTAAATTTCTGCATTTAGATTTCGTAAACTATTTTGTATCGATTATATTTATAATTATGTTCTAATGTTTTGATGCTACTAAACTAGTATGAGTATTTTACGAGAAAAGACTTTAAACTCATTTCTTATAATTTATATGAAGTTATAACTTTTTAAAATATCATTTAGATACGATTTTAAATAGGATAATTAGTTACTAGAGGTTTTCAATTTTCTCAGTTAAAAATTTTAGTAATTCTAACTTTTGTAATACGAATATAATTTAATAAAAAAAAATTCTGTATTTTTGGAACCAAACATAAATGAGTGTTAAGACTAAATTAAATAAGAATAAATAAGCTAGTTAACGGTCCGAAAAATCGTGTCGTTACATAAATAGTATATTTACACACACAAAAATTATTATTTCTTTTTTACTAAAATTGAATAAATTAAGTTTTTTTAATAGTAAATTTGAATAATTTATTTACTTAGTAAATAAATTTATTAGGTAAGTAATTTACTTAAGTATACGTTTTTCACTATAACATTTCAGAAAAATGATATATGCTTATTTTAGCTTCCGTTACTCTCTACCATAAGTTATCTCCCTCCAAAAAAAAAAAAAAAAAAAAAAAAAAAAAACAAAGTTTCAGCATTTACTAATATATTTCTACAATAAATTTGAAGCGAATAGTAAGACTCAAGAATATTGAGAAAAAATAACAACAAATGAAAACTTTATCAGCTAAATAAGTTATTTATTTTTAACAAATTAATTAATTATTTGATAAATTTATTATTTACTTTAATTATTTGAAAATTTTACTATTTACTCTATATTAGTTTCGTAAAAATATACTACGATTTCCATTAAAATAAAAAGGAAAAAAAAATGCAACAATTGACGGAAAATTATAACAAATAACATATTTATATGTATTTTTAAAATTTATAACAAGTTGTTTAAAAGATGATAAATTATAGCATATATTTTTTTAGTAAATACTTGGATTTTCATGAAAATCCTTAAATTTCCTTGAAATTTTAAAAAATAGATTTACGTTTGATTTTTAATAACAAAGTTTTATGTTAGAGAGAAAATGAGAGATGATAAGTGAGAGAGGAGAGAGGCAGACAAAATAGTAGAGATTTTTTTTTTCTTTTTTTCTTTTTAGTTATATTTTATGATCATAAATTTAATTATGTTATTTATTATCGTGTTAAAATTTTATGTCATAATTTATTATAACTATTTTAAACAAAAATTGTCATTTTATTCTTTCACTCAAAAATTAACCGGGCATAATAGCAGGCCCTTTAGGACACAAAGGCCCATCTTCTTTTTTCTAATTTTTCATAGATATATATTTTGATAAATATATGATAAAATCTCATTTATATATCTTATTGATATTTTTAGACCGTTAAAATATAATAAAAAAACTAACATATTATTTATATATGATAGTTATACTGTGCCTTATCTTATACTAATATAAACTAAAAAATTTTAAAAATAATATATAAAAATAAATAAAAAAGAAATGGGTAAAACACCCGTTCCCCAGTGACGCTCCTCGACCGACGACCTCCCGCCGACAAGCCAGGCCCCCCCACTTGCGTTCAAGCCCAGGCGCGCCCACCTCCCCAAACGCCAACGAGGCCCCCCTACCCTGCGTTTGAGCCCAGGCAACTCCCCCCCCCCCCCCCCCCCCCCCTCCTTCCCGTGCTTGAGCCCCCTCTCGACGCCAACTAGCCCTCACCCCACCCGAAGCTAGATCTGTCAGTGTTGGGGGGGACGTCGGCGTCTGGGGAGGGGGGGCTTCTCGCGTCTTCATTGACGTCGGGGGGCCGCCGATTGACTGGTTGAGAAATCAGTTTTTTTTGAATTTGTATTTTTAGTATATAATATTATGAGTTAAGATATATTATAATTATCATGAACAAATAATTCTTGATTAAATCAGATGATTTAAAAATAAACTCAATAAAAGGTATCTAAAAACGACTTTAAGCGGCTTAATTTATTTTAATTTTAATTTTAATTTTAATTTTAACGTTTTTTAACATAGAGAAAGTAGAAACCGCAAAAATCCGCGGTTATTTGAGTCTTGCCCTTTCCCTTTTCTCCCCTTATTTTCAATTTTGGTGACCCAGAACACAGAGCACTAGTAGAATTTTGAAGTTTAAGCAAGAAAAACCAGTCCAAAAATGGCGGAAGATAGCGAGACAGTGGTGAAAGATGACAAGGAAGAAGAGCCTCATCAAGGTTTCGAGTCTCAGATTAACACCGCTATGCGCTCCCGTATCTCTCACTTCAAGGAACAAGCCGAGTACGCTCTCTCTCATTCAAGATTTTCCTCGTTTCCTTTTCATTTCTGGGTTTCATTCGAGTTTGAATTCTGTTTTTGGATGTTATATTGTGCTCATTCGTTTGTGATTTAAATTTCGTATATGCAAGTTTTTGTGTTCTTCACCAGTTAAATTCTGGGTTTTTGTTTTTTTTGGTTTTTATTTTTTTAAAGAAGCTGCGTCCATAAGTTGTGTCCTGGATTTTGATGGTTTTGGCGTTTGGGTTGAATAATTGAATAGAAATTAAAAAAAAAAAAAAAAAAAAAAAATATATATATATATATATAAGGGGTTACAAATGTAGAAAATATGGCTTTTAGTTTGATTTTTCTTTCAAAGAGGCTGGTTGTTATGTTGTAAATGAGGATTATCTGCATCTGCTAATAATTAATGTTATAAAGTTGGAAACTTATTAGCTTAAGTTTGATTATTAATCTAATACCTGATGAATTGGGCTTAATCTGATAAAATTTAGTAAAAATACGCTTGGTTGAGTGGTTGGATTCGACCCGTTACTAGACGTTATTGGGTTGGGTTTGCGATTTGAAACGAAAACAAAGTTTTTACTTTTGCATTTGATTGCAGTTCTTTGACTTTCGAGGGGGTTCGGAGGCTCTTGGAGAAGGACTTAGGGTTGGAGACATTCTCATTGGATGTGCACAAGAGATTCATCAAGCAGCTTTTGCATGAGGTGTTGCTTTGGATTTTGCATCCTTTATCTCCGTTTGCGTTTGTTTTCCGTAAGGGCAAGCTACATTAGGAGCTTGAGTTATTGGCTTCTTATGTGGACTTGTTCTTCTCAAGTGCCTTATTTCATTTGTTCATTAATCAGCTTGAGAGAGATCTTAAGGAGGAGTATATTGGCTAGCCGATAAATTGATTCTAGTTGCGTGCATATGCATATTTAACACCCAACACCCGTGGTGAACCATGTGGTTGTGTATGTTGCTAGAGATTAGTAGAGGGAGATTTGGAATGCTTACCCTTAGGAGAGGTTGTTATGCATTTGGGACAAAGTCACAAAACTATTTCTTCGATTGATTCTGGCATCTAAGACAAAATTACTCCTAGGTATTAGTAAAGCACGTCTGATGAATTGCAACTTCCATTTGTTTTGCCTTCTCTTGCCTTGCCGAATGCTTCCTTCAGAATCTGTGTAATGTACGGTCTTATCACTTCTCTACTAACATTCTTTACACGCCTCCAAGTGAAATAGCTCTTGCTTACACTTCTCTATGTATGTATTGTACTCTCATAATTTTCTAGGTTGCTTAAGAAAGTTGTGAAGTTTTGTTGTAGAGAAAAGGTGCTTTGGTAAATATCAGTCTCACTATTTGTTTGCTATATCACTTATGTGATTCTTTTGTTGCAAACAAAATTCTTGAATATCCTTTTGTTTTTTAAATTAGACTCAATTATATGTAGGTTTTAAATTTTTCTCTCTCTCTGTTATTTATTTATTTATTTTTATTAGACCCAAACAACGTTGGTTTGTCTTAAAATACCAGATTGTGGGTCAGGATTTTATTTTAGTCAGACGATAGCGAAAACTCAGTGAGGCTTAAACCTCTAGTACGTGTCTCAATTTACAGAAGAATGCCTCTTCCTTGTAATCTTTAAACCTCAGTTTGTTATAATTAATTCTCCGTTGAATAAAATGTTCTCGTTTTTCACTTTTATCTGAGTTTTGATTAATTTTTCATTCTTTTCTTCATCGTTAGTTGTTAGAATGCGCAAATGATGGAAATGACTCAAAGAATGAGGAGAGTGAGGAAAAAAAAGATAATGTGCAGACTGGCGGCAAAGGTGAAGCCGGAGAAGAACAAGCAGAGTCATCTGAAGGACATCAGCAAAACTCACCTGTATTGGGCCTTTTGACAGGAAATAAAACAACCGAACCTGTGGCTGAGGAATCCAAAGCAGTCGATAAGAAAAAGGCTCCAAGCAAGGGAACAATAAAAACAGCCCTCAGGAAAAGAGCTCAGTACCTCAGAGATAAGTCTGAGTATGTTACTTCATTTTTTCGGAGATTTGTTGTGCTATTTTACTTTCTAATTTCTATCTTTATGCTCTTAATGCCTTTTACCCTCTTTTTGGTAAAATTGGATTTGTTCTTTTGTTTTTTCATTTTTTCTGGGCTTTGGCTTGGGAAAATAGAGTGAGCATTCATCATTGTTTGTTCTTTTTCTATTTTTTAGGCAACTTACTCTTGTTAGACTTCGGCGGATTTTGGAGGAAGATCTTAAACTTGAAATGTACTCTCTAGATCCCTATAAAAAGTTCATAAGCGATCAAGTAGATGAGGTGAGTAGAATTTGTTATTGGTATTAAATTTAAGAAGTATTCTAGAAGTAGCATGCATAACGTTAGTTTTTGTTTATTATCGCTCAGGTACTAAATTCTCCTGAAGTCTCTCGACCAGCTTCAAGTGCCAAGAAAAATTCTCAAAGAAAAGTGGCTAAAAGGGCAGTAACGAAGAGAGTTCTGATTCTTCAGAGGGAAAAAGTGATGAGGATGAAGAAGCCAAGCCTAGAAAGAAAATCTTAAGGAAGGGAAAGGACAATAATGAGCCTAAGAAAAGGAAAAACCTACAAAGGATACCAACATTTCTGGCAAGAAGAAGAGAATCAAGGCTACAGAAACGTTGACAGAGGCAAATAGTGATGCAGATGACAATGGAAATGTATCTGAAGATGGTGATTCGCAATCTTTTGCTGAAAAAACCGACGAAGGTTACTTCCTTTTATTGTAACTTATAAGAGTTGATCAAGTGATATAGGTCTGCTTATCGTTTTTTTAATTCTAAAATGCAGAAGAAAGTGGTTTCAACTTCTGCATATGGAAAACGTGTGGAACATCTGAAAACAGTTATCAAAGCATGTGGGATGAGGTTATATTTCTTGGATGTACTGTTTCTGAGCTTTGGTTTTCACTAACTGTGGCATTAAGAATTAATTATCGTTCTTACAGTGTTCCTCCCTCTGTTTACAAGAGAGTCAAGCAGGCTCCTGAGAGCAAACGGGAATCACATCTGATAAAGGAGTTAGAGGAGATCCTATCTAAAGAAGGATTATCTGCAAATCCCTCCGACAAAGGTTAGGATTGAAAGTTTCCGTGCTTATGGCCAGAGATCCCTAGAATGTTGCATATTCATTATTTATTCAAATATATTTATTTAGACTTGTTTTGACATCTTCACTTTCTCCGATATATCTATCTGGAGGCAAAAAAAATGTTGGTGAAATGTTGATGCACGGTAATTTTCCGGTTACCTATACTATTTTTCAGGAAGGTTTGGGGATTAAATTACAAAGCAAAAAGAGTAGGTTGAAATTTATGAGTTGATTGGACTGCAACAAAAGAAAATAAGAAAGTAGGTTAGTAGTGAAAAAACAAAGGAAAATGATACAGGAATGAGGTACAATTTCACCACCCTAAATAGATTTAACAACATTTATCAAGTTTTTCAATTCATAATTTACCCGTCAGATCTCGTTGTGTTCAAATTTGGGGAAAAAAGAAATTTAAGGATGTAGTATTATTCTATCACTTGAGTGCAAGTTGTTTATTTTAAGGCTCAAGTATTGTCTAGTTTTTTGAAGGTAAAATAACTTTTCGATAAGTACAATTCGATTCCAGTTATTTTAATTCGAAAAAACGGTAATTTGTTAAATATGTTAGTACTTATCTAACCTGGTCTCGTATTGGCTTGCACGCGCATGCAGACAAACATGCACATATTTAAGGTAAAAGTAACCATAGCAGTATTAGTCTAGTTGATGGGTTCAGGATCTGATGTTTGGCAATTTCTCCCTTACGTACAGATGTTGTATGTCTGAAATAAAATTTTCACAGTTTATTATTTATTTATTTTAAAATATTTATAGTTTATGTTATTCTTTTTTGACCTATACAAAACATCAACGTTGATGTTTTGTCACATTTTTATGATGACGTGTTTTTTCTTAATTGTATACATTTTTTTTTTTCTAGCAAGAGTGTTGACTTGGTTATTTACTTGCTTAGAGCATGGAAGATGCATATCATATTTTAGCTGGACCATCATTTCCTTGACCAACATTAACAATAATATCTGTTTGCTTTTTGATGACTCCTTGTCGACCTTCGTTATTGTTTTTCTTTTAATGAAGAGTTATTTATTTATTTTTTCCTCGCCTTTATCAAAAGGTGGGCAAGAACAGATTGAGAGCATACCTGAGATTTTCAATGCTTCTTTCTAATAGATAAAGGAAGTAATAAGAAACATTCTATTTCTGGTTTCTATCAAAACTACATTCCTCGGTTATGGTGGTCTAAAGAAATATGGTTGGCAGTTTGATAGCAGTTAGCAGCCTATTATTTGTACTTCCTACCCAATTTGCTTGATTTACTTTTGCTTGAAGTTCCGTGTCAAATTACTTTAGAGAGAGATAATACTGTCACAAAATATGCCATGAATTAAGTTCTTACCGTGCTTGTGTGTGTAAAGATTGTGTCTTTTCGTTCTTTATCTGCTCAGAAATCAAGGAAGTCAGGAAGAAAAAGGAAAGAGCAAAGGAACTTGAGGGAATCGACACAAGCAATATCGTGTCTAGTACACGTAGAAGGTCAACAAGAAGTTTTGTAGCTCCTCCAAAGCCAAAGTGCCAGTTGAAAGCGACAGTGAAAATACAGATGACGACGATGACGACGATGAGGATGAGAACAATGAGGATGAGGATGACGATAATGGTAATGATAGCCAGAGTGAAGAATCTAACGCGGGTAAGTTTTTTATGGCATTGATTTCATTCTTCATAGGCTTTAGCTGCGAGAAGGATAGAAATTTATGTCAAGACTTGTCTTGCATCTGAATTGGTCATATCTTGTTTCTTGAGTCCCAAAAAGAATTGGCTCCGAGGGTTATGACTTACTATGAGGATTCCGTGACTGTCCACCAAATTGCTGGCTAGTTAAGAATGCAATCTTTATGCTAAAGACAGAGTGCTCTACAGAAGAGAAAATATTTCACTTTCCTCTTAAAATTATTCCGAAAGGGTAATTTTCTATGGTTCTTTCTGACGAGATTTTCTATTCATATGTGGCAGACGACGATGAGAACAGTGATTGAATGCATTAACAGACTCCAAAGATTACGAATATAGGAGCATCGACGATTTAATCACGGTAGTGTACCATGAGTTTCGATTTCGTTTTTGTATAATTATTTGGATTTCTGAATTTGCTTTTGGGGGTGTAGGAAGGAACGGGTGGTAGGATTTGGTTTCAGCAGAACATCTCCCTCAATGTAGGTCTTAATGGTTATCCCTCAGCTGTAAGGCCAGTAGTAAGTGTGAGTTTACTTAGCATGTGTTTGTTTTTGTTACATTTAATTTAGCATGTGATGAAATGCAATTTGTTAGCCTATTTGGATTATCGTACTAAAAATAATCAAAATTACTTCTCTATCAGATGAGAATATAATTCTTTAGCCAAAAAAAAAAAAAAAAAAAAAAGAGATATATTATAAAGAAGGGGATGGTTGTGGTAGAGCTCTTTTAAGGGGCACTATCAATAGTGCCTGATCCAAGGGCTAATAATAATGGTGTAATGAAGTGGAGGACTATGGATTAAGGTGTACCAGATCTTAGTATGAACTTGAGTGCATGCAAGCATTCCCTTCCTAAAACATTTGTCCAAATTAAAAAAAAATAAAATTTGAACCGGTAGCCATGGAAAGACCGGCCACCGCCGTTCAGGCACACCAGCACCGTTGCCACTTGAACAGTCTCTGATCGTGCTCAACAAGCTGTCGACAGCGGAAGTGCTGATCACCCAGACCGAATCTAATCAAATCAGATCTCGCCATTTTTTCCGCCACTAGATCTTACCCCCCTTGCATTGAACAATACTTTGATTGCTCTCAGCGAGCCCTCGATGGTCGGAGGTGTTGATAAATCAAACCAAATCCAATCGGACTAGTTCTCGTCATTTTTTTGGCCATCAGATCCAACTGGAACTTTGCATTGCCGATCTCATCTTGGGATGTAAGATGAGAGAGGGACCCTTGACGGTCAGAGGCACTAATCAATCGAACCAGATCCAACCAGACTAGATCTTGCCATTTTTTCCGCCATCGGATCCAATCGGACCCTTGCATTGCCGATCTCACATGTTGATGGAGGCTTCGATTGCGTCGGTAGGAATGTGTGTGGGTGGTCGCTGGCGATGGCGTGAGTAGTGCGACAACCGACATGCTAGGGAGGGTGGGTGGCTAGGTGGGCGGTATCCGGAGATGGGAGTTCAGAGGTGAAGTTTTTTCCTTATTATTATTATTTTTTTTGCAATCCTATGTAACATGTTTATTTTTTCTATTATGCACCCTTGATATCTTAATCATTTGATTAAATATGATTGATCTAAAAATGATAACTACCGATAGTGTTTCTAAAAGAGACTCTACCACACCCCTTATAAAAAAAAAGGGAAATAATAATGGTTGCAGAGAGAGGGTATGTGGATGGGCTTGTTGCTTGTTCAATTTCTGAAATCCCCACTCCACCAAAAAAAAAAAAAAAAAAAAAAAAAAAAAAAAAAAAAAAAAGAGGAAGAAGATATATATGTATATAGATGAGGTTTTAATGATTTTTTTAAAAAAATTTAATATAGCAGTCGCGGATAGAGATAACTGCATATTTAAATGTTCATAATTCTATTATAAAAAAATTGTCATAATTATACTTGCGGAAAGCCCGATTGTACCTATTTGTTCGTTGCATAGAAGATGAGAAACAAGAATTTTAGTCGTGGATACTTTAAGATTAGACACAGAAATGAACTTGACGAGCCAAGTTTTTTTGTTTTGTTTTGTTTTGTTTTGTTTTTTAGGCCAAGTTGAAACAATAACGAATACAGGCATGCTAAAGTTCGCATTTAGATCTGGGTTTTAGAAGCAGTCATTTGACTTTATTATGGTTCGACACCATATAACGTCTCAAAGAATTAATTATGAGATTACTTTACGAGTAGGTTCCAATCAGTCATATCTGTAAATAGTCCATTACCTAAATTATTTGAGGTTAATGAAATACTTTTAAATTAATTAGAACGATTAGAAAACTATCTCCAAAACTAAAATAATATCTGGATGTTATTGTGTGATCTATAGACTCAGAAATTACAATATGATCCCAAAGATTAGATAATATCTAAAATAAAAACCCCAATCGATATAATTTTAGATTGAATAAGTCACTTGATTGTATTATTTCGAGAAAAATTTAATATTATGAGTTGTTTTACAATAAGTATCATTTAAAAGACTCCAGAACAACATATTTATTATTTATTTTGAAAAAATTAGTACCGGATTTTGTTAATAAATTTTGATTTCACTTTAACTAATCATGTTAAATCCCACTTAATCATGGTCACAAGGTTTAGGTTCGTGGACAACACCATACTGCCTACCTATTATTTATTTATTTATTTATTTTAATAAAACACAAGATTCACTCAAAAAGGAAAAGAAAAAAATTCTTGAAACCCAAATGAAATTTGCAAAAGAAAAAACAACAAAGAGAAAGAAAGGCAGAAAGAAGCAACATAAAAAAAAAAAAAAAAAAAAAAAAACTTCAGATTATCTCATTTTAAAACCCTCCCTCCTATGAATTCTAAACTTGGAAGATGATGTATTTTGTTCCGGCTCTTTGCTCGATTTTTTTCCTCAAAATATTTAGATTTTTCAGTTTGTTCTAAGAATTGTAATAAACAACAATTCCAAATCTCTCTGATCAATTATACGGTTGTTGATTTTCTGATGCATTGTCCGCTTCAAGACTTTTGACTTTCAGAAGAGTCTTCATCCGCTATATCTGTCTAAGATTGACTTTTCATATTTATTCATTGCAGAGATCGGATTGATAAACTGCAATTGTGGTCGTAATGTACGTTGTTAATTAGGCTCCATCTTCTTGTCATTATTTCCATTCTTTTTCCCTCGCTTTTTCTTGATCACTAGTGTGAATCCTATAACATCAACTTGATCTGAATAGTTCTTAGAAGCAACTGTGCTCATCTTCTTGCAAGTATTAGAAATGGGAAAATGCTCAAAAGGAAGATCAAAAGGAAAATTCGACCTTGTACATTTAATTCTGTGAAAATTGTTGCGAAAAATTACAAGTGCACAATATCGTAAATAAGTAATAAAGTGATTATTAAAGTATCGTTCTCACGAGAACTGTCGTTATCAATTACCAAAATATATATATTAACTCCAACTTTATTTGAATAACCGAAAAGAGATTTTTAAATAAAAATAACAAAATAAATAAAAAGACGAAAGACTCAAAATAATAAAAATCTAGGGTTTTTGATATCACCGGATTAATCATATTCAAATCCTCTAATCCAATTAATCAACATATATTCCCTATGTTGCTAGTGAATCTCTCTAATATTTATTAATCTTTCTCAAGCATTAACAATTTAATATAATAAGTTTTATCACTCTCAGTCTCAAACAATTTATCATAATTCATTAAGAACCAGAAATTCATGATGCTGCACAAGTTTCATAACTATTCTAGCTTATGACAATCTCATGGTAGATTAAATAAGTGCTTATTCAATTATTACTTCTCAGTCTCAAATCAAATACCAAATCATGTAAAAGTTGGCCAGAAATTCACAAGCATTAAGTATATTAAAATACTTAACATAGAACTGGAGTAGAATATCAATCAATTAAAAATAAAAAGACTCAGATAATCATAATCCGGATAGATCATATCCATAGAAAAGATAATTACTTCATAAATAAAAAGAAATATAAAAATAAAGGTTTAATCATTCTTAAATTACAAAGATAAAAGATAAAAAATAGGAAAGAAAACTCAAAGTATAGAGGTGTCACAAGTCTTCAAAGTCTTTTCCTAAATTTTCTTTTCCCTCTCCTCTTGATGATTCGAGATGATATCTCCCTAATTTTGTAGAGACAAAACCTAAAACTCAAATTAAAAAAAAAAAAAAAACAAAAAGCTAAATCCTAAAATATTTTTTTTTCTTCTTTTTCATTTGGTTTTCAGCTCCAGAAATTTGTAAGCCAAAAGACACCCTTCACGAAGCCCTGAGACTCCTTTTTATATGCCTTAGCCACCGCCTTTAATTACAAGTTTTTTTTTTTTTTTTTTTTTTTTTTTTTTTTTGCGCAAATCTAAAGCCCAATAGCATGCCTGGCCCCACAGAGACAAGTGGCGCACGGCAGTTGGAGAGCTGGATGAAGTGGGACGTGTGGCACACTTCGGTTCGCTGGAACACGCAGGGGCACGCGAGAATGCTGGTATGCGTCACACTGGATCCGGCAGTTGCTGATTGGTGCTGACACGCTCTAGGACACGCGCTTTGGCGCGAGTGAAGCACATTCGAGATCGGGAGTACGATGGAGCTCATCCGACGGCCTAGAGAGTGCGTGGGCGCATGTGGGTCTTCTTGAGAGTGGTGGATGATGACTCCGAATTTCATTTGTAATTTGTAATTTTTTTTTATCACATTTTAATTCAAATTATCACTTTTATCCATATTAACATAATAAACCTACACATTTAGAAAAACTTAATAAATTTGGGAGAAAAGTTAAGAAAAATTACTAAGATTATAATAAAAATATAAATTTAACGTGTTAAAATAACTCTATAAAGTTATCAAAGGCTCAGTAAGAAGAGCTGAAACTGACCTAGCACCGTTTTGTAGCACAAGCTAGACTGATCTATACTGTCAGTCAGGAGAGGAATATAGAAGCTCTATTGTAAAAGCTAAAGATTGACATCAGAAATTGGACTATTCCTATTCTTGACACGTGGACTGTCAAACTTTTTTTTATTTTTTTATGCTGAATATTAAGGATTTAATTTAGACGACGAAAACGATAACGAGGAGAATGCTTGAAATAACATATGCCTTATTTGTAGAAAAAAAGTCTTTTTATTTTAATTAGGAAATTTTTTTTTGAATTTCCCTGTATTATGTTGGTATGTTAAATGTCCTCTAAACTTTAAAACATACCTATTGTGCCTTTAAATTATAATATATCTCTCTATTTATCCTTTGAATTTTGAAATATATTATTTTTTGGACGAAATTGTTGACTTATCAATTGATTTAAAGTTAGGTATGATAGTTAGGGTTAACGAATGCTCTCACTCAAAAATAAATTAGTTGGCTACTAAATCTTATGTATACTCTCTCATTGGAGGAGCTGTTTAAAAGCAAGAAAAGATGATAAAAAAGTACTAGAAAATGAATCTTAATTCAATTCGATTAGTTAAGGGTTTAAAGAAATTGACGAATTAGCACTTTTCATGGATATCACATGTACTATTCGATTAAAAAATATGTTTCAAAGTTGGGGGATAATCTAGAGGTATATTTAGTTCAAGTTCACAACAGGTTTTTTCAAAGTTCAAGGGAGTATGTTGAAACTAGTGTCATAATTCAGGAAAAATTAGTAAATTTTTTTTTTGATAATCATTTTTTAACAATATGGAGAAAAAGGTTGTTTAACATTCTTAAATCTTGGAAAAAAGTTTCATAATGAAATAGTTTTTTTTTTCTTTTTTTTTTTTTTTGGGGTCAGAATCTGCATACTATTCAGTTCTTCATGCGTGATATGGCGTTAAGTTGCGAGCCATTAAGATATATTCCTACTCTTAATAATGTGACGTCTTAAAAATTCATAATGTGACGTCTTAAAAATTCATAACTTGATTTCATGAATTATTATAATGGATTTCCTTCATTAATATACTTCTAATGAATTATTTTTTCAAAATCATTAATGATTGTATATGTACCATCAGTATGATGATCGATGTCAGTGATCTAACAATGTTGAGTTTCTCTATTTAAATGAGAAATTATAGATACATAGAAGATGAGTTATTATCATGGATTTCCTTCATTAATATACTTCTAATGAATTATTTTGATGAACATCAAATTTCAAAATCATTAATAATTGTATATGTACCATTAGTATAATGATGTCGATGATCTAATAATGTTGAGTTTATCTATTTAAATGAGAAATTATAGATACATAGAAGATGAGTTGAACGACATATAAATTTATACGAAAAATTTATTGTTGTATTAGAGGGACAGATGTTAATTTTTGAGAAAGAACCCTGATTTTTTATTAGTAGGTCAATTTGATGACCTTAGTATTTATTTTGGTCATATCAATATTTAAGTATTGAGAGTATGATTAGGAAATTAATGTGTCATATAGATAGAAGATGAAAAATTAGGATTTACTCTTAGTAAATCCAAAGGTGGAAGATTGATCAAGAATTGTGCTTAGATTTGAAATCAATGGTGTAGATTTTATGTTAAAGAATCCTAGGCAAATCAATGACCAAGTTTTAGATGATAAGTGACCAATGAGAGCTTAAGGTAAGGATTGGTGTGATGGAAGATCCAATGGATGGAATAAGGATGACAACCTTTGATCAATGGTGGAAAAATTGGAAGAAAGAAAAACAAAATAAAAATGAGAAAATCGAAGGGGAGATCCGGATTTGTTGTGGTCAAAAGTAAGAAGAAATTTGAACAAATGAGAAAAAAAAAGAAAGTGGTGCATACATGCAACCTCATGTAAGAGATGACATGACTTGTTTTGGCAATATGACACAAAGAAGGTATAAGTGAAAGTGACCACTTGTCTCCACTTTGTTGAACAAATTTTCACACCAACTCCCTCCCTTGAGTGGCGGCAATGCATGGGGAGAAACAACCAAAAATTTTCCATTTTTACCCCTCAAAATAGTTCCTTTAAGTAAATGTTGACTAAAAACAAGCCCCAACATCTCATTTTATTCTCACACAAGTTAAGCTCAAAAACCTAGCTTCTCTAGCCAATAGCAAGCTCAAAAAAAAAAAAAAAAAAAAAAAAAAAAAAAAAAACCAACACTATTCTCCATCTCCAACACCCCTCTAGCACTCTCCTCTATCCATTTTCAAGCTCCAAGCAACCCCGTTACCAAGTTTGAAGAAGTGTGAAGCGGAGTTAGATGACGCGTTGGTAGAGGTAACCTAGTGATATTCTTTGTGTTTTAGTCATTTATTTTTTGTAGAACTAAAGCATGATGTTTAGTTAGAACTTAATGTTAGACTTCTTCTTACCTAGAACAAGGTTTTGAGAAGAACCTTGGAGGTCCGAGATCTTAAAGGATCCACAGAGTATTTCTGTAAAATCTACGAATTTTGTTAGAGCTTGTGGTTGTTGTGGTAATATGGCATGCATTAGAAACTTTCGTATGAAGAATAAATTATATGATAAGATTCTACAGAGGATAAGATTCATTTTAGTCTTTGGAATCACTTGGTTTGCTTTGTATGTCTAAGGTTATGTGCATTTGAATTTGTGACACAGAACTAGAGAGAAAAGGAACATCTGGGGTACAGTCTAGCCACGAGTTTTATGTACTCCGAACCATTTAGTCTTAAAATTTTGGATTATAAGTTATATTTGAAAATATATCCTTTAAGCTTTCCAACAAGGTATCATGCGCCTCAAACGGATAAATGTACAGTTTTTGGTGAATTTTACAAGTTTGGACTACGAACCGATAGCTTTTGCTGAAACCCTGTACCAGCCACGAGTTTTGTATATTTTGGGTTAGTAAACCATAATTTTTTATAAATATTCTCAGTGTATGAACTAGACTCCATAAGCTTTCTAATAACATATCTTTTGCCTTATTTGGACTTATAAGTGAATTGTTATGATTTTTCTAAGTTTACCCATAAATTGGGCATATGGTACATATGTGGGACCAATAATAACAAAACCTAAGTTTACAATGAAACACTCAAACAATAAAGGAAATAAATTTATGGCTATAAAGTAGATATCTCAAGCTTCGAAATGGGTTATCATGCGTTTAAAAACGGATTTGTACATAAATTTTAATAAATCACATAATATTGTATTGTAATCTGGTAAATTGAAATTTCACCATAAGACACTTAGGAAAACGTCCATATTAATCTTTGAAATGCTTAAAATCTTGGAAAAAAAAAATCATAAGATAGAAACTAGATACTTCAAGCTTCCCAATGAGTTATCAAGTGTCCAAAACGGGATTATACTCAAATTTAAATAAATCTTACAAATTAAAATCCCATACCAACAAAACGATTAAACATTAAAATGTGACATAAGGGTAAGTCATAACATATGGAAAAATTTGTTTATGAAATTAGTTGGTATTAAATGTATGGTCAAATAATATGAAACTCTAACTTTATAAAGTTGAATAAATTTTTAAATGAACCAAGATAAAGTACACTAGAGGATTACTGGGCATATCTAAGAGACTACTTTAACCTAATTAAATGATCAAAACTAATGGGATTGGGCCTTACAAGCCCAATACTAGATAGAATGTACATACTTAGGTGACTCTTGTCACCTTGATTAATTAATTAATTAAGAAATAAAAATAAAAATAAATAAACAAATAAATAAACAAATAAATATATAACAAAATGTAATTATGCTAAGAAAGTTAATTAGTAATTAATAAAGTAATTAACTAATCAATTAAGTATAGAGTTAATAAGTGATAATTAGCTGTGTAAGTAATATTATTATGTTAAGTAACTACATAATTATAGTACATGATTAATTAGAGATTAATTGATCATTAATCATTGATATAATTGTTAATACTATGGATGATTAATTAGAGATTAATCAAACATTAATTATTAATTTGAGAATTAATAATTGATAATTATTATAAGAAAAAGAATATTTAAGTAACATAATTAAATTATTAACGATAAATTATTAATTAGTCAATTAAAATTATGTAATTTAATTATAATTACTCTAATAAATAAGTAATAATTAACTACTACCTAATTAATTAGTTAATTAATTAATTAATCAATTAAATTAAATAAATAAAATTAAGTAAAGTTAAATTAATTAAATAATAATTAGTAGAAATTTATTTAACACTTAATAATATATGAATTAATTGTTAAGGTTATTATGATATAAGTAAATTAAGCTCACTTTAATTTATAATTAAATAAATAAATGAATAAAGTAATATAACTATGATTCTATCTAATAATGAGATATTGTTAAATTAAGACAATTTCTCAAACTTGCGTAGTAGAAGGTACAACTCTTGAAGTTTAAACACATAAGACAAACAAGTACAAATCTCACCTACAACATAAAACAAAATTTTTTCTTTGTTGATGTTCTACGTTTGCTATGACCTGTCTTGATGAAGTGATGGGTATTGAGTTATATTTATTGCTTTGATTAAGCATTTGACGTGCATAATTTCTCTTGCACTGACATGATCAACATGTCTCACAGGATATTTATGCCATAATGATAGATGCAAAGTGACATGTAAATCTACACATTGTCATAATTAATAAGAATGAGGCTAACGAAAAATATGATTAAGTGTCGTATCAACCTCGAATTAGTGGGAGGATATGATAAGAACGAAAGTTATAAGTTATGACCTTCAAGGTTGTTGGAGGTTGTTCCCCCAACTCCCAATCAGTTGAGCGCATATGGGTACGACATAGGGGTCTTTAAGTAGACAAAACATATATATAATGAAACATAATTGAACACACATAGATCACAACATATTTGAACATTCATGATGTTACGTGTGATGATATGATTTTATGAAAATGTTTTGTGAGATATTGTTTGTACTTACTGAGTGAAAACTTATACGTGTGTGTTCGTGCTGTAAGTAACGCGGGTAAGTAGCCCGCCACTTAAATGTTTTCTGGACTGGCGAAGCCGTGCGGAGGCGATGAAGGAAGGGAGTGGATACCACCACGAATTTAATTTCCGCATTTAGACTTCTTAAATTATTTTGTATCGACTATATTTATAACTAATTTTCAATATTTTGGTATTACTAAACTAGTAGGAGTACTTTAAGAGAAAAAGACTTTAGAGTCTTTCCTTTTAACTCACACATGTTATAACTTCTAAAATATTATCTAAGTACGAATTTGAATAGGAGATTTATTATCGAAAGATTTTTCAATGTCCTTAGATAAAAATTTTAGTAAATTAACTATTGTAGGTACGAAATGATTTATTTAAAAAAATTATGATTTTTTTTTGAAACCTACCGTAAAAAGTGTTAAGACTAAATGAATTAAGAATAAGTAAGTTAGTTAACGCTCTGAAAAGTTGGGTCGTTACAAATAAACCTCTCTCCTCTTTTTTAATTAAAGAATTCAGCTCAAGGAATTTGAATGCCAGCACATTCCAATTAAGTACCCCAGAGTTAAACATAAAAGAGGTGTATGATTTCACTCTTTTGTCCTTGTTAATCTCAAAAACCCAATCAATTCCACCTCATAATCCATTAAGAATAATATTATTTAGAGGCAAAATATGACAAATCTGTGTGCAATGTGACGAACAAAGATCTAACTATTTGATTCTATCTTTCACTTGTTTTCTTGCCGTATATCATTTGAGTATAAATACGTCAGACAACAATTTAATCCGAGCTTTTTAAAATATTGATTGACAATAATCAATAAGATCCAATCAACTTATATTAATATCGATCCAACAGTACTGATAATCATTAAAAAAAAAACGGTTATTTTCCTAATATAATAAAAACTTGAGACATTAATTAAAAAATACTTTAGAAAAACTTACCATCTTCACAAATCTACCTTTATCAGGCACATATATATCCAAGTTAATTATCAAGTATAATTTCTAATATTATTCCATTCCAAGACCCCCATTTTCAGTAAGGCTTTCCAATCAAACATCTCTAGAAAGATATGATGTGAAGATAACATTCTTCTTCACGCCATGGTGTGATGACATGTGAGAATCCTCATGAGATGCTATTTGAGAATACTGTGATAAGTTTAAACATGATGGAACATTTAAATTCGCTTATATATTCGATTCCTTTTTTCTCTTCTTGGTTGCTTTATATATGTGTGTGTGTGTCTTTACATATAGGTTTTCTCTCTAGTTCACTAACTAGCTGGCATAAATCCTTAGATTGTGTGTGTGTGTGTGTGTGTGTGTGTGTGTATATGTATGTATGTATATATGGTGAAAGACAAAACAAAACAAAAAAGGGAAATGAGATAAAAGAGAATAATATTTAAGCAAAAAAAAAAAGAAGGAAAAGATATCATGTAGACCAAAACATAAGTAGATAAGATGAAGATAATTAATACACTTTAACCGGAGAAGCGCTCTCAAAGTTGCTTCCCAAAAAAAAAAAAAAAAAAAAAAGAGAGTTAAAACAAAGTTTCACTTGCTTTTAGATTATGATCCCTAGAGGAGATGTACATAATCTTGTGAAACTTTTTTTTTTTTTCCTTTCTTTCTTTAATCTAATATAAGCAGCTATAGCTCTTCAACCACGAATTATACATATATATATATATGTTATATATGTATATGATATATATGAGATTATGTCTTGTTTAAGAACCCAGCTGAGACGGGGAAATCTTGGACATCTTGAAGAAGCATTATTGGTATTAATAGTAGTAACAATGGCGATTTGTTTAGGAGGAGCATTTGTGTCTGTGATTGGCAGTTCTTGTGTTTTGTCGTCTTTCAATGGTGCTGCCGAGGCTATTGGTCTTTGCTTTTTCCCCAAACCACTGTGTAGAGTCCGAACACTATGAAAATGGCTCCAACAATGCTGAGGGGAAAAAAAAGAAAGAAGAAAAATAACATCATTTTAAGTTTCAACACAAGAAGATTAATTAAAAATTACATTAATTATTCGTGATTTAATTTTAATGATTATGTTACCTTCCGAGGTGGACGGTTTCGGCTAAAACAATGGCACCAAGAGCGAAGGTGATGATCATGCAAAGAGGACTGAGGATGTCACAAACACTGGCCCTCTTTCCCTTATTACCATTCCTTGCACGTAATACGCAATTCCAGAGCAACCACCCCCTATTTTCACAACATTTATTAGTTATATATATATATATATATATATTTGTATATGCATGCAATAAGGCCGAACCAATATAATAATAATAATAATAATAATGGAAGGGGTAATTAAGTGATTTATGTAGAACTTGAGACTTTTTAGTGTTTAGAAACAATGAAGGCGTGCCAGCGTTTAACTAGTGAAGTTCTTTCAGATTGTGTGGTTTATTAGGTTTGATTTAGCAATAATTCCACACTGATTGCTAATTTGAAGTTGAGGTGTTAAAGTTTGGAAAATTCTCTTTTATATGTCATGCAAAATAGTTTGGATATAACACTCAGAGTTTTGAAAAGTTTTACAGGCAGATTTCTCAGATAGCTCAAGAAAAGATGATAGCACAATATGAGATATTGTACAACTCGAGTTACTAAAAGGTTGTCGATCTAGTTAGGATTGTTTTGATACACCATTCATTTAAAAAAAGATGTGGTGTAAGAACTCACAGAGTAGACAGCAGCGAGGAGCCTGGAGTCCCAGCCAAGAACCCACACGTGCATGTCACGTTCAAACACAAGCGTGACAACCCCACCTTCCAACACACCCATCAAGCATATCCAAGCTGTGAGAGACAATTCTGCTGGGTATTTCTTCAACGTAAATGACTGGAATTTTTATAAACAAAAAAAGAAAAAAGAAAAAAGAATTAGATCCACATACATACATATACATACATACATATATATATATATATATATATACAAGAATATTTAGTACTAAATCAAAATGTTCTTCTAACTTTGTATCATATCATCTTTTATATAAATTAGATCATAGGTGGTACATGACAAAAAATAAATGGTACGTACAAATTAATGTGTCGTAGTATACTTACTTGTAAAATGAAGAAACTAGACCAGCCGGCGCAGCTGCCGACGAGCATGATGGTGCCGATGACCAAATGGTGTTGGGCGGAAGTCGGCGGTGGCGGCTTCCTTGGAGTGGCCATGGTTGTGGAAAATGTCGAGGATGGGGCCCTTTGTAAAGAGTCATCACCATTGCTCCTGACACTGTGCTCACCGTACCTATCACCTTTGCCAGGCTGTGCATCTTCTTCGCATTCACCGTCTCTAACCTGATAATCATTCATTTTATATATACACACACATATATATATATATATATATATAGGATTTTAACAACATTAAAGTGTATAATAAAAATGGCATTCAGATATTTCTTGACATTATTTTTATGATGTACTAGAATTAATAATAGCATGAAATTATATTTTGGCTTTGTTTTTTTGTTTTTGTTTTTTGTTTTTAAATCTTTTCCTCTCTGTAAAAAAAATAAAATTGTAGTACTTTATTATTTATTTATTTATTTAGCTCGGAAAATTGTAGAACTTGTTTGGTCAAATAGAATCACCCACTAAAAATGTTGCGTGAAAAGTGAAACATGTACTGCTTATATATATCTATATATATATATATTTGTCGGCAGTACTCTTTTGTTTTTTTTTTTTTAAATCTTTTAAAATTTTTTTTTGGTGGCTATTTGTGGCTTAATTTAATTCAATTTATTATCTTCTTACTCTATGTGTCTTGCCTAATAGTACTTACACACACACACACACATATATATTTATTATATTGACACACATATGAGAACTGTAATAGGGAAAAAAAGAAAAGAAATATAATATATACCTGAAATAGAGCCATGACGAAGGTAATAGCAGGAAGGACGTTAACAATGGCGGCACCAAAAGTTGCTGAGGTGTACTCCATTCCCATGTTGTACAAGTTTTTGATCAAGCACTGGCCTGCAGGTTTTTAAATATTTTAGCTAACAACAGTACCTTTTATTAAAATTAAGATCTAAAACTTGATATAAAATTATACATATACGATAGTAGAAAACGATATTTATATGTGTGTGTGTGTGTATATATATATATCTGCAAAAGGCTACTCATATAATCTTGTTTAAACCTTAAAGCAGTACTCAACACCGATATTAACAAAAACAAAAAAAGAGGCATTTTGTATCTAATATAAGGGTAGGTCTTTACATTAATAATATAATTCTATTTCTTTTTTTTTTTAATAAAAATTTATATGTTCTTAGCTTTACTAGTTGTGTATGTGCGTGGAAGACAAAAGAAGAAAAAACCATAGACCCACATGACTGATATGAAAGACTATCAAACAAAATAAACACTTTTTATATGGAACTTCATAAATATTTTTATGTGCATACTATCTCTATCTCTATATGTGCATACACATTAATAGGTGCAAAGGAGTGGTCCATGTGGGATGGAACAAGACAAACTAGTGATTATCGACCATCATTTCCATTAGGATATATAGCCCCACTATCTACAAATTAGTGATGTCGGTTAGCTTAGATTTTCTCTTCCCAATACAATAACAAAAAGCAACTTTACACATATAAAATCATAAATATATATCTTCACTTGTAATGATTACTTCGCACTATCAACTTTTATACTTTATTCTTTGAAATGTTTAAAAGAGTACACAACAAAAATCTTGAAAATATAAAGTCATAATATATAATATTCTGTGTGCATGAAAGAGTCACAAAAGTGTAAAGAATATACTCTGCACAGCAAATATATTTAATAGTTTAGCTTGTGTGTGCATGCAGAATACGCTACACACACGCCACATATATATATATATATATACAACATATTTTAATTTAGGCAATAATATTACAACATGAGGCAAAGTGCTAGGGCATTACTCTAGGAAGCCAAGCGCCATAATTCTCAAGAAGCTCGGGAGAGTCATCTTTGGCCTTATTTTCCTGTTAAAAAAAAAAAAAAGGTTGAGAAACAATATATATATATAGATATATATCAATATCTACACAATTCCATAGCATGGCGTAAATTAAGAAGGATTGAGAAACATAACCATCTGCATATTTCCACGCAGTTTTACGTAACAATTTCAAAGTGATTGAGAGAGTAACTATTTGTATATATATTGTAAATAGACGTCTCAGGAAGGAAATCCATCTGTCACGACCTATAACGTCATATATGTACCTTTCGAGAAGAAATGCAAAGTAACTATAAGTACATATATATATATATATATATAAATAGACAGTGTCAGGAAGGAAATCCGTCTGTCAGGACCTATAATGTTGTATACGTACCTTTCGAGAAGAAAGGCAAGTAACTATAAGTACATATATATATAAGGAAATTTCATCTGTCAGGAGCTATAACGTCGTATATGTACCTTTCGAGAAGAAAGGCAAAGAAACTACAAGTACATTTCTATATTGTAATAGAGCAGGAAATCTATTTGTCAAGGACCCATAACGTGTATATGTACATTTTGAGAAGAAAGGCAAGTAAAAACTATAAGTAAATATTATCTATTGTATATAGACAGTGTTAGGAAAGAAATGATCCGTCTGTCAGGACCTAAAACGATATATGTACCTTTCGAGAACAAAGGCGAAGGAGCCATGATGACAAAGGCAACAACGTGACGATAGACAGACAAGACGAAGTGACTCATGCCATGTTTGAAGGAGACCATACTGATGATGTACATGCCTGCGTACCCGAATTGCAGAGGACACCATAGCCAAGTATGGTTTCATCTTCACCAGAGTCTCACCTGATCGACGCACGTGGAACAATTCCATTATTATCCCCCATATTTCCTTCTATAATATATCTATATATTTTTCTTTTTTAATTTCCTCTCTAGGGTTTCTACCACTACCACTACTTTCTTCTCTATAATATATGCTATATTGAAGCTCTCTCTTTGGCTGCCAACACCAAAACGAGATATCCTCCTTCTTATAGGCGCATAAAGGAAAAAAGAAAACGCAATAATTGAGAAAAAAAAATAAAAAAAGAAAAGAAAAGAAAAACCAAAAAATAAAAAAATAAAAAAATAAAGGCCAGGCCATCGATAGCACATAGAACACGTCCAGGCACTCTCTCTCTCTCTCACTCTAGGATTCTCTTATCCATTAAGCAAAAACAAAAATTCTGTAGTATTCTAAAGCAACTAGAATCCTCACTAATTAGTGTCAGAATCATAAAAAGAAAGAGAGAGAGAGAGAGAGAGAGTGAGAGAGAAGAGTTAATTTGGATCTCTTTGGAAATAATTAATGCAAGCTTTCTTTTCCTTTTATTTTTTCCTTTTAATTTTTTTTATAGAAAAATAATAGATATATTTTTATGGGAAGTGGGGATTTGATTCATTGACCATCAAATGGGAATTAGGTTTAGTGCTTTTGGATGACATATGCACAGCTTATGTGGTAGTTTGTAAAGACTTGGTGCTATGAAGAGTGGACACCACTTCAACCAAAAAAAAAAAAAAAAAAAAAAAAAAAAAGAGGCCCAGCTGACTACATCACTCATTGATTAGCTGAGGGAATTTACGTTTTATTTACTTCAAATTATATATATACCACATATATACATACATAATAAATATATCTCTTTCTATCATGTAATAAAGTTTAATTAGTGCGAATGACATGGCTAGTAATTTATTTGTAATTTTTACTGTAGTAGTGCGTTTATAAAGGAATAACTAGTTCAACTTTGTCAAAAGCATTCACAACAAATCATGGAATTATTAGGATTTAATGAAATTTACTATATCTTAATATATCCTGCTCATCCTTACCATGTCAATTTGCCACTTCTACCCGATGTGCAAAAAAGAAAAAAAGAAGGTGAACAGTTTGTTTGTTTGTTTTTATTTTTTTTATTTTTTGGTTTTCATGTTCCATACGTAACCAATATAAAATTGACACTAATAGATTAAAGTCAATTATATGAAGTTATTGCATCAAATTAATAGCGAATAAAATTGGGAAAAGAAAAGTGGCACCTCATGATCCATAGTTTTAATGTGCAATGATTATGATTATGATTATTTTTTGTTATTTTCAATTTCATATATAACTCGAACTCTATATACTGTGATTGAGACATGAGTTAAATTATTGTTAAGTTATATATGTAATCACGTTAATAATTTTTTTTAATAACGGTACTAATATCAACTCTAATTTTAATTTTTGAGTACCAACCTATATGATATGTGAGTTGTCCATCTTTTATTATAGGTGTTTAAAGATTGTCAACATCAATTAAAATGAAAAATTTATATCTACCAATGAAAAAATAATAACTTATCGTCACATGAATTGATATTCAAAAGTTAGGATTGAAGTTAGTGTTTCTAGCACTTTTTTTCTATTTTTATATAGGTTAATAATTGTTATAATTTTTTTTAAATAATCTCTTCTCTCTATTTTCATTTATACGAGAGAATAATAAAAACTTAGTGCTTCATGGATGCACATTCAACTCCAATACAATGTATTATTTATTGATTCCTCCATATATATTGTGTTTGAATACACTTTCATTTGAACACTACACTAACTTATTTTATTATTTATTCATTTCCTTTTTATATCTATTTTTACCAATTATATCATAGATTATCTCTTTTTCATCAATGCCCCAATGACTATTCAAATATAAATAATCTAAATATACATTTCATTTAAATATAATAATTAAAAGAAACATCTAAATACATATTAAAATATATTTTAATATTATATTAGAATATAATATCAAATAAATGTATGATTGAAACGAATTATAGAGTTGTGATTAACTGCCCGTAATGCTGCGTAGCAGGTAAAAAAAAAAAAAAAACGAATCTGATGCATGTTAATCAAGTCTAAAATATACTCAAGGCCGTATCTTTTAAAATAATTTGTTAAAAATGAGTATTAAAAACCACATGGGCGGACAACGGACAGGGAAATAAAGTTGGTGCTTTCGTGTTTGGATTCCAACAACAAATCTGGTTGGCGGAATCCCACCTCGAAATGCGGTACACAAGAAATACACGTATGAAACAAGGCTAGTAGGTAAAAAAGCATACTACACACCACACACACACACACAAACACATATATATATATATAGAAACACAAAATATATTTGTTTTGGTACCGCGTAATTCAAAATACTGTGTGGCTTACAAATATTCAGCAGAAGGAATATAGTAACATGCATGTACTAAAAGCAAAAATGCATTTTATTTTATTTTATTTTCTAAAAAAAAAAGCCAAATACATTGCACTTATGGCATATATATTTGGAGATTTTTACGGTTAGGATATCAAAAGATATGTATTTATAAGGTTGATCGGCTTTTTAGTTATTATATTTGTATAAAAAATTATTTCTTTTGTATATATAAACATAAATATATATATTATTTTAATATGATTTTAATAAGAATTTATTACGGTTAAAAAAATATATCTCTATATATATACCATATAGGAACCTATAGTAGAAAGTCCCTTATATTAAATACAATAGAAGAATTTCTTTTTCTTTTATTATTTTTGCATGAGACACACTATTTATCAAGACTTTCTGTCTCTTTTTTTTTTTTTTTCTCTCTCTTAATAAATTTGAGTTGGGTGCTCTTAATCCTCGCCAAATACTATGTGGCTTAGAAATTATTCAACAAAAATTAGATATAGTAACATGTACTGAAAGCAAAAATTCATTGAATTCTTAGCATATGACATTATTAGGAGATTTTTATGGCAAGATCTTAAAAAAAATGCTATATAAATTGAGATTTTTTTATTTTTTTTATATGTTCGTATGTTATTATTATTATGTGATTTTAATTAAATCCAACCATACAAAAACGTGCATTCAAAGACCCTCCGTTATTATAAAGGACGACAGAAGATTTTTATTTTCTAATTATGTCTTTTTTTTTTTTTTTTACCTTAAGGCAAACTATTTATCAACCCTCACAAAATTGGAAATACGTGTATTGAGGAAAATTAAAGGGCAATAACATAATCCCACACGCGCAAATTATCCAATATCGTCCTTTCAGCTCCCATATCAAGTCTACATAATATGCAAATGCCCTAGCAAAAGAATTATATTCTGAATTCGATTCCTTCCATTAACGAACTGTTATTTTATTTTGTTATATGGTACGAGAATATTACAAAGTTAGTAATATGTAAGGCTTCATTTGTCTAATTTATGGTCACAAAAAATAATAATGGAAATGATCAAGATCCTTTATTATTTTTTTTTTGAGACTAACACATTATATCATGATATCAAATCATTTAATTTGGATCAGTTCCAAATCAAGTACTCTATAAACATATACTATGAAAATCATATCATCATATAATCATGCTTTAATTCTGTGTGTTTTTTTTTTGTTTTGTTTTTTGTTTTTGTTGCATCAAAGGACATTATTCGTATTCCTTAGCATAATCAGGAAGCGACGGATTTCGAGCCAGGTACTAAACCTGGGAATTAATGATGATATTTGAGCTATACTATATATATTATATATATATATAAGATATATGGATATATATATATATCTATGTCACATCACGGGTTGACATTTTTTCATCTCATGCTCTAGAAGGGCACAAATAGCTTGGCAGCATTGTTCTCCAATATTAGCTTGCTTTTGTTAATTAATTTTTTTTATTAAATAATTTGCACAACTTTCGTTTTGAATAAGCTACTCATGAATCATGCATAAAATGCATCATCATCGATTTGTAACTTTAAAAGAGATAAGATGCTAGTCGAAGTTACGGCACTTATTCATTCATTTATTTTTATTATTGTTATTATTATTAATATCGTTGTTATTATGAAACTTTATGGACACCTTACTTAATAATAAACTAATGTGAAAAAAGATTTTGAACTAAAAACCTAAGAGCTGGGGAAAAAAAAAATTGTTTTTTTGTTTTTGCTTCTGTTACGTATTTGTGGAAAAAACGAACGCTTCATGATCAGAATCATTTCGAAAATACTTCTATTAGTAACTGTGAGATTTAATTTTCAAAATGTATCCAAAAACAATGTCAAATGGGGTCTAAACCTTGATATCTTCGTTTGGAAAATCGCATTTGAGGTATTATATCCTGTTATTTGAGAAATATCATTCAGATATTCTAAAGTCTTTTCAAGTAACACAAAATGAGAATTCTATTCTAATTTAAGTAAAAAAAAAATCTAAAAAAATAAATATTATGATTCAATATATTCACCTTATTTTTTTAAAACTATTCGTCGTGAGATTTCTTTAGAAAAACAAATGTTTTTTTCTTTAAGAAAATTAAAATGAAAGAAGTAGAAATTAACCGTCATTCCATTTATTTTAACTGAACACACACAGTGGCACGTACTTCTACTCTATAATACATTTTGTGTAACAGGCAGGGCTCACAAGCTCGGTAATATACACCCTATATATATATATATATATATATATAATTTCACTTCGATTTTAATAACCTCTCTAATCGCTTCTCCAATCAAAATATCTACCTTATATTTATTATTATTATTATTTTTGCTAAGATGACTTTTGGTCCATGTACTTGCAGTTTTAATATCCCCAGAGTAACAAATATTCTCTACTATCTAACGTACGTACTCACCTGTTGCAGGTCAATCACTATCCCAAATCTCAACATGGTATACAACTATTTTTATCCCACTAACATAGAAAATATAATTTTACAATAAATCCTCTTATTTTGCCATACAATCGGCAAGAAACTGTTGTTTAAAATTTAACCGTTAGAATAAAGTTATTTATATGTAATAGAGAAAACAAATTTGATTTTGAAAGTAGTCTTTTGTAATTTTACATGGGGACGACTGAGAGAAATGCAGATTACGTGTTGATTTCTAATTATCCCTTATATATACATATCATCTTCCTTTGGAGTTTTCAGCAAAAAGGTACAGGTCTTAAATGTTCTTGTTTTCTTTTTTGACTAATCAACAAAACGTGTTTTGGTTTGTGATTTGCCTAATTAATTCAAGATCAAGTAACGTGTGACTCAAACCATTAACCTCATTTTATTAGGCATGTTAAATATCGCAAAAGTATTAATTTACTTTACAAATAGAAAAAATTAAATATTATTTGTGATTACAAGCATAAAACATGAAAATCGTTACAATAATTATTGTTTAAATTTTCTATTATTAAAATATTCCAAAAAGACTATTTTTAATTCCACTTTTATAAATATGTAAAAAAAAAACAAAACAACTCTCGTACATTTTCGAAACTGTTAAATTGTTATTGAATTTTGTTAATCATCATATATATATATATATATATATATATATATTGAGCAGTAGATTTCTCCTTATTATTTCGGAAGAGAGAGCTAAAAAATGCAATAACAAATATATTGAATAACGAACAAAAGACAGCAATTAAGTCTCTCTCTCTATCTATCTCACTTCCAAGCAACCCAAAAAAAAAAAAAAAAAAAAAAAAAAAAAAAAGAAAAGAACAAAAAGTCTCATTATGACGGAAACGAATTGTTAAGCATTCTAACTAGTTTGTCAAGAAAAGAAAAAGAAAGGAATTCTTATTCTTGCTTTGCTAAAAAGACATTGATGGTTCATATATACTTTAGGACAGTACCATCAACTTAAAGTGATGACAATCTTATTATATATACACACACATCTATATATAGAAAGAAAATTAAAGAGATGACATTTATTAGTTCCTTAAGCAAATAGAACACATTTATAGAAAGTTAAAAAGCTGCAAAGCTAATACTTCGGAACAACTAATGTGGTCATATATATCTCCTTTGTACCTTTATTTATGTCCACAATTCAATTCAATTTATCTCTTCACCACTTACTCATATATTATAATGCAAATATCTAATCTTATGCCACAAATTAAATATGTGATGATCACTTTGCTGAACTTATAACTGGCTAAAAAATCCAAACTTTCGGATGACATCAACCACTACAATATAGTACTCTATATTTAGGAACCCTGCAATTTGTTTGCATTATAACATACACGTAGATGCACAATAATAGTTAGTGTGACAAGCTATTATATTGATCGTTGACCACAATACTATAGTATGGAGAGACAATAAATCATCAAGTACTAGTGGTGATATCACTAGAAGTGAAAATCAATTTATATATATATATATATACATATATATAATATATTAATAATGCGTCAGTATTTAGTAAAGTTTATGCTTTTGTTTTAAATCAATAGAAAAAGAGAAGAAAAGTTTTGGATGTTCAGTATTTGTTTGGAACCATATTTTTTCTAATAAATTTAATAGGTCAAAATGATTTCAAATTTTTTTGATAAACAATAAAAATATTAGAATGAAATTTGTAAATGTCTTATTTGTAATTTTTATTTAAGATAAAAAATGACAATTAAACCATGGAAGTCAAAAGTAGTTTCTAGAAAACTTTGTTTAAACAGGCACATATTATCATATGTTAGGTAGAAGTACATAAGACCCTCACATGAAACTCATAATTCCTGTTAATTTTCAAGCCAAAAAAAAAAAAAAAAAAAATCCCGTCTTCCTTGACTCCCCTCCTTAGATTAATTCGACCAATGCTAGGGATATCTTAGTAATATAATTTCTAGTAAATGTATTTTCCATGTATATTTCTTTCAATAAGATCAGATGCACACGAACTCTAATTACCAAATTGACATGGAGCACTACTATTTGTTAACGAACCTAGTTAGCTATTTTAATAGTGTGCATCTATTGATTTCTGTATTCAAAAATTTTATTGTAAAGAAAAGCTATTTTAAAGTGGGACCTATTATTTGTCACATGGACTACATACATGCATTATATGTTGCCACCATAATTCATAGTATATTATAGAAGTTGACATCACAAATCTAATACCATTAACTTTCTTAGGTCACTATAGCTTAACATATTATTGAAATTATTAACTATGCACATATTTATCTAATTATTGCCACTACTAAACAAGAGTTACAACTTACAAGAAGGGGGATTTAGTGAAACTATATAATTCTTAATCTTGACAGAAAATAGGGTAACTTGTTCCTTTAGTTTATAAACTTTTAACTCCATACAATTTTGATTTATGTTCCTTTTTTTTTTTTTGTTTTTGTTTTTTTGTTTTCATAATTTAAATGATCCTAAATTATTAAAATGTTATTACAATAATAATTTCAATTAATTTTTTGGATGGAATTAATCTGTCGGTAATTTAGTGAAAAAGTGATCCTCATTAACGAATTCCATCCAAAAATATGTAACAACATTTTTATAATTTAAGGCCACTCCCAGTTATGAAAGAAAAGGGAACAAGAACCAAAATTACATGGATTTAAAGTTTATGGATCAACATAGCAATTTACCTTACAAAATATTGGAAAAAGTGGGTGGGTGGGGGTGGGGAACATGGAATAAACATTAAGAGTAGTAGACACTAGTATTAGTCGTGTAATATATGTATATGTGTGTGTGTGAGCACTAGTGTGGGAACAAATGCTGCTTTCCAGAATATTGGTGGTCGCTTTTGTCTATGGCAATGACGACTGTATTAGCTCCATTAATAATATTATTGGTTTCACCAAGTGGTAGCTTCTGTTCAGGTGCTTCCACCTTTAGTGCTCTCGCCAATTCTGATGATGATGATGATATGCTTGAGTTAGAATAATCCTTGGCTTTGCCCCACACGACAGAATAAAGGCCTATTGCTATGATAATCCCTCCAAAAATACTACAAAACAAGATAAGAAATCATGATTAATTATGAGAATATATAGGTATAATGATAATAATATTGTAGCATTTATATATATATATAAGTATATATCTATGTAGAAGATAAATGAATGCAGAAAAGCTGAATCATTAATATTTACGAAAAAATTTCTGATCTTTGTCTATATATATATACATAGTTAGGCTTTGGATAGCCTTTTCAAAAGTTGTGTGAAATAATATATATTGTAGAAAAAAATTCCACCATATCTGAAATATACTTTAATTGATACACAAACACAAGTAGGCAAGGTATGTTCTTTACTATCATTTCGAAATATATGAAAAGAGATTTGTCACCTTTTTCTGTCCGTACGTACACTAGTGATGAAATTATCTTCTTCTTCTTCTTTTTTATTTTTTTTCCCCAATCTTTTTTTAAATAATTGTTTTTAGTTAGGGACTTAATTACTTTTTTTTTTGGGTTCTTCATTTACTCAAGAGAAATGTAAAGATTAAACTTTATGATAGGGCACGATAAAAAAAAAAAAATCTAATTTGTAAGATTTTATCAACCATCAAATATATATATATATATAAATATTTATTTTATATATATATTTTTTGTTTTTATATGATTTAAATTATATATAATTTCAGAAATGTGCACTACCGATAACATTAATGTCTTACCATGAAAAGCTCGCAGTCATTAATTTATACAATTAACCTGCTATAAATTTGTTTGAAGCATCATATTCTACGTACTAATAGATCTCTAAAGTTTGGCAGGATTTGTATTCGGGACCGTACCAATACCAATATTAATCTTTGTAACCTTTTTTTTTATTATTTTTTTAAAATTTTTTATAGTCGAATGTGCCCTACTAGTCTAAAATAGCCTATACTTAATAAAGAAAAAAAAAAAGAAAAAAAAAAAAGAAAAAAGAGAAGCATATATATATATATATAAATATATATAAACGTACATGATCATATATATGTACAAACTACATTTGTGATGTCACTATAAATAATTGGTTTACCTCTTTACTTAACTATATACATGGTTTCAAGATTAGAATCATTATAGAAAGAAAGTTTTATGCTTTGGACATATGCCTTTTTTTTTTTTTTTTGAGAAATTATGCCTAAATTATTTGAGAGCTGCATTATTGCCAACACAAAAAAGAAGAGAAAATGAGGCGTACAGGTATTAATTAAGAGGTTTTCTTTCTCTATCTCTTCTTTTCTCGGCCCCTCTTAAAAAAACTTAATTTGGATTAAGAAAAAAAAAGAATTTAATAATTAGAGAATTTAGCTTGCGTTTGGAACACATGTTTGAAATTAAATTTTTAGATTGAAATTAGTTGAATTTTCAAAAATTTGTTATAATTATCTTATACGAAAAACTTAGATCCAGATCTGAGAACCAAACAAACCCTTAATATATGTTTTGTTATTGAAGTTTCTTAATTTAATAGTTTTCATATACATGGTAAAAATATAATCCATCGATAATTCTGTGTAACTCTGTTACAACATCTAGAATTCAAATCCGTATACACTCGAATTGATAGTAAAGAAATAAATAAAAAGGAGAAGAAGTGGAAAAGTACCTTCCAAGGTGGATTTTCTCAGCTAGAATGATAGAAGCAAGGATGGCAACAAGGACCATGCAGAGAGGGTTAAAGGCCGTGACAAATACTGGGCCCCTTGTTTTCATCACTAGCCCCTGTACGTAATACGTAATTCCCGAGCTCACAATTCCCTGTCCATTTTTTTTTTTGGGGGTAAAAATTAACACAACAATTTAACAAAAAGAAAAAAGAAAAAAAAATTCAGGAAACCGAAAAAATGAATTTCTTTTCCAATTGTCGGTAGAAAAAAAAAATGTAACCAGTACAATTCATATCAAATCATTTATTTACATATATATATATATATATATATATAGTATAGCATATATATAATATGTCTTTGTGGTGGTGAATTTAAATACGTATGTTAATTTATACACATACATATTATATGATTGAAATCAAAGAAACCTCAATGTTCCGTGGAACATGATATAAGATTAGGGAATATAAAAACTAAGGTTTGGTTATGTTTTCTGCGATTTTTGTTTTTATAATAACTTTATTGTGGATTTTGACAAATTAAATTTTTGTTTTTAATAAAGTGTTTTATGGTCTCCTAAATCGATAATGATAGTAAAAATTTAATGAAAAGTTTTTAAGTACCGTATAGAGGGGAGCCAGGAGCCTGGAGTCCCAACCGACGGCCCAAGCGCCGGCATGGCGTTCGATGACCAGTGCCACCGCCGTGCTTTGCAACGCACCCGATAAGCATATCAACGACGACAGAGACAGCTCCGCCGGGTACTTCTTTACTGTTATGGACTGATCATTTTGTTCACACAATTAATAAATGTCTACGTGCGCCATTATATTATACTTATACATATGTACATATATACATACATATATTTATATACTAGTTAAAAATATGTACGATGAGACATATTTGAAGAAATTTATCTGAATAGAAAAAAATATATAAGTAAAAAATAGACAAAGAAATCAACAAAGTACCTGATAAATAGAAAATAAAAAAAAGGAGACATGAAAAAAAAAGACAAGATAAAAGAACTAAAATTAAAAAAAATGAAAAACAATGCGGTGAAAGAAAAAAAAAAGGACTAAAATGGCGTATATTCGTGCGTGCGGGATAGATAAATAAAGCAAATTAATAGTAAAAATATAAAAGAAAATATTTTAAAAATAATCAAAAATTTTAAGAAAAACAAAACTGATAAAAAGACTATAATGAAAAAAAAAATCAATATAAAAAAGTGACTACAATGAGAGAATAATTAAACTTTAGGGTGAAAAAGTAAAAAAAAAAAAGAAAAAAGAAAAAGAAAAAAAAAAGAAATGAAGGACTTAGAAAATAAAAATTGATTTAGAAGGGACCTAAAATGAAAAAAAAAATTAATGTGAAAAAAAAGGACCAAAAAAAAAAAAAGAAAATATGTTTTCATTCAAAACGAACCGTTTTTTATGAAAACGATAAAACTTTTAACCTTTCTATATAATGTATAGATACACATATATATATATATATATTTACCATGCAGGACATAATTGTTAGTACGTACTTGCAAGACGTAGAAACAGGACCAGGCAACACAGCCGATGAGGATAAAAAGCGTGCCGGCTAACCAGTGTTTGTCGGAGGAGTGAGTACTAGTAGTGGATTGGTGGGTTGATTTGGTGGACCAGATGAGATTAATCACAGGACCTTTGTAGAGTGTCATTATCAAAGCACCCGAAAACGTCACCACAGTTCCAATCACCTTCGCCTGGCTCCTAATCTCCTTAATCTTAATGCGCTCTAACCTGAAAATTAAACTCTGTTTATCTCTTGACTAATCCTGGTTTACTAACCAACTATTTTTTCTTTTGTATGGTTATTCAAGTGGAATTAGTAATCTACTTAAGTCAGCAGGTGGGAGGGGAAGGATTTGAGTAGAAATTCACATGTTCGAAATTTAAAAGTGTTTTCATTTTTCTTTAATAAGTGAGAACTATAAACCCAATAATATATATATATATATATATATATATATATTTAAGTGGTGGAATCAATAATCCTGCTAACTTAAGGTTCTAGCTGAGTCAGAAGTTTTACAACAAACAAAGGAAAAATATGAAACACACACAAAAGTGGGCTATAGTTAGAATTTCATATTATTAAGACGTATATAAATTTTTTTTGGAGGGGGGGGGGGGGGGGGGGGGGGGGGGCGGGGAGGAGTCTACGGCATAATTAAAATTCTTAAAAAAATCAAGTCATGAATAGGCAAATTTCAAAATCATGTGGGATTCTCTACTTAGATGGCTCTGTCACCTAATATATCATTCCATTGATTTCTTATTTTGAACTTGAAATGAATAGATTTGAATCCAATACCTTATTATAAAATCAGATACATAAATCACTGCTACAAGACTATATAATAACATATCATTAATAGGCGGAGTTATGTCAAGAATTATTTTACCTACTCAAGAATTAACAAGTGAATCAATAATTAATTGATAAATAATATTCATTAGTAGGGACACTTAAAATTTCTCTTTTGTAGTACAATGATTGAGCTGGCAACGTGATCAGTCACTAATGTGTGTCTGTATATATATATAAATATATATATATATGTATATATTTATTTATATAACTAATATATATTTATATATATATATATATTGATTTACCGGAAAATAACAGAGATGATAAAGGTAATAGAAGGAACAGCATTCATTATAGCAGATGTAAATGAAGCTGATGTGTATTTCATTCCCAGGTAAGCGAAGCCTTGATCAACAATTGGCCTGGAAACAAAGTTCTGTCAAACTTAATTATCCGAGACCAACAACAACAACAACAAAAACAGTAAAAATGTTTAACTTATAAATTTTCACACTTAATAAAAGTAATAACTATTGATAATATTAATAGAACAATACTCTAGAAATCCAAGGAGCATTATCTGCAGGAAGATTGGAAGTGTCATCTTTGGTCTTGTTTTCCTGTAAGCAAAAAAAAAAAAAAAAAAAAAAAAAAAAAAAAAGAACAGATTAAACTTTAGTTAAAAAATATTGCCGGAACTTGAGCAATTAGAAAAATTTGAACGAATTGATGCAAAAAAGAATTAAAGTGAGAAGGGATTTAAATTTAGAACATAGTTATGTTTTTTATAAAGCTTTTTCTATAATAAATGGTTGTCACAGGCATCAATAGGTGTACTAATGTTTTTTGAAAAACTGTTTTTTTTTTTTTTTTGGTACGTTGTTTTTCTTTTGTTGCTTTTAGATTTTTTGTGGTTTATGATTTTAAGTTATTTTTCTTTTTCTTTCGTTTTCTTTAAAAATTATCATAAACACACACTTACGTCTACTTGACATCCATCATTTGGTAAACGTACAACATATAAGTACGTATAGTACATATCTTGTTCACTTGGACACAAAAAGAAGGGAAAAATATTGAGGGTTTTTACCTTTGTTTGTTTGTTTGTTTTTTTTGTTTTTTTTGTTTTTTTTTTTGTTTTGTTTTGAACTGTTATATTTTTATCAGGGCATTATATTATTTTACGTTCAAAAGTTAAAGTACCTGTCAAAGACGAGAGCAAAAGGAGCAAGAACGAGAGCTGCGATAGCATTGCGATAGACGATGAGGACGAATCGACTCATGCCATGGTTGAGAGTGGCCATGCTGACTATGTACATGCCAGCAGCACCAATCTGCAAACCAACCATTAGAACATAAGGCTTTACCCTGTTGAACTTTCCATTATTACTATTAATGGAAATTTGATTATCTGCCATTTTTTGATCTCTGCGTGTGCCAAGTATGATATAATTTGAACTTGTTGAGCATGAAAGACGTGAGAAAGGAGTCTTCTTTATAAGCAGCCAAAAAACAAAGGAAGGAAAGAGATAGATCGACGGGGGAGGAGGAGGAAAAAAAAAAAAAACAAAAAAAAAAATAAAATAAAAAATAAAAAAAACTAAAAAAAATTAAAGATTTAAGTAGATAAAACTTCCACTTTGAGAACCGCGGGGCTTATCTTAAATGTCTTTTTCACACAAAAAGATGTTCAATAATATACATGAATAGTGCTTGATTTCCTAACATAATAATAGGCGTTTTTAACTGTACTTTTTAAATTTACTAATTTAGTCTCCAATTTATTTATTTATTTATTTTTAAACACTCAACTCCTTGAACTTATAATTCTTAGCACCAGTATGTCCTTGCTCACGTCTATTAAATTTTGGATGGTTTTTACACATGATGACTTGTATGTGATAACCCAAAAGGACATCACTGGTCATTTTTATTTAATTTCAATACAAATGTTACTTTAAAACTCGAATCTTAAATCAATTTTTGTTTTTGTTTGAATCTAATTAATTCGATTATAACTCAAATGTGAACCTAAACTTTAAACTGAACTTTTATTGGAATTAAGTAAAAATGATTGAAAATACCCTTCTTGAGTTGTCACGTGTAAAAAGCTACCCAAAATTCAACGAACGTGAGCAAAAAGACCGATGGTGTCAAGAATAAGTTCAGTGGGTTGATTTCCAAGAAAAAAAAGTACTTTAGTGACTATTTTGCTAAATTCAAGAGTGTCCCTAAACAAAGGTGGTGGTAATAATAATAATAATAATAATAAAGTGCTTGCTTTGGTCATTACCAATCAACCTGCTTGCTTAAGTACTGTGGTTTCTTTCTCTCTCCTCTTTCCCTTTTGCTCACTAGTGGTGGACAAATTAAGGCGCGCCAAACTACAAGTAGGATTAATTAGTGTATATCGCTCCATATATGTGCTGAATTCAAGGATCAAAATTTTTTTTTTAATTTTTGAAAGAAGGAAGGGATTACTATTAATTAATTACAATAATATATCTTGCGCTTGTTGAAGGAATCACGTTATTGTTATTATTATAGATATAGGCTTAGTCTACTTCAAAATCCTTGATAAAATTTAAAGATTATTTGAAGGATCACAGTCTTGATTATATATATGTATTAGTGTTTATTAATTGCTTAAGATCCTAGGAAACTTTGAGATTAGGTGTTTTAATTATTGTGTGTCTGTGTTTTTTTTTTTTTTTTTTTAATATTCAATAATATCTATATATATACATATATATATATATATATATATTCTTTTAGCGATAATTTTACTCAAAGAGATGATATCTGCTTTCGAGTGAGAATATCACCTCAAATGAAGTCATTTAGTTGGGTTATCTGTATAAGATGCAACAGCTGAGTCACACTATCCAATTTTAGTGTTTTAAATAATGTCTAACAAATTATATTTTGACACATCGTTGAAAAAAGTTAGCTCTTAAGATATAAAAAATCAGTTATAAAATATTTTAAACTTTTTAAGATGATGCGGCATAATATTATTAGTTAGACATCATTTGTGACATCAAAAATTAGATAGAGGATATAGATCCATCTTGATATGTTAATCAGAACGGCTGTGTTAGCTTTTGTTTAGCATGTGTATTCATGGTAATAAGTGTAATATATTGCATAAAAATATTCACTTACTGAAATACCAAATTGTAGTTTACTGTATTAATTTATATTGTTCCTTAACATTGTCATGAATTCTTCTTCATTATGGAGGGAGATCAAACAAATCTACATACTTAATATATATATATATATATACACATACATATACATATATGTATGTGTGTGTGTAACTAGCTAGCTACTTGATCAATAATAATATTGCTAACGCAATGGCATCCAGAAAAAAAACATATTATTAAAAGGTATCCCACATTCTACCTATATATATATATATATATTCAAATGTGTGGATGTTATACTTATACACATTTATATATTTATTTATATGTATATATTTATGTATTCCCATTTGTTTGGTTGTGACCTTGTAATAAAGCACGTACTTTTGCAAGCCTGTTTTATGGATGCCCTTGAACTTTTTATATTTAACAAATCAGTATCTATATTAAAATTTTATTGTTGAACGATCAAACTTCAAAATCTATTAATGTATTAATACTCTTTTTGCTCATATATATTAATTATAGACAGTTTTTGACACATGATTTGAACGGCTCTTTACGGTTTTCCCCCCTCAATTTTATGTATATGTCAGTATTTTTAATTTAGAGACTGATTTATAAATGATAAAAGTTTAAGAGGGGTAATGATGGAAAAAAAAACCTTTTTGTAACGTATACTCTGAGACAACTTTCGCGTGTTTACTCTTCTTGTTTTATTTTCTTCTTAAAAAGCCGTGACAATAGGTGGTCGATCCCATCTTCTAAAAAAAACTTTATCACAAAGTTCTTTTAAAAACGACTGGCTATTCTTTTGAGTAAGGAAAAAAAAGAAAAAAAAAAAAGAAAAAAAAAGGGATATAATTGAAGCAGCTATATAATTGATTACAACACAACGTTTGTACTATTACAGAAAACAAATTAAAGATCAGACAATGATACTTAAACTGCAAATATATATATATGACTGCTTATAAAAAAAAAATGATATTATCAATGATCATTTTGTTGATCCCCCTTCAATTCCAAGGCACAGTCTGTATGAACTTAGCTTCTTGCTCTAATTGTATAATTATATGGTCAATTAGTAGGAGCTTGGTTTTAGGCGAAAAACGTGGCAATAAATTAAATATTAATTCGGATAAGAAAGAACCTTATATAAACCATAAGATATCACGAGCGTGTCACATCTTTGTTTGTGGTGTGTGCTCAACTTCAATATTACTTAATAGATTTGACACGTCCATTTTTTTTTTAATTTTACTTTTTCAAAAGTTGTGAATCATAGAGGTGCACGTCTCTTGTTGATAATTTATGTGTGTACCTAGTTGCCTCCCATTCAGCTTGCATTACGAAAAAAGAATACATGATTTATATATAAGATATATTTATACATGCGCACATAACCCCCACGAACATACACATCTTACATATATATATATATATATATATGGATATTCACTATTTCGTATATTCCTTATTCTTGAGCTCATCTTACCTTTTTTTTTTATTATTATTCTCTATAATGCTCTAAAAAATTATCTCCGAGTTTCAAATTCATGTCAAATTTCTAAAATTTCTAGGTGAATAACCGATTCCCTAATTAATGAATAGGCTTTTGGCACCATTGGTCCCCGATCAGTTTAGTAGGTGACAACTTATTTTAATTTTGGGTTAATTTCACTTTTAGTACCTGTAAAAATTTTATTATTAAAAATAGTATTACTTTTTTTTTCCCTTCATTACTAGCACTTAATGTGGGGCCTAGCAGCATTTAATGTATATCAAATTACGGGTTTACCCTCATCTCCTTCAGCTCAAATATCTCTCTCCCTCGCATGGCTCAAAAATTTTTTATGCACAGACCAACATCTACAGTGTTTTAGAGAGAAAAAACTGAAATCTAGAGAGAGAAAGAGTTACCACTCACCGGAATCTTATTTTTTTTTTCACTTTTTCGCCTAGCCCCCCACCCATTTTGAAACCCAAATCTTCATATAATAGAGAGAAACTTCCATCAAAAGTTTTTTTTTTTTTTTTTTAAATCTAACATTTTTAGCCATTTTTGAGTAAAGGTCATTCTTATTATGACCGGATGGTCATAATAGTTATGACCTATGTTAAAAAAAAATTTTAAAAAATCTAATATTTTTTGCCATTTTTTAGTACAGGTCATAACAGTTATGACCGGATGTTCATAATGGTTATGACCGGGTAGTCATAACAGTGTGGTCATAATGGTTATGACCGGGTGGTCATAATGGTTATGACCGGGTGGTCATAACAGTGTGGTCATAATGGTTATGACCGGGTGGTCATAATGGTTATGACCGGGTCATAATGGTTATGACCGGGTCATAATGGTTATGACCGGGTAGTCATAACAGTGTGGTCATAACGGTTATGACCACCCGGTCATAACCGTTATGACCACACCCGGTCATAACCGTTATGACCACACTGTTATGACCACCCGGTCATAACCATTATGACCACACTGTTATGACTACCCGGTCATAACCATTATGACCACCCGGTCATAACCGTTATGACCACACTGTTATGACTACCCGGTCATAACCATTATGACCATCCGGTCATAACCATTATGACTACCCGGTCATAACTGTTATGACCTGTACTAAAAAATGGCCAAAAATGTTAGATTTAAAAAAAAAATTTTAACATAGGTCATAACTATTATGACCGGATGGTCATAATAAGAATGACCTTTACTCAAAAATGGCTAAAAATGTTAGATTTAAAAAAAAAAAAAAAAAAAAAACTTTCGATGAAAGTTTCTCTCTCTAAATGAAAATTTCGATGGTCATAAAAAAAAAAAAAAACTTTCGATGGTCATAACAGGAATGACCTTTACTCAAAAATGGCTAAAAATGTTAGATTTAAAATATAAAAAAAAACTTTCGATGGAAGTTTCTCTCTCTAAATGGAAGTTTCTCTCTATTATATGAAGATTTAGGTTTCAAAATGGGTGGGGGGCTAGGTGAACAAGTGAAAAAAAAAAAGATTCCGGTGGGTGGTAACTCTTTCTCTCTCGAGATTTCAGTTTTCTCTCTCTAAAACACTGTATATGTTGGTCTGTGCATAAAAATTTTTTGAGCCATGCGAGGGAGAGAGATATTTGAACTGAAGGAGATGAGGGTAAACCCGTAATTTGATATACATTAAATGCTGCTGGGCCCCACATTAAGTGCTAGTAATGAAGGGAAAAAAAAGTAATACTATTTTTAATAATAAAATTTTTATAGGTGCTAAAAGTGAAATTAATCCTTTAATTTTTGACAAACTAATATGCACCCTCAAACTATTAAAATGCTTAAAATTAAATCAAAATGCTAGCTTCCATTAAGTTTTGAATTATTTTTCGCATTGAAAAGACTTAATTAAATGCCCGAACTCATGTGATGAAGAGTTCATACCAAAGAAAAATAACAAAAAACTCAAACCCTAAGAAGGAGATGAGAAAGAAGAAAACCTTTTACAAACCCTAAGAGAAAGAAGAAAAGAGCGTTGTCATAGCCACAAGCCCCATATCAGCCGCTGTGAAACTCCCTTCTTGACCCCGTCTACGGCCACAAGCTCAGCCTGTCGCTAAGCCCATCCCCTCCGCCACAAAAGCTCAGCCCCATCTTGAATATTCTCGTCATTGTCGCGTAAGCTCATCCCTTCAGCCATGCAAGTTCAGCCCCATCGCAAACACCTATCGCCGTCGAGTTTTCGCCCTTACGGTTGTGAGCCCAACCGAGTCCCTAGTTGTAGCTCAGCCTTGCACATTGAAGAAGTTTTCGGGTAATTTTCATTAACTTAAAGAATATATATTATTGTTATTTAACTAAAATACCCATAATATCATATCATATTTATTGCACGTGAAGTATTTTGTTAAAAACTAGATGGACGTTATTGATTTTCCTTTAATTGCAAGAATTTTGACAAGGGATGCATTTGCAAAAGTTAAAAGAACATTGTTTTGTTGTCACCTACTAAACAGTTTAAGAACCAATGATGAGAATCCGTTAACGAATTTAACCTAATTTTTACTTTATCCATAAACCTTGTAATCAAACATTAAATACTCGTTGTAGCTTAGTTTGAAAATAAAAATTTTATGCTTTTATTTTTATTTTTTATTTTTAAAGATAATGCCTAATTCATTTTTAGTTTCAAGTTAATCTATAAGCTACAAAGGGATTTTTGTTGACTCGATAAAAGTATAAATGTAACATCAATTTAAAATTCAGAGGTACAATATCTAGAGAACATCCAAAATGTAATGAAAATATTATTCCAAATTACTAGGTAAAAATTGTGAATAACGTTAATATATATATATATATATACACATATATGTATACATGTGTGTGTGTGTGTTATTACATGAAGAAATTTTTTTGTCTCTCACACCCGCACCTAACTTTTGAAAACATTTAAAGAATAAATGAACTTGTGTGTGTGTTTGTGTGTTAAGCAACTTTTTTTTAACTTGGTAATAAGTATATGTGTGTGTGTATGTGTGTGCATATATATATATATATATGTTAAGCAACCTTTGTAACTTGGTACTAATAAGTGAGTTAAAAGTTGTGATGTGCGTGATGACGATGGTTAGATAAGTATTGATCATGTCATTCCTACAGCAAGAGGCACTAATCCACGTTCGTTCATAACCGAGTGTGTGTGTGTGTGTGTGTGTGTGTATAATTGGTATATGACATAGTGTTTCGTTAGAAATACTAAATTAGAGATTTCAATATTAAAATTTGGCGTTTGAAAGAAACTGTCACTGTAATACAATGTTCCTTGTTTCCAATGTGCATGCACACGACATTATTGTTGAATGTAAAACTATTTTTGACGTATTTAGAAACATTATAACTTGATTTTTAGTGCCTTTGTTGCGGTTTTGTTTTAGGTATTTTGATGATGATGTGGTTGTTTGTGATGATGATTTTGTTTTTATTTTTGGTTTATTTATTTATTAATTATTATTATTATTATAACTTTGTTGGAGGTGATTTGATTTGGGTTTTGATGACGATGGTGATATGCGATGATGAGGTTGTTTTTTTATTTATTTTTTTATTTCGGTCTAGTATTTTTTGTAGGTATTTTGATTTAGGTTTTGATGTTGATGTTGATGTTTTTGTTTTTAAATTTATATTTTACATTTGCAGTGTCGCCAATGAATACAGCAGTAAATGTCATGTGTCCCGCCCCATCCCAACTAGTTTTGCACAGCTAGCTAAGATGGCAATGATGATGACGAAGATCACACAACAAATTTAGATGATTAGACTTTTTGTATTTAGTTTGATTTTCATATTTATTGTAGTATTTGCACTAATTCACCATTATTCAATACTCTTGCATTATGATTTGAAAAAAAAAATTAGGAAACTTTATAGAGATGATTTTAAATGAAATATATAATTTCAAAAATTTTAATATAATTTTAAATCTTAAAGGGACAATTTGTTTTTAAAATTTTCATTGTTGAAATATGACGTCACATCACCCCCTATCCGGCAGTGACGACGTATTTGGTCTATTAGTAAGGACTTGGTTTAGGTCGTTAGGTTTTAGCAACAGAGATTTAACGATGACTTTTTAAAAATTAACAGCAACAATGTCATCACTTAATAAGCGTTGATTTTATCATAATTGATTAGTGTGATTCTTGTAGTGATTTAATGATAACATTGAAAAAAAAAAAAGAAAAAACATAAACAAAAGGTTTCATATAAGAAACTTTACATATTAATAGAATCTCAATACTAAAAGGAAGTGAGATGAAGTATAAATATGGTAGGGCTTAATATAGTTGTGAACATATCTTAACTCATATATAAGTTCTTCTATGGATGAGAAATTGCAAAAATCCCAATCCTTTTCCTGAAGTTGTGTTGGTGGTATGGGATGGAATTTCTATAGGTTGCCAGCCCAATTGGATTATTGTCATAAAAATATATTATATATACATATATATATATATATATATATCATGTCAGTTGCTCCTTATCATTATCTTTTAATTTATTTTTCGTTTTACTATTTTTTAAAGAACAAAATTTTGTAAAGCGTACAAGCAGAGTGACAAAAGTTTATTATTTATTTATTATAATATTGATAAAAATTAAAAATACTTGAACAACTGATTTTTAAAATTTTTTTTTTTGAAAATTCTTAAAATTTTAATAATATTTTTGAAAATTCTGTCGATATTTTACAGAAGTTTTCATACATTTACCGGAATGTCTCTGATATATATATAATTTTTTTTTTTCAGAAAGTTTTTTACACCCGACAAATATTTCAGCAACTTTTATATTGAAAATTTCCCCGAAACTCTTAAAATTTGGGCAATGTTTTTGTTCATGCATATATAAAAAAGGAGGTAGTGAAAGAAACAAAAAATGGTTTAATTATGATAATGTAGCCCTTCGTTTAATTTTTGTTTTCTCAATTTATCTCCTTTTTTTTTCCTTATAATTTGAAAAAAAAAAATGATTTAATTTCATCCCTATCATAACAATGAAATTTTTTTTTAAAAAAAAAAAGCTTAAATAATGTCTAAAAAATATTAAAAGACAAGTTTATATTTTTCTTAAAAAATATATTACGGGTTGAAGGTTGTCTTTTTTAAAAATAAAAAAAAAATCATTTTAAGGTTTTGAAGTTTTTAAATATTCAAAAAAAATTTTAAGGACTATTTAAGGATATTTTTTGTCTTTTTCTTTTATTTTATTTATATCCAAATATGCGTGAAGATGAAATTTCAATTGAAAAATATTCTTCAATTCTAAATGAAACCTTTTCGTAAATTTTGAAAAATGGAGTGCACGGTAAGCAGAAAAATGGATTCCATGACTATTTTATGTCACAAACATACCTCGACGGACATGAAAACATTGTTGAATATCATTTGAGTCGCACCTTTACTTTTTTTTTTTTTTTTTTCCTTTTTTTGACACAACACTTTACACAATGATTTTCTGCAAAATCGTAATGGAATGTTGGACTTTACATGATAATTTTCTGCAAAAACAATAGTGAAAAATGGTTCTTAAAAAAAAAAAAAAAACGCTTTTTTCTAGTTTTTCCACGGGTGACATGTCATATGTGTTGTTCATTAAATGGCTTAAATTCCTCAGGATTAATCTCTGTATATCATTATTGAGCTTAAACCAATAATGACAACAAAACGATTATCCTAAAATGCAATATATGCCAACAAAGTTTAAAAAATGACTATCATCAAACAAAGACATGACCAATTACTTTAGTGAAAAGCCAAAACAGACTTCAATTCTAAAGTCAATATCATACGTATCTTCCCACCGAAATCTTACACTCCATTTGATAGGAATGAAAGAAAAATAAAAGGGAAAGAAAACTTATCAAATATGGAAAGTTGGAATGGTAGAAAGGAAATTAGTTTTCCTTTAGGTTGTTTGGTAGACAGGAAGGAAAGAAAATAATGGATTTATAAAAGTATTATATTATTCATTTATCAATATTATTTAACTCTTAAAGTAAGGATTAAAAAGTAACTTTGCTCATCTTTGGATCGATTTATGTTTTTCTCCCACTTATAAAAGAATTAAAAATAGCAGACCTCACTACAATTTTTTTCCCTCTTATTTTCTTTTCCTTTTTATCAAACAATCAACTCCATCATTTTCCATCTAGTTTTTCTTATCTACCATACCAAACATAGTTTCAACTTGTGGGTATCTTAGTGGAATTTATACCCGAACTAGAATCTTGTCCCCACTGGTCATTCAATCCTAAAAATACCGGTTCGTAGAGTTAGTTCCAAACTTCCAATTAATCTTCAAAAATAGCACCCTATATAAGTTGAACTTCATCAGTAGATATCTTTTATAAAAACATAACTTGTCGATATTATTTAACAAAATTAAGTTGCGTCTTTTACTCCACTACTTTCAAGTTCAAACAATAATATATATTTATTACAATTTATGAGGGGGCAAATCCTTCTTTGTCAACTGCCGTTAATTACTTGAATTTTTTCTTAAATAGTCTTATGTTTTGAGAACAGTATATTGTTTTTCTTCATTGTGAAAACATACAAGTAAATGGAAAAATATCATTTTGATATCTTGTGTTTTAACATTTTTTTTCCCCGATTTGGTAAACTATTATTTGGAGAATCCCAGTGAGTTTTCCTGTCGCTTTAAAAAATATCATTCAGATTCCCTAAGTTCATTTTTTGAGACGTAAATTGCCTTTTATGCCCTTTTACTGTAAAGCTGTAGTAAAAAGGAAAAAAACTAAATTAAAAAAAAAATAAAAAACATAAAAAACTTGGATGTTAAAAAAAAGGAACATGCTCAGATTTCGGTAACACACACACACACACACACATTTGGACTAAAAGGGTAAAATCGTCATTTTATACTTCAAAAGATAAACTTAGGACGTTTTCATAATATTTTCTTAAATAATAAGGTACCACATGGGATTTTCCCTAAATAAATAAATATAAAATGGTTGGTGAAAAGTGAAAATTAGTAGAGTTTTTTTTTTTTTGGTTAATTTTTTTTTACCCCAGATTATTAGTTATTTGGTAAGAAAGAAACGAGAAGGAAAAATAAAAATGGGCGGAAACATCATTCTTTCATCCATCCTTGAGATTTTTGAACAGAAACTAGTTACTTCTTGAATGAAGAAAAGAATTATCTATTTGTCCCTATTTTCCAAACAAATTTAAACCAATTACTAAATAAAATATTTAATCATCATTTAGACTTTGTTTGGGGTTCCAGTTCAACTTCAATTAAATTGTAATTTTTAATCTTAGTTTTTGTCTTTTTCTGAAAAATCAATAAAATTTATAACCAGTTTTTGAAAAATAAACCAATTCTAACTTAAAAATTTTATCTTCAACCAGCGAACCAAATTTAAGCTTAATCACTTATTTTCTTTTCTTCACACACACACACACATATATATATATATATGATAAAGTCCTTCTTATTCGTATATTCCAAGAGAATTTTATAAGAATGAAAAAAAAAAAAAAAAAAAAACCGGTAGTACTATCATGATTCCTCTATATGCTTTTTAATCTCTCTCTCACTCCATTCTTACCAATAATTTCCCTCAAAAGAGAACATGATTGTCTCTGAACTTCTAGACAAAGTTTGTTAAGAGATAAAGTTATGCATAGCGCATTGGTCTAAGAAAAACAAATTTGCACTAATTTTGGTGTTTAATATTAGGTTTGCTTTAGTAAACCACTTCTTTTTGTCAACATGATACGCAATTATGTGCATTAGAAGACAAATTACCTTTATATGAAAAAATTCACCACCCTACCAACTCCATATTATTAAGAAATCCTTTTCTATTACTTTTTTCTCCCAATCACTTTTGCCCTAATTTTGGAATGGTACTATTTGGTATTTTTCTTCAAGAACCACGAGTCATAGGTTGTTTTCTTTTTCTTTCTTTTTATTTTTTATTTTCATTCCTTGTTATTTTATTAGCACCCTATGCTTTTGATATTGATTAGTGGTTGGTTCTAAAATACAACATTTAGGGCTTTTTTTTTTTTTGGCTGAATAAAAAAAACATGCACTTAATTTATTTTGTCTAGTTGAAGTTTTAGGAACGTGCCCTAAAAAAAAAAAAAAAAATATCATGTTTGGACTTTGGAACATACACTCTAGTTGAAGTTTTTTAAATATTTTTTTTTTGTCTTTTTCTCCAAAAGTGAACTAATTTCATTATTCACATATCCAAACCTCTATTAAAAACTCAAACTTTAAAAATCCATTACTTTATAATTTCAATTCAAAATGATATGATTTTTTTTAAAAAATGGATTAAATGACGAGATAAACAAAACAAGATCCATATTGGTAATCTTTTATGAACAAATTTCAAGTTTTTACTTTTTAACAATCGTAGTTTATTTTCAACTAAATGCACAACTCCAAACATTCACTCATTTTTGATCAAAACATTTCAAAAACTCCTATTGTAGTATGTGCTCCAAACTACCCCTTAAAATAAAGCGGGAAGATATAATGGCATGGGATAAGGTTTGATGTGAAACTTGACTATAAAAGAGTGTGGGTTTGATCCAGCGTTGTATAATAAATAAATTAATCGATATATCTTCTAACTTTTTCTTATTATAGGCAGCAAGTATGTCTCCGTGTACATATTTACGTATGAAATGGAAAGCCTTATGTTCTAATGGTTGGTTTGCAGAACATAATTTTTCTTCTTTCATAACAATGTCATTTATCAAGTTAGTAATTAAATAGTGGGTGTAATTAACGAGCCAAAAATAGTTGAGCAATAACTTCTACGATCATCTAATTCTTCATTGTAAGTTGTATCTTATTATTTTGCGTGATATTAAGTCCCTTATGATTGATATATATATATATATATATATGTCCACACAATCATTGGCCATCTTCAGTCTATGCTAATACATGAAGTCAGTCGTCAGATAACATGAATAATATGAATTATGAGCAGAGAATTCTATCATGAATAATGTTTGTGGGGTATATATATTTATAAAAAAAAAAAAAAAAAAAAGTGATGAAAATCTATCTTCTTTATGAAAGCAAAAAGAGATCTATTAAGTGGAGTATGCTTTATATAACACTTTCTTTAATAAATGATTGAAAGCGAGAGATACATGGAGGTATAAAAGTTTTACTAAATTAGAGCTTTTTTTTTTTTTTTTTGGGTAATTAAAAAAGGTGGGTCATATAATAGAATAAAGAAACGTTGTGTGTCTGGCACAACCTTTCAATTATTAACACAATTATTATTAGGTCAATTACGTGATCAAAGAAGAGGATTAAAAAAAGGGGAAAAGAAAAGAAACTATTGAAAATGAACTTGAGTGATGGTTTTATTTTGAACCCAATCAATAAAAGTAACAAAGATCCAAAAGTACACTGCTCTAAACAAAAGTTAACATCTTTTTTAAAGACATGAAAAGAATTCTTCACAAAGTAATGTGCCATGCAAATCAAATAATGTGGTCAAAGTTCACGGGCCTAGGAAAGATGAGTCTAAGGGAGAGTACAAAGAAAGAAAATATATACAATAAAGGCTACATGTGGTGGTTTTGTAAACGTTTGGTTTATGCAAATTATGTCAAACAAGTAAATTTAAAAAAAACAAAAACAAAAACAAAAACAAAAACCATATTGTTGAAAACTACAAGAGAGAAGTTGCCAAATCGCAAATTAGTAACTATTTTTTTGACGTATGTCGAAGCTGAAGAGGTGGGATGGCTACGATTAGTTGTTTTCCGATCGCAACACCAACATGCAATAAGCCTTGGCCTCATTCCGTGTTATAAGCGGGCAAGCTGAATGTTAAAAAATAAATACTAATGTTGGCTCAGTTCCTATCAGCTTAACCTCGTGGAAGAATTAGTAAGCCGCCGACAGTACAACATGAACACAACCACCAAATAACCTGACATTTCTTCTTATCACCCGCAAATGGCCATTTAATTAGTAAAATAAAGTGCATTCAAATTAAAAATGTATATTGCATTCAAAGTGATATAAAGTTGGAATGACCATAAAAGACTTGACCATTAAAAAAGGAAAAAAAAACAAAAAAACAAAAAAACAAAAAAAAAACAAACAAACAAAATCTCATGGCCTAATAAAAAGGTTTCTTTCTTCATTCCAAGTTGGAATAAACAAACAAAAAAAGACATCGATAACTAAGTGAGATATCTTTTATAACTTCCATGCACAAAAAGAGTTCATAATCTACTAAAAGATTTATATCCCAAAAAAAAAAAAAAAGCGTGGAAAGTAGAAATCATAAAATCGACTAAACTTATTGCATCACTTTCCAACACCCTGAGTGGTCAATTATAGTCAAAAGGAGAAAAGGAAACAAGTGAAAAAGGGAAGAAAAAGGAATCCCCTCAAAGCATATTGATGACAGTCAATTTAGGTATGTAAGATAAGGTATAAACATGCATAGAAGAACATAACATAACACAACACAAGGAAAAGAGAAGCCAATTGTTGTCCGGTCATTTGGGCAAATTAGGTCATCGAATCCGACTCTGCATTTAGGTCATTACCCTCCTTGATCAAGAAAAATTTCAGAAAAATCTAAATTTTCTTCTAGTCTGTTTCTTTTAAAACTTCGGCTATTTTCTTGTGTACAAGCTCCACTCCGAGCCGAGGAGATAATCGTGGTAGGGTTTCCTGAAATAGAGATTACTCTTTAGAAAGAAACTTAAAATGAGCTCCAGCAACAAATGCACGTACACATTCCAAACTTTTTGCGTGGCGAGGAAAAGGAGTCATCCTTATAAAAACAAAATAATGTTCAACCTAGACATGGTAATAACAAATAAAGAAAGAAAAACAGAAGTGGGGGTAAGGAAAGCTAGTGATTTTTCTAGCCAATGGGTAGCTTTACAGACAGTTTTTTTTGTTTTTGTTTTTTTGTTTTTTTTTTTTTTTAAATGTTGGATAAAGACAGTCTTTGATTTGACAGTCAACCAGAGTTGAACCATTTTGTGGGAAACCATTTGATTGATGAGATTTATCTTAACGATGCACAAAAGAGTGAACTTTAAGCAGACACCAGTGCTAAAACCATAAACTTTTGATTGTGGACAGGGCAAAAAGTAAACAACAGAAACAACCGTGTAAAACATGAACATGATCTTTACAATCATGAAAGGTGTCTTTCTATTAAAAAAAAAAAAAAAATCATGAAAGGTGCCTGACCAAAAAGAAAGATTCTGGTCAAACGAGAAGTAGGAATCAGAATCTGCATATTTTAGCATCATTCTTGGCGGAGAGTGGCTTTAAGAAAGAAAGAAAAAAAAAAGATTTATTAAATTATGTGCATCAATTGTATACGAAATGAAATTTTAAATTATAACTGCATGTAAAAAACTAACAAATTTTAGTTTGTGTACAAAGTATTACTGGTTATACCATTGTATAATTAGCTACAGCTAATATTTTATTAAAAAAAAAAAGAGAGTAAAAGAAGAGGGTGTATTTGGGACGAGGTCATTCAAGATGTGGAGTTTATAAAAGCACAAATATTTTGAATAACAAGATTAATCAGGTTTTTGAAACCCATCTTGTAAGCTTGAGTTCGAAACTAGAGCCCAAATGAACCTAGAATCTTTGGGAAGAATGAAACTCTTGGTTATTTATCAAGTAGGTGGCCCAAAGGAATTGATCCCCAGACCATGTGGGAGCAAGCTGAAGGCCTGACCGATGAATAAATCCATAGGGTCATGTTTTTCAAGTCTGCTTCAAACAAAGATCCGGGCCAAAACATAAAGAGCTCGTATGTGCTAATCACTAAACTCAAGAAAGCATTCGCCTTGTCTATTTGGGCTGGGCTACAAACAAGGCATTACACTGATGACCTCCACTTGACAAGGTTCTTGATCATCCATGACTTTACCCTTCCAGTACTCTTATATTGAACATAAAAAGCAATCAATAGTGTTAACACTACAGTTCACACTTGTGTTAGAATGGTCCGACAAAGTCCTCTTGAGCAAACTCACTTCCAGGCCACACCGTTATCTTATACAAAACATTTCTTTTTCGCACGATAGTAGAGGGCATCATAAAGGCCATACAATGAGTAATTGCTGTTACTTAAGATCTTTCTTTTCAAAACGCCTAGTCGAACTATCTGTGTGTAAGAATGCTAATTACTATGTACATCTCACGAAGGCAATCAAACCTTTGGAATCTGAGTCTCATTATTGGAACATGTTGATAGAACCAGTATTGTTCTATCCAAAACCCAGTGGCTTCCCCTAAAAATATAACCTTACATCACCAAGTAATTATTTACTTTCAATTACTTTTGCATTTGATACAGAGGGGATTCTGTAAAGAACAAGACTTACGATGAGTTGTGAAGCAATCAATATAGGACAAAGAGCTCTCTGGATTTGGAACCAAGGACTGGTACCTCAGTAGGAAATCTATGCACAAGTTCCAACATTAAATTCCACCACGTCAAACAAAGTTATGCTGCCTCAAGAATTTTTAGGGCCCGTTTGGGGGAATGTCTAGAGACGGTGTTTTGAAGGTTAGGTTGGAAATGTGTTTTTGGGGGGAAGACTTTTGGAAAAGTTCTATGAGATAGAAAATAGTACAAAAATTTGAAATGTGTTCGGAAAAAAAGTAGGCAAACTGGATATTGTCTTGTTCGTCTCGTCGTTGTGAGCATTTTGACACAATAATCATCTCATTTCGATTTGAAATGAGAAAGTTATAGAGTTCTATAGTTTGAGTTTTTTGAAAATGGAAGAGAGAGAGTTTAATGTAGAGTTGGAAGTTTTGGATCCAGATGGCATCTTGCCATCAGGAAACGTTGCCCTAAACAGGCCCTTAAATCCCATTATGGAAGGCTGGTGGGGAGTTTAACATTCAAAACAAAAGATGATAAGATTTTAGTACATTTACGTAACTTTTTCTAACAACTGAAACAAAGAAGGCAAAAATGCTTGCTTCAGATAAATATAGTAAATTGAAAACATAATCATTGTCAATGTGAATTGGAAAATCCAATTTGTCCTGTCAGCTCTAGGTTATAACTTCTGTAAATAATCATTGGATGTATCACGCTCCTCTAATCAGTTGTTAGAACGCTAGTTTTTTCTACGAAAACAGTGGAAGAATAGAGAAGAATTTAAGAACTGGACTGGTTCAGCATTAAGTGAACTCAGAAAGATTCATACAAAGTTGATAGAGAGTTAAAGAGATCCATCTCCTCCCAATTTTCAGCATAGCGACCAAAATCTCCTCCCCCTGATCCTTATGTTTCTAGCCTATATATCCTTCCCTGAGTTTTACTAACAGTAACAGCTAACTGCTCTCTAACAGAACAAAACAGCTAGAAACAACTAATAGTATCTATCAAACAAATCTAACAAACTTCTAATCACCTCCGGCAACTAATATTCCCGTTGTCAGTCTACAGAGATGTTGCCTTCAGATTATTGTCAAGGTGGTGAGTTAGTATATCCTATCATCTTATAACAACTCTTCTCTAGTTAGATTGGCCTAACTATGGGCAACAGTTCTTTAAGAAGTTGTTTACTTCTCAAGATAGAGCTATCAATTTTGAACCTACATAAATATGGGTTTTGCCTATAACAAACAAGAAATCTACAAATGGAATGTATAAGAAGAAACTGATGTCAAGTTTTGGAGAAAATCTTAATATCACAAGCCCATATTTCAATTCAGCAATGTCCATCCCACACATGTGATTACCCGGAATTTACACTCAATGGAAAAAAGGAAGAAAAAATCCGCTTTGAAAGCGATTCCAGAGACCATAAGAACGACCGGGTGGCGGGCGGAAGCAGCAGAAGTATTGAGATTTGCTTTCAAAGGTGGCTGCTTCTAGGCAAACCTCCTGGCTGTCGCTGAAATCTCTACTTTCAAACCCTTGAGGATTAGGGTTCGCCAAGAGGTTCATGCGTTGGGGAGGTACGACTTGCGTCAAACTTGTGAAAGAATACTTGCTGCGCACCTGCTGAACAAGGCTCCTTTCAAGTCAAACGGAGATTACCAGTTCCGGAGGGACCAACCATTGTACTTCTAGGGGAGGATCTAACATAACGGAAGGCCACGGCTTTTGTGAGTGTTCAGCACAATACGGTACGGTATGCCATCCGCATAAATGAGGCGCACATGAGCCACGATAGATTTATCTCAAGGTAAATTCACTTAAAAAAAGTTCCTTCATTGGATTATAGCATAGCGACAAACAAAAGACAATCTTCGAAGTCTACAATAATCCAACAACCTCTTTTCCTATGAAATTCTTGACTGTCAAACTTCTTGTTGAATTTTTTAATAGCCTGTGGCTAACAAGTCTTCCTAAGTTTTGCAACAAAATATGTAGGACCAAGATAGAAGTGATAGAATGAGAAGAAAAGAACAAGGAGAAAAAAAAAAAAAAAAAAACACACGCACACACACACACACACACTAGGAAGATGGTAATAGAACCACAGGAGATAAGAGAATATTCTAGAAAGAGAATGAGTGCTAAAGATGAAGAAAACCAATGATATCAATGTTCATTCACCGATCAACTCTAAACTGAAACCATCACCTACTGTTTTTTTAGGAAAACCCAAAGAAAAAAAAAATGGAACCTAAATCCAAACAAAATAAGGAAAGTTGATAACGGGAAATATCCTATAAACATAAATTTTCAGTTGAGTAAAAAACATATTATTAAATCTCCTACTATGATCCACGTTCCTCAACAGCAGCTAAACAAGCAGAGACAGAGTTAGCACGCAGCTGCGCTAAGGGTATATTGGGAAAGTAGTGAAATTCTGTGGCAACTAAAGAGGACGTAGCTCTCACATCGAGGGTTAACCACCATAACTAATGTATGTTTCCTTGTCTTTCTTTTACATTATGGCTGTTGCTAATAAAGGATTAGGCTTTAATATGTTACAGATTGAACAGAAACTATAACATACTCATATTTCCAACTTCAGAAAAATCCTAAAAAAATAATTCTCAAATACAGAAGCAACACAAAAGATTTAAGAAAGACCAAGAACAACATAAAACCAAATGTTTAAACAATAATACAAACTAACCTCAGTTCCATCAGAGAGGACTTTGGCCAAAACGGGTATCTCATATTGGAACTCCTTTTCCCAGCAAGGGCAAGTGGTAATATCCCTTATCTGAAGAAGAAGAACGAAAACGACACAATTTGAAGTTGAAAACAGAAGAGAAAAGCTCTATACTCGTAAGAAAACGTCTGGTGGTACCTCTAAATGAACGTCATGGAGAGAATGGGGACCGGACAATAGGAAAGCAGCTTCAAGCTTTTCTTTCAGGCCTTCGCACAAACAGCACTCGGGCTTTGAGTAAAGGATGAGTTTTCTTGGCGGCTTTGAAGAAGAAGAAGAAGAAGAAGAAGAAGAGAGAGCCAAAGGAGTTAAGACCCGCCTAGCTTTGAAGCTTGTTAGAATCACGCCAGAGGTTGGTCTGATTCCCATGGCCGTCACATTCGCAGCTGCCATTGCCATATTTCTCCCAGCTCTTTCTAGTTTTCTGTGAGGTTTTTTATCGAACACCTGATGTGCATCTGTAAACGATCTTTTTTTTATAGATAGATGACTAACTAGCGCGCTCAAATATATACTTATGGCAGTTGATGTGTTGTAAAACAAAAAAAGAAAAGTTGCATTGACACCCCTTATCTTTTATTAATACTACAGTGATACCATTCGCCCGAGCTAATTTACATGGACACCCGTTGACCGTCGCATAACATCAAACGACCAACATACTTTCATGGGCAACTTACAAAAATTAAACGATTTTTAGCAAACGTCTTTTTTTATGTGTGTGTATGTCTTTTGCTTATCTTTTCTTTGCTTATCAACGTTTAGTTGAGCCTTATTATTTATTTATTTGTTTATCTACCATCTATTCTCTCTTGACGGAACTATATATATATATATATATATAATATATATATATATATATATTTTAAAGAAGAGCTTGAATTAAACAAAAAAAATTAAACTAAAACTTCAATGCGAATATTTTTTTTTTCTACCGTTTATCTATTTATATCTGTGATAATTTTTTTTCTTTTTCTAAATGAACTACGCTTGTAATAGATTTGATGTAATTTTAATGTTTAGAGTTCAAAAATTTATCAATTTATGTAATTGTATAGTCTATTTTGATACATTTGAGATATTAAATTTTGAACGCGAGTACTTAAAGTAAAAAAATTTGGTGAAATTAAAAAAAAAATTTAACAAAATCTATGTCATTTTAGTAATTAAAATTTTCAAGGCGGGCAAACATGGGGTGAAGTTGTAAAATATTTTGTTGTAAGGGGAGAATTATAAAACTCACTAAATTTATGGGGGCAAAGGGGGATTTTCAAAAATCTAGGGGCGCATATGCCCTCCTGGGCATAAGCTCCCTCCACCCCTATCTTCGTCTTTCATTTACGATTGTTTTTGGTAATATTTAAACTATGTTTTAATTATATCATGATAACAAAGATAAGCATAAAATGTCAAAATAGAGCAACTAATAATTGCATAAAAATACCTTAAAAAAATAATTGCATAAAAATGAACATTGGAATTAACAAATAAATACTTAACAGAATAATACTCCCCTTGGCATCGAACTCACTACAATGTTAGTGACTCTTTTATCATACAACTATACTTCTTTATTCTTGACATTTACTTTTTCAAACGAAATTATGTCACAACATACAACTAGTATCAAATTCTTGACAAAATAGCCAAGTACGAACAAGTTCATGAAGAAATTAGTAAAATATTAAGGGGCAGCATAAAAGCTCCCACTGGTCCATTAATTTTGAGATCACATACACTGTCTTCAGATTCAGAAACCAAAAAATTTCCAAATTCATTTTCCACCGCCGAAAGGAACACAAGAATTGTTCAACAATTATCACAAATATCTCTCTCAACATTTACATACATACATGCATATACATAAATATGTGTGCATACAATGAACACGATGCTTTATTAACATGCATAATGAATAGTAGATTACATTTGTCTTGTTCTTGTTACTTCAAAAGATATCTTTGTAATTTGTACAACAAGGAAAAATGAGAAGTAAAGAAAAAAAAAAAAAAAGAATCATTCTTTAAATACATCACCAAGTATATATAATGAACAGAAATAATGAGAAAAAAGTGTTTAAACAGCAAAATTAATTGATGATTTCTCCTTGATCTTCTTCTTCTTCTTCTTCTTCGAAAGCAAAATCAAAATCAGGCTTAAGACGTAAGCCTAACTTCTTGAGTGGGAGTCCAAGCAATACTTTGGTAGAATAATCATCACCACCACACAGCATCTCGAGCTCTTTCATGTTGTAAATCTCTTGACCATTCTTCTCTGCTTTCTTTTCCTCTTCAATTAGGCCCATCCGAGCTTTTTCCCGTTCCTCTTTAATCATCACTTCTTTTTTCGCTGCCTCACTAGGACCATAACGTCCTTTGACATCCGCCATCTTCTCCTCTGCTCTCAATATAGTTCCCGCAAAGCGACGCTTCATAGCTTCGATTCGGAGAGCAGTATTTGGTGAGAGTTTCACCAGATCATCAGAAACAACACCATAACTTCTCTCTGAATTGTCATCCACAGCGATGGCAGAGTTCTTGGCCTTCAAAACCTCCTCATCATCAACATCTTTGTTGTGAATGTTGAACTCGTTGGAACCCTTCAAAGCCGCTTCCGTTAACATTGATGTGCTCTGGTTTCCGTACTCTACTCCGATTTGTCGCCTGGTTTTTTTCTTCCTCGACTCCTGGGCTTGGGGGGTCGAAACTGTTACGACAACGCCGGCCGTAGATGGGACAGATTTCTTCAGAGGCTTTTGCAGTAGCACACTAGTAGATTCTTTCATAGGCCTTTTCCTTGTTATAAGCCCACTACTGATCTTTTCCTTGTGACTCTCCTTCGAATCATTGGTCTCCTTCTTCAACCTCTTTACTGACACAGAAGAACTAGTTTCCACAGCAGTTTGCTTCCCAAAATCATTAGAAGCCTTGTTCATCTCTTGTTGCAGAAAAAGTTTCAACTTCATCTCGAAAACTTGTCTCATCTCCTGGGCGAATCTATGAACTTGGTGGGAAGAATCAGTATACCTGATCGCATTCGCAAATGTAAGCCTCACTTTAAGGACGAAGTCATCCATGGAAGAGTAGTAATCGTCCACGTCTCGTTGGTCGTTCTTGCGCTTGTTGATGGACTCCATTGAAGGTTTGGTCTCGTTTGGAGATCGACTTTGGCTATGGAATTTCTTAGGGTTTGGAAGTAGTTTGTGATTTACTTGTGACTAAATTAATATTTGAAGTTTCATTCGTATAAATACAGAGGACTACGAGTTTGAAGTAAAATAGGATTTCTGGAAGATCCATTCGTATATTTGCCACCTTTTCTTAATTTTGAGTCCTATTACAATTATGCTTCCTTTCTCACATATTTAGGTCTCTTAAACTTTTTTTTTTTTTTTTTTTTTAACTTAGATTTTCAGAATTTTTTTTTTTTCTTTTTAAAATCTTATCTGTTGTTGCGATACAAAAGACATGAAAGAGGATTTTGAAATCAAGAAAGTCGCAGGCAACGTGGAAACTATATGATCGTAGAACAGAAAACTTGGGTGGCAAATATCCCTTTATTTGAAAAACAAAAAACGACACAAATTTGGAAGTTAAAAAACAGAAGAGAAAGCAGAAAAAAGATTTGAAAAATAAAAAATAAAAAGAGTGGTGTGGCAAATATCCCTTCTCATCGTCGGGAGCAGACGATGAGAAGCTATTTCTTTAAGGCAATTTCACAAACACCACTCGGGGTTTGAGTAAAGGATGAGTTTGCACATTGGCTTTGAAGAAGAAGAAGAAGAAGAAGAAGAAGAAGAAATGAGTAAAAATCCGATGGACATAGCTTTGAAGCTTCTGAGAAACACGACGGACAGAGGTTGGTCTGATTCCCGTCGCCATGGAATTCGTAGCGGCCATTGCCGTGGAATGTTATAAAAGTGGTTCGACTGAAACTGAACAAGTCTTTTGTTGGCTACTCTTTTCATTTTGTTCAATTCCCATTAAGTAATCCTTGAATTTGAATATTTTTTTATTTATTTATTATATAGCTATAGCATCTTTTTAGTTAGATCAATTTGTGTTTATAAATAATTTTATTTAAAAAAAATATATATAGACAAATTACATTTTTTCCTCTGGAATTTTAGGCCTTATCACAAAATACCCCAAACTTTAAGTTTAACATTTTTCTCCCTTAAGTTTAAAATTCGTAAACTTTTTCAAAGTTCAAGAGAAAATATTTGTTACAAATTGAAGTTTGATAGATATTTTGTGACAATACCTAAAATTTAGGGGGGAAATATGTAAAATATCCTTTTTTTTATCGCTATGAATATATATTGTATGACAGAGCTAAACTTAAGCATTTTTTTTTTGTTGCTTAAAAAACAAAAAAGTTATAGGGGTAGAGGCTGTAACTTTTAATTAATAATTGATTTTTAATTTTTTTTTGTACTTACTACTTACTAAACAAAAGGTTGCCAAATAAATCTAAAAAAAAAAAAAAATTATTTGAAATATACGAATTAAGATCTGCTGTCCCAGATTTTCTGTCTTATTGACCGTCCCTTTAATAGTGTTATATCACATCATCATAAATTAAAAATTGAGCCACATAAAAAATACTAGATATAAAAATTATTGAAAAAATTAACGACTTGTCAAAATCCTATTTAGAGGACAACTTTTAAGACAGGAAGATAGAATAACAGATCTGAACTCGTAGTACACAATATACATGGTCTCTGAAACACTTAAAAAAAATTTAATAATTTTTTTCATTTTAATTTAAATTGTGAACTTGACATATTTATTCCAAATTTTTTTTTTTTAAATATCATTTTATGTGATTATATTTCTCATGAAAATTTATACAATTTTCTTGTTAATCACGAAGCGTGAAAATTATTTAAACATTAGAATAACACATTTTTAGTTTTTTTTTCCCTTTTTTGGATAAAGAATAAAATGGTATTTTTGAAGAAAATAATAGTAAATTATACCATAAAATTTAAATATCATAATAAATAGTATAATCAAATTTATGATTACATAATACAAAAAAAAAAAAAAAAAAAATCCCTCCTCCTTTCTCTTTTCTCTCTAATATGAAACTAAGCACATAAATTTGTTGTTAAAAAGTTAATTGTAAATTCAAATTTTTTTAGAAAATCCAAAAAATTTTAAGGATTTATCAGATATGCGATGTGCCTAGGCCTATGGTCGGGTCTAGCCTAAGAATTTTGAGAAAATTATGGAAACAACCCCTTAGTAAGATCTATGTGTTTATGTACCATTTCATTTGGGTTTTGACCCTCTACGCTTATCTAATTCAAGAAGGAGGAGGAGAAAAAAAAAAAAAAAAAAAAAAAAAAAAAAACTTCTAGTACAACAGGGGTGATAATCCAAAGACATCCTTTTGTACGGGCACTTCTAAAAATCACCCAAAGACATCCTTGGTGTTGAAGTAGGGGAACAAGGGATCCACATCTTCTGTCTGATTTTTAGTATCTCAAATGATGTCGAGTCAGTAATATTACAGCATGTCTTGTTAAAAAGTTTAAAATGTTTTATAACTGATTTTTTTATATTAAAGTCTAATTTATTTCAATAACGTGTCAAAATATAATTAGTTAAATACGATTTGGAATACCAAAATTGGACAAAGATATTGATTCACGATCAAGATCAACAAAGCAGTTCAAGCAACAAGGCGATGGTTAATGTTCTAGCCCAACATGACATCTCTACTTAAATTAGCCATATAATTCTATAAAAAAATAGGTCACATTTACAATTGGATTAATTACGGCTCTTTTAGACCAATTTGCAACATAAATATAAAAGGTTCATGGTGGTTGTAAGTGCTAAAATCCCGTTGCATAATATTAAGATTTAAGACTTGTTTACACGGTTGTCTTTTGAACATACTGTATAATTGTAATTTGTTATCTAAATTTTTAAATTTTTACACTTTGCACCATGAATTTATAAATTAGTAGCAAACCACCCCTATTGATAACAATGTTAATTCCCTTTTTTATTAACAACAGTTGACGTGTGTCTTACATATGAGTCGTTAATTAATGACGTAAATTATCATTTAAATATATTTTAACCAAAATTTATTGTGGCTAAGATATTTAATTAAGATTTATTGAAATAAAAAAATTTGAATAATAAAAATTAAAAATTTAGGAAGATAAATTACAAATACCATAAGCTCATGGGACAATAATAAAAAAAAAAAATTGTGGAAGTGTGCAATGAGACCTCCCCATTTAACCCCATCAATTGGGTAAAATTTTTTGATCGTCCGATCAATTTTGGACGGCTGAGATCGAAAACATACATAAAAAAATAATAGAACTTACTGCATCTAATTATTATTTTTTTTAACAAAACTTTTCAAATCTAATTTATTATTATTTTTATAACAAAAATTTTCAAAACAATATCCAAAAAAAAAAAAAAAAAGCTTCATTCCTTCTGGCGACACCTCCTCCCACCGGCAACTCCATCCACAACCACCCGTCACCTTTCTTTTCCTCTGCTGACAGCACCCACCAACCCATCACCCACATCAAGACATGAGCTCGACGTTAGGCTTTTTTTTTTTTTTTTTTTTTTTTTAATGAAGAAGTTTTTTAATAAATAACCTAAGTTTTTAAAAATTAGTTTAAATGTTATTTTTTAAAAAAAGGTCAATCAATCTTTTTAAATGATCATTTAGTGATTAACCAAGCACATAATATTGTTAATTTGGTAAATCAATAATCGACCATAATGAATAATTGATTAACCATAACGTGAATCACTAATTTTTAAGATTGACCAAATTTGAAAAAAAAAATGATAAACGACCATTTTGTTTAAAAAAAAAAAATCGACCATCTATTATATTGGATGATCAAAATAGGCCACCCATCATAATTTTTTATTAAAAAAAATCATATTTGTGATAACCACTTTTATGCTTATAAATGAGTAAAAAAAAAAAAAAACAAAAACAAAAAATTAAAGATTTGGAGCATTCAATGGGGTTGAGATTGTTTGTTTGTTTGCTTTTTTTTTTTTTTTTTTTTTTTTTTTTTTCTTAAAGGAAGAAATCCTGACTTTTTTGCTTGTATATTAGTGAAAAGTTGTCAATTAATTTTTATAGTTGAAGTTAGAAGCATTGATTTCTCTGTAGAAATTTTCTAATATTACAATGGAATATATAATAGAAAATTACCTAAATAATCACATTTTTTTCATCTATCGATCAATTTGAAACAAATTCTCTATTATTGACCAACATAACACAAATTTTAGTTAATTTTAGTTTAATTTTGTGTCATATTAATTTAGTGTTAACTTTTCGTGTCATGTTACTGTAATAGTCTCTAAATTTGTGTCATATAGGTGCTTTTCCCTGGATATAATTCATAAGAGAGAAAATAAACATTGTTGTTTTAGACTCTTTACAAGAAGCAAACAAAATTTTCATGTTCTAAACTTGGTTAATAATTTTATCTTAGTTGATTGTCACCATTAGAAATTATTATTATTATTATTATTATTATTATTATTTTTTAAAGTAAAACTTAAATAATTTCATTAACATGAATCAATTCTGACTAACATTTCTAAATAGAGAGGTACCGAATCAGTCAATTTAAAAAAGCATAACGAGCTAAATAATATGCTATCGAATTCCCTAGAGGGGAACCGTAGCAAACATTATCACTGTTATTATCCAAAATAACTTTTCTGGTATCTTCCACATTCGAAGCTTCAAGAGCCCTTGCAGACTTTGAATTTAAAGCTCGACTGACAATTATTGCATCGCATTCGAAAACCCACTTTTGGAAACAACAACTATTCGTCAAACGCAGCACCTCCCAAACCGTCAAGCACAAAAGGAAGCAAAGCACTTCCATCGATCTTCCACGATTCCAAAGGGCGAGGGTAGTGTCTTAAGGACCCTCCCGGGGCTAAAGGGACCGCTCTGCGCTTCAAATGTGGGAGAGCATCATGATAAGACCTCCAAAGATGGATTTCGACTTTATCTATCAGGGACCCTTCCCAAGTCTCTGTCCCATTACCTCCCAGACTTCAACAGAATATTCCCTCTTCGCACCAAACTCCCTTTCAGAAGCTTTATGAACCCTTCTTTATTCTTAACATATTCTTTTTCAAACGAAATTATGTTACAACTACCAGCAAATTCTTAACAAAATACCCAAGTTCAAGAAGAAAGTAGAAAAATATCAAGGAGCATCTTAAGCTCCCACTGGTGGATTAAATTTTGAAATCACATGCACTGTCTTCAGATTCAGAGATCAAATAGTGCTACCAAAAATTCTTAGTTAAATTTCAACCAAAAGGAACGAAAAGAATTGATCAACAACAACCACAAACATCTCTCTCAATACATACATGCATGCATACATACATACATACATACAGAAATATAAATAAGTGTGTGTACAATAAACACTATATTGTATTAACATGCATAGTAAGTTGCAGATTACATTTGTCCTGTTCTTGTTACCTCAAAAGGTATCTTTGTAATTTGTACAAGAAGAAAATATGAGAAGTAAAAAAAAAAAAAAAAAAGAATCATTCTTTATATACATCACCAAGTTTTATGAACAGAAATAATGTTAAAAAACAGCAAAATTAATTCATGATATCCACTTCTTCTTCTTCTTCCTCTTCGAAAGCAAAATCAAAATCAGGCTTAAGACGTAAGCCTAACTTCTTGAGTGGGAGTCCAAGCAATACTTTGGTAGAATAATCACCACCACCACACAGCATCTCGAGCTCTTTCATGTTGTAAATCTCTTGACCATTCTTCTCTGCTCTCTTTTCCTCCTCAATTAGACCCATTCGAGCTTTTTCCCGTTCCTCTTTAATCATCGCTTCTTTTTTCGCTACCTCACTAGGACCATAACGTCCTTTGACATCCGCCATCTTCTCCTCTGCTCTCGATATAGTTCCCGCAAAGCGACGCTTCATAGCTTCGATTCGGAGAGCTGTATTTGGTGAGAGTTTCACCAGATCAGCAGAAACAACACCAGAACTTCTCTCTGAATTATCATCCACAGCGATGACAGAGTTCTTGGCCTTTAAAACCTCCTCATCATCGACATCTTCGTTGTGAATGTTGAACTCGTTGGAACCCTTCAAAGCCACTTCCGTTAACATTGATGTGCACTGGTTTCCGTACTCTACTCCGATTTGTTGCCTGGTTTTTTTCTTCCTCGACTCCTTGGCTTGGGGGGTCGAAACTGTTACGACAACGCTGGCCGTAGATGGGACAGATTTCTTCAGAGGCTTTTGCAGTAGCACACTAGTAGATTCTTTCATAGGCCTTTTCCTTGTTATAAGCCCACTACTGATCTTTTCCTTGTGACTCTCCTTCAAATCATTGGTTTCCTTCTTCAAACTCTTTATTGACACAGAAGAACTAGTTTCCACAGCAGTTTGCTTCCCAAAATCATTAGAAGCCTTGTTCATCTCTTGTTGCAGAAAAAGTTTCAACTTCATCTCGAAAACTTGTCTCATCTCCTGGGCGAATCTATGAACTTGGTGGGAAGAATCAGTATACCTGATCGCATCCGCAAATGTAAGCCTCACTTTACGGACGAAGTCATCCATGGAAGAGTAGTAATCGTCCACGTCTCGTTGGTCGTTCTTGCGCTTTTTGATGGACTCCATTGAAGGTTTGGTCTCGTTTGGAGATCAACTTTGGCTATGGAATTTCTTAGGGTTTGGAAGTAGTTTGTGGTTTACTTGTGACTAAATTAATACCTAGAAGCTCCATTCGTATAAATACAGAGGACTATGAGTTTGAAGTAAAATAGGATTTCTGAAGTTGAACTGGACATAAAGAAAGACGTGGAAGATCCATTCGTATATTTTCCACCCTATCTTAATTTTGTGTCCTATTACAATTATGCTTCCTTTCTCACACATTTAGGTCTCTTAATCTTTTTTATTTTTGAACTTTGATTTTCAGATTTTTTTTTCTTTTTTAAATCTAATATATTATTGCCATACAAAAGATACGACAGAGGATTTTGAAATAAAGAAAGTCGCAGCCAACATGGAAACCAAATGGTCGTAGAATAGTGAACTTGGTGGCAAATATATCTCTTTAGTTGAAAAACAAAAAACGACACAAATTTGGAAGTTAAAAAACAGTTCTAGATAAGGCAGAAAAAATATTATAAAAATAAAAATAAAAAATAGTGGTGTGGTGGTACGTCCAAATGAACGAGGTGAAGAGAATCGGGAGCAGACGATGAGAAGCTTCACTTTGAGTGAGGCCATTTCACAAACATCACTCGTGCTTTGAGTAAAGGATGAATTTGCACGTTAGCTTTGAAGAAGAAGAAGAAGAAAAAGAAATGAGTAAAAATCCCATGGACAGACAGAGATTGGTCTGATTCCGGTCGCCATGGAAATCGTAGCTGGCATTGTCGTGGAATGTTATAAAAGTGGTTCGACTGAAACTGAACAAGTGTTTGGAATTTTGATGGTCTTTTGTTGGCTACTCTTTTCATTTTGTTCAAGGCCTATAAGTAATCCTTGAATTTAATTTTTTTTTTTTTGGACAAATAATATGTTTTCCTTGGTCATCTCACAAAATACTCCGGAATTTTAATTTTAACATTTTATTCGTAAACTTAGGAAAACTTTGCGAATTGTTCCCCTCAATTCTTTTATTTTGATGAAAAAAATACACAAAACACTCGTTTAAAGCATGAGTCTCTTTTTTTTTTTTTTTTTTTTGATAACTGTGGTGTTCGAGACTTTGCCCCGATTAATCCACGAGATCCATGCAAAGCACCCCTTCCACATGGATCAGGTAAATCTTGGACTTGTGGCCCGCGGGCGTGGCCCAAAGAAATTGTTAGCACTCAACGGGAATCGAACCTTAGACCTAATGCTTCATGAGGCACTAAGTCCAAGTGACTCACCACTGAACCAACCCTTTGGGGTTCGTTTGAAACATAAGTTGTGGATACTGTTGCAACATGGGCCCACTTTGTGATGCCATAGAAATTCATAAACTTAATTCATGAACTATTATCATGTATTTCCTTCATTAATATACTTCTAATGAATTATTTTGATGAATATTAAATTTCAAAATCATGAATGATTGTATATGTATCATTAGTATGATGATGTCGATGATCTAATAATGTTGAGTTTTTTTTATTTAAATGAGAAATTATAAATACATAAAAGATGAGTTGAACGACATATAAATTTATACGAAAAAATTATTATGTCGTATTAGAGGGATAAATGTTAATTTTTGGGAAGAACCCGATTTTAATAGTAAGTCAATTTAATGATCTTAGTATTTATTTTGGTCATATCAATAGTTAAGTTTTGAGAGTATGATTGGGAAATTGATGTGTCACATAGATAAAATATGTATAATTAGGATTTATTCTTAGAAAATCAAAAGGTGGAAGATTGATCAAGAATTGTGCTTAAATTTGAAATCAATTGTGTAGATTTTATGTTAAAGAATCCTAGGCAAATCAATGGCCAAGCTTTGGACGATAATTGACCAATGAGAGTTTAAGATAAGGATTGGTATAATAAAAGATCAAATGGATGAGAATAAGGATGACAACTTTTGATTAATAGTGGAAAAATTGGAAGAAAGAAAAACAAAATAAAAATGAGAAAGCATAGGGGGGATCCAGATTTTTGTATCAAAAAGCAAGAAGAAATTTGAACAAATGAGAAAAAAAGAAAGTGGTGCATGCATGCAACCTCATGTAAGAGATGGTATGGTTTATTTTGGTAAGTTGACCCAAAGAAGAGACAAGTGAAAGTGACCCCTTGTCTCCACTTTGTTAAACAAAATTTTCAACTCAACTCCCTCCCTTTAAGTGGCGGCAATGAAGGGGAGTATCAGCCAAAACATTTTCAATTTTACCACTCAAAGTACAGCTCCTTTAAGGTAAAATTTGGCTGAAAATAAGCCCCTAACACCTCATTTTATTCTTACACAAGTTAAGCTCAAAAACCCTAGCTTCTCTAGCCACCACCAAACTCAAAACAGAAAAAAGAACCACCAATACTATTCTCCATCTCCAACACCCCTCTAGCACCCTCCTCCCTCCATTTTCAAGCTCTAAGCAACCCCGTTACCAAGTTCGAAGAAGTGTAAAACGGAGTTAAAGGATGTTTTACTAAAGGTAACTTAGTGGTATTCTTTGTGTTTTAGTCATTTTTTGGAGAACTAAAGCATGATGTTTAGTTAGAATCTTAATGTTAGACTTCTTCTTACCTAGGAAAAAGTTTTGAGAAGAACTTTGTAAGTCCAAGATCTTAAAGGATCCACGGATCATTTCAGTAAGATATACGAACTTTGTTAAAGCTTGTCGTTGTTGTGATAATATAGCATGCATTAGAAACTTTGGTATGAAAAATAATTATATGATAAGATTATACAGAGGATAAGCTTCATTTTAGGCTTTGGAATCACTTGGTTTGCTTTTTTATGTCTAAAGTTATGTGCATTTGAAGTTGTGACACAAAACTAGAGAGAAAATGAACCTCTGGGGTACAGTCTAGCCACGGGTTTTATGTACTACGAACCATTTAGCCTCAAAATTTTGGATTATCATATGAAATAGACACTATAATCTTTCCAAAGACATATCTTTTGCCTTATTTGGACTTGTAAGTGAATTGTTATGATTTTTCTAAGTTTACTCATGAATCTGGACTTATGGTACATATGTGGGACCAACAGTAACAAAAACCTAAGTTTATGATATAAAACACTCAAATACTAAAGGAAATAACTTTACATTTGTAAAGTAGATATCTCAAGTTTCGAAATGAGATATCAAGTGTCCAAAACATGATTATACTCAAATTTAAATAAATCTTACAAGTTAAAATCCTACACTGACAAAACGATTAAATATTAAAATTTGACATAAGGGTAAGTCATAACATATGTACATATTTAGTTATGAAATGAGTTGGTATTAAGTGTATGATCAAATAATGTAAAAAACCCTAACTTTATAAAGTTGAATCACAAGTTTTAAAAGAGCTAAGATAAAATACACTAGAGGATTACTAGGCATATACTAAGAGACTACCTCAGCCCAACTAAATGATTATAACTAATGAGATTGGACCTTATAAGCTCAATACTAGATGAGAGATATACACTTAGGTGACTCCTTGTCACCTTGAGTGATTAATTAATTAAGAAATAAATAAACTAATAAATATATGGTAAAATATAATTATGCTAAGAAAGTTAATTAGTAATTAATAAAGTAATTAATTAATTAATTAATTATAAAAGTTAGTAAGTGATAATTAGCTGTGTAAGTAAGATTATTATGTTAAGTAACTACGTAGTTATAATACATGATTAATTAATCATTAATCATTGATATAATTATTAAGGGTGCGTTTGGACCACAGGTCCAAACCCATGGATTTTAACTCAATTTTTGTCTTTTTCCCCAAAAGTTTTTTGTCTTTTCTGAAAAAGTACACATCAATCACTATTTAAACTTATCAATTTCAACTCAAACTCATACACCAAACAAACCCTAATATAACTATGAATGATTAATTAGAGATTAATCAAACATTAATTATTAGAATAATCTAATTATTAATTATTAATATGAGAACTAATAATTGATAATTATTATATGAGAAAGAATATTTAAGTAACATAATTTAATTATTAACAATACAATTATTAATTAGTCAATTTTGTAATTAATTATAATTACTCAATTAAATAAAGTAATAATTAACTATTACTTAATTAGTTTAATTAATTCATCAATTGATTAATTAATCAATTAAATTGAAATAAATTAAATTAAGTAAAATTAAATTAATTAAATAATAATAGTAGAAATTTATTTAACACTTAATAATTAATTTGAATTAAGTGTTAAGGTTAATTATGATATAAGTAAATTAAGCTCACTTTAATTTATAAAATAAATAAATAAATGAATAAAGTTATATAACTATGATTTTATCTAATAATGAGATATTGTTAAATCGGGACAATTTCTCAAACTTGAGTAGTAGGAGGTACAACTCCGGAAGTTTAAGCATACAAGACAAGTATAAATCTCACCTAGAGCATGGAACAAAATGTTTTTCTTTGTTGATACTCTACGTTTGCTATGACTTGACATGATGATGTGATGAGTATATGAGTTTACGTATTGTTTTGATTAAGCATTTGATGTGTATAATTTCTCTTGTACTGACATGATCGACATGTCTCACAGATATTTATGCTATAATGATAGATGCATAGTGACATGTAAATCTACACATTATCACAATTAATAAGAATGAGGCAAACGAAAGATATGATTAAGTGTCGTACCAATCTCTAATTAGTGAGAGGATATGATAAGAATGAAAATTATAAAATATGACCTTAGAGGCTGTTGGAGGGTCGCTTCCCCAACTCCCCATTGGTTGTGCATATATGGGTACGACATAGGGATCCTTAAGTAGACAATACATTTATATAATGAAGCATAATTGAACATACATAGATCACATACATTTTTGAACATTCATGATATTACATGTGATGATATGATTTTATTAAAATGTTTTGTGAGATATTGTTTGTTCGTGCTTAGCGAAAGCGCATACGTGTGTGTTCGTATTGTAGGTAACGCGGGTTAGCAGCCTGCTACTTAGATGTTTTATGGACTGGCGAAGCTGTGCGAAGGCGATGAAGGAAGGGAGTGGGTTACTACCACTAATTTAATTTTCATATTTAGACTTCTTAAATTATTTTGTATCGACTATATTTATTGCTATATTTCTAATGTTTTGGTACTACTAAACTAGTAGGAGTACTTTACGAGAAAAATGCTTAAAATTCTTTTCTTTTAACTTATATGAAGTTATAGCTTTTTAAAAATTATCTAAGTACGAATTCGAATAGGATATTTATTATCTAGAGGTTTTCAATTTCCTCAGTTAAAAATTTTAGTAAATTTAACTTTTGTAGTATGAATATGGTTTATGAAAAAAAAATTAAGTATTTTTGGAACCATATATAAATAAGTGTTAAGATTAAATTAAATAAAAATAAGCAAGTTAGTTAACGATCTGAAAAGTCGGGTCGTTACACAATTTGCTTTTAATTTTTTTTTTTCTCTTTTACTTTGCAACTGAAAAGTGGCACGAGACAATTTGCCATCTGGAGCCCACTGGACACATGGCGGCTTTTTGCTGGGCAAGGAAGGCGAGCTCACACAAGCACGATAGAATGTGCAGCAGTGGATTTCAAGCGCTGGGGTAGTGGGACACGTAGCACTCTCTGGTTGGTGGCGAATATAACTTGAATTTTTAATCAATTTTTTGGCTAGTTTATGACCGTTTTGCCCTGTTAGAGTCCAAAATTCTCATTTTGTTCATTCTCACCGAATTATCATGCACAAATGAGAAAATAAATTATTAAGAGGGGTAAATTAATAACAATATATTGAAGTTCATATTTAACTAATTAAACAAAATTAAATAAATTCCACAAAATCAAAATAAACTAATCTAAATTAAAATTATGCAAAATTAAGTTAATTTAACCTAAAATTTATTAAACTGCTCGAGCATATAGACAATTTACATGCAAAAAAGTGGTAAAATAACTCTATTTTATAGAGTTATCAAAAATCCAAAACATCTTTTTTAAGCGACATTCCCACAAATCACCTTATTAAGACATCCTTGGTGTCGAAGCAGGTGATCAAGATCAACAAAAAGCGATTCAAGCAACAAGACGATGGTTAATGTTCTACCACAACATGACATGAACACAATTGATATCTCTACTTAAATTAGTCATATAATTCTCTAAAATATAGGTCACATGTACGACTGGATTAATTACTACTCTTTTAGATATTTAAGGACTAAATTTCATTTTTTTTTAAAAGTTTAAGAATATAACTACTAAGATTAAAAGTTCATGTGGTTGAAGTGCTAAAATCCCGTTGCATAATATTAAGGGTTTTTTACATCGTTGTCGAATATATTGTATAGTTGCTTTACCGTCTAAATCTTTAGTTTATGTAATTTGCACCATGAAGTTACAAATCGGTACCAAACCACCCTTATTGATAACAGTATTAACTCTTTTTTTTTTTTTTAAATGACAATTGACGTGTGTCTTGCACACGAGTCGTTAATTAATAACATGAATGATCATTTTTATATGTTTTAACTAAAATTTATTATGGTTATGATATTTAACTAATATTTATTAAAATAAAAAAATTTGAGTTAACATTATTTCAAAAATAACATGGTTTAACAATGACAAAAAAGATCTTTCATACTTTTAATAAAAAAAAAAAAAATTCGTTTTGTAAATCACATATCAATTTTCGTAAAAAAAAAAAAAAAAGTTAATACATAGATTGGTTTGGTTTTGATTTATAAGTCAAGGGTACTAGTTATGAAAATTAAAACTTTAGGGAAGTATATTATAATTATGTTATAAGTGCATAGGACAACGGCCAAAATAAAGAAAAAAGCCTAATATTAAACGTCCCCTTTTTCTAACTTCTTTTTATTTATTAAAACTAATTTATCCCCAAAAAACTTATCAATGATAACCACTTTTGTGTTTGTCAATGAGTCAAAAAAAAAAAAAATCAAGATTTGGAGCATCCAATGGGATTAAGTTTGTTTGTTTGGTTTTTTTTTTTTTAATTTTATTTTTATTTTTTCAAGCAAGAAATTCTGATTTTTTTTTTTTTTTTGGTATATTAATAATGAAAAGTTGTCAATCAAAATTTTTTAATTTTTGATAAACAATTAAATTTTGATAGTTGTGGTTATAAGCATTGATTTCCCGGCACAATTTTTTTTTTTTTATATTACAATGGATATAATTCATAGGAGAGAAAGGAAACATTGTTGTTTAAGACCATTTACATGAAGGAAACAAAATATTAATGTTCTAAATTATGTTAATAATTTTATCTTAATTGACTGTCACCATTAAAAGTTCTCTTTTTTTCTTTTTTTCTTTTTTTCAAGGTAAAACTTGAATCATTTTATCATGAATCAACTCTTACTAATATTCCCAAATAAAAAGGTACCGAATCAACCAAACAAACATCATATCAATTTCAAAAAGTATAACCAGCTAAATAATGGACTACTGAATTCACTTGGCGGAAACCATAACTAACATTTTCACTGTTATTATTTAAAATAGCTTCTATATCTTTCACAACCGAAGCTTCAGGAGTCTCATAGCCTGAACAACATTTATCGCATTCGATAACCAACTTTTGGAAATTACAACTACTCAGACAAACGCAGCTCCTCCTAAACTCGCCAAACACTCAGCTATATGAACAGAAGCAAAGAACCTGGTAGATGAGCTCCAAGAACAGTATCTGCCTCATCTCTAGCAACCACTTCAATGCCGATAAAGTTCTTATCCCTTCCAAACAGTATCATCGACGTTAATTCTGGTCTCAGCTCTCACCGGCTGCCTCTAACTGGAGCAAGGGATAGAATTGTTGGCAACAGACACAAAGTCTACCAATCAATTGGCAGGAGTTGTAATCAGCACAAAATCTAGCCATAAACTCCCAAGTAATCCAGCAAAAAACATTAAAATCATCAAAGAAGCTCTTATCAACCATGAACAAACAAATGGCACTAAAGGGACACCTTACACACTTGCATATCAGATCCCAGAGACAACTTGAACTCAAAACTTCCATCGATCTTCCACGATTCCAAAGGGCGAGTGTAGTGTCTTAAGGACCCTCCCGGCATCTTCTGCATCCTTCGGCTATAGGGACCGCTCTGCGCTTCAAATGTACTGCTGAGCAAAGCATCATGATGAGACCTCCAAAGATGGATTTCGACTTTTTTAGGGACATGAGCCGACCACAACCCGTGATTGACCCTCCCCATGCCTTTGTCCCATCGCCTCCCAGACTTTAACAGTATATTCCCTCTTGGCACAACTCCCTTTCAGAAGCTCTATGCACCCTTCTTTATTCTTAACATATTCTTTTTCAAACGAAATTATGTTACACTGTCTTCAGTCAAGGAGCGGCATAAGCTCCCACTTGTGGATTAAATTTTGAAATCACATACAGTCTTCAAATTCCATTTTTTTTTTTTTTTTTGAAAGGCACTGTCTTCAGATTCATAGATCAAGTAGTGCTACCAAAAATTTCCTAGTTCAATTTCAACCAAAAGGAACGAAAAGAATTGTTCAACAATAACCACAAACATCTCTTTCAATACATCCATGCATACATACATACAGAAATATATATATATATATATATATGTGTGTGTGTACAATAAACACGATATTGTATTAACATGCATAATAAGTTGCAGATTACATTTGTCCTGCTCTTGTTCTCTCAAAAGATATCTTTGTAATTTGTACAAGAAGGAAAAGTGAAAAGAAACAAAAAAGAATCATTCTTTATATACATCACCAAGTTTTATGAACAGAAATAATGTTGAATAAGTGTAAAACAGCAAAATTAATTCATGATATCCACTTCTTCTTCTTCTTCTTCTTCTTCTTCTTCTTCTTCTTCTTCGTAAGCAAGATCAAAATCAGGCTTAAGATGTAAGCCTAACTTCTTGAGTGGGAGTCCAAGCAATACTTTGGTAGAATAATCACCACCACCACACAGCATCTCGAGCTCTTTCATGTTGTAAATCTCTTGACCATTCTTCTCTGCTTTCTTTTCCTCTTCAATTAGGCCCATCCGAGCTTTTTCCCGTTCCTCTTTAATCATCGCTTCTTTTTTTGCTACCTCACTAGGACCATACCGTCCTTTGACATCCGCCATCTTCTCCTCTGCTCTCAATATAGTTCCCGCAAAGCGACGCTTCATAGCTTCGATTCGGAGAGCTGTATTTGGTGAGAGTTTCACCAGATCATCAGAAACAACACCATAACTTCTCTCTGAATTATCATCCACGGCGATGGAAGAGTTCTTGGCCTTTAAAACCTCCTTATCATCAACATCTTTGTTGTGAATGTTGAACTTGTTGGAACCCTTCAAAGCCGCTTCCGTTAACAATGATGTGATCTGGTTTCCGAACTCTACTCCAATTTGTTGTCTGGTGTTTTTCTTCCTCAACTCCCGGGCTTGAGGGGTCGAAACTGTTACAACAACGCTGGCCGTGGATGGAACCGATATCTCCTTAGGCTTTTGCAGTAGCACACTAGCTGAATCCTTCAGAGGCCTTTTCCTTGTTATAAGCTCACTACCGATCTTTTCCTTGTGATTTTCTTTCAAATCTTTGGTCTCCTTCTTCGACCTCTTTAGTGACACAGAAGAACTAGTTTTCAAAGCAGTTTGCATCCCAGAATCATCTGAAGCCTTTTTCATATTTTGTTGCATAAAAAGCTTCAACTTCGTCTCGAAAACTTGTCTCATCTCCTGGGCGAATCTATAAACTTGGTGGGAAGAATCATTGTACCTTATCGCATTCGCAAACGTAAGCCTCACTTTAAGGACGAAGTCATCCATGGAAGAGTAGTAATCGTTCACGTCTCGTTGGTAGTTCTTGCGCTTGTTGATTGAGGGTTTGGTCTCGTTTGGTGATCAACTTTGGCTATGGAATTTCTTAGGGTTTAGAAGTAGTTTGTGGTTTACTTGAGACTAAACTAATACGTAGAAGTTCCACTCCTATACAAATACAGAGCACTTTGAGTTTGAAGTAAACTAGATTTTCTCGACATAAAAGAAATACGTGGAAGATCCATTAGTAGATTTTCCACCTTATCTTAATTTTGAGTCCTATTACAATTATGCTTCCTTTCTCACATATTTAGGTCTCTTAACCTTTTCTTTTTCCTTTTTTTTTTTTTTTTTAAAGATTTTCAGATTTATTAATCTCATCTTTTTTTTTTTCTGAACTTACTCGCAGGATCTGTTATTGCAACACATAAGCTGCGAAAGAGATTGGAAAAGAGGAAAGCCAAAAACAACATTGAAAAACCCAATGGTTATTGAGTGAAAAACCTAACCTTATTTAATTAAAAAAAAAAAAAAAAAAAGAGAGAGTCTTTGGTCAAAACGTGTATATTCATGTCGGTACTCCTTTTTCCACAAGGATTACTGGTAATCTCCCTTGGTCTAAAAAGTCAAAAAAAAAAAAAAAAGGAAAAAAGGACAGAATTTAGAAGTTAAAAACAGAAGAGAAACGGGGTATAGTCAGAATAGTCAGAAGAATGCAGAAAAAAGATTAAAAAAAAGAGTGGTCTGGTCTCATGGTCTGGTGGTACCTCCAAATAAACGTCGTGAAGAGAAACTGGACGAGACAATGAGAAGCTTTTCTTTTGAGGCCATTTCATGAACAGCACTCGGGCATTGAGTAAAGGATGAGTTTTCATGGCGGATTTAAAGAAGACATAAGAAGAAGAAGAAGAAAGTAGAAAACCACAAAGCTTTGAGCCTTGTTCAGGAAGACACCAGACAGCCATGGCTTTTTTATATAATTCGCAGCATAAAATTAGTTACTGAAACTAATGTTTGCAAATGCAAATGGTGTTTTGAGGTACTCTTTTCATTTTGTTGAAAGTCCGTTTTTTTTTATCTTCCCTCCCTAAAATGATCCTTGATTTTTTTTTTTTTAAGAAATTGTTTTAGTTATAGGGTTATTTTATAAATAATCATCATTTTATAGTGCATGTCTAATATTGATCGTGAATTTTTTTTATTTATTTTACCGTCACATCAACGGTTGCTCAGTCAACATTGTGTAAAAAAAAAAAAGGTAGAAATTAAACATGTTCTTATGACATGAGTTTTATTAATTTGTGAAATCATGATTAAAAGTTTTTATTGGAGGGATATTGTACCTCAATTAGAGAAATTTTAACAGTTTACTGTGCTTTCATTGAAGATATAAGGAGTAATGAGTAAATAACAGTTTCCAAAAAATAATTGAATTAAATAGCTTTAGAGGTACAGTTTCCCTCTCCAAAATGTTTAATTATGGTTTTAGTCTTAATTTAAAGCTCATGTGACCTAAATTAAACATGTTCAGTTTCTGTTCAATTAATTGCGATATAATAAAATAAGGACAGTAATTTGCTTAACAATAAAAAAAGTTTGAAGTAGTGATCTGTAAAATTAAAAATTAAAGGTTAATATAAAATTTAGAGCTCAACAAATTACCACGCCAACACGATATAAGCATGAGCACAACATAGTACAAAAAGCATATATGCTACACATATGCAAGGTGCCTAGGCCTATGGTCGAGTCTAGCCTAAGAATGAGAAAATTTTGGAAACGACCTCTTAAATAGATCTATTTGTGTTTATGTACAATTTAATTTGACCATCTATACTAATCTAATTAGAGGAAGGAAAAAAAAAAAAAAAAAAAGGAAAACTTCATCTATTATAAATTCGGGTGATGATCCAAAGACATCCTTTTTTAGGGGCATTCCTAAAAATCAGCCCAAGACATCCTCGGTGTTGAAGCAGGCGATCAAGATCAATAAAAAACGGTTCAAGTAACAAGGTGATGGTTAATGTTCTAGCACAAAATGCATGAACACAATTGATATGTCTACTTAAATCAGTCTTATAATTCTTTAAAATATAGGTCACATTTTACGACTAGATCAATTACTACTCTTTTAGATCAAATTGCAACAAAAAATGTTAATGAACAAAAGTATAAAGATAAAAAGTTCATGCTGGTTGAAGTGCTAAAATCCCGTTGCATAATATTAAGACTTGTTGACATGAACATATTACATAGTTGCAATTTGCCGTCTAGATCATTAGTTTTTGCAATTTGCACTATGACCAATTAGTAGCAAACCACCCTTATTGATAACAATGTTAACTCATTTTTTTTTTTTTTTTGGTTAACGACAGTTGACTTGTGTCTTACACATGAGTCAGTAATTAATAACGTGATTGATTATTTTAATGTATTTTAACCAAAATTTATTGCGGCTAAGACTAATATTTAATTAAAAAAATTTTGAGTTAACATTATTTCAAATATAAATTTGGTTTTACACTGACAAAAAAGTCTTTTTTTCATACTTTCAATTTAAAAACTCACGTGTAAAATCATAGGTCAATTTTCGTAAAAAAAAGTTGATATATGGATTGGTTTGGTATTGATTGATAAAGTTTTTTTTTTTGAATAAAGCACTGACTTATAAGTTAAGTATACTAATCATCAAAATTAAAATTTAGGACGGTAAATTAGGCTATAAGTTCATGGGACAATGATTTAAAAAAAAAAAAAAAAGCCTGGTATTAAACATCCCCCTTTTCTAACCTTTTATTATTTAAAACTAATTTATCAAAAAAAAAAAAAAAGATTTAGAAGGTAAATAGTTTTTTTTTTAAGTTTTTTTTTTTTTTTTTAAAAAAACAAGTGATCGAAGTTTTTAAAAATTATATAGAAGGCAATTTTATTTAAAATTGTCAATCAATTTTCTTAAATGGTCAATTAATAATTGACCACATAATATTGTTAACTAGGTAAATCAGTGTTCGATCATAGTCAATTATAGATTAATCATAGCATAAATCACCAATTTTTAAGATTGAACAAATTTGGAGGGAAAAAAATAATAATAAAAGGCAAATTACCATTTTGTTAAACAAAAAAAGTATGGCCATCTATTAGATTGGGTGATCAAAGTAGGCCACCCAACATTATTTAAAAAAAAAAAAAAATCTTATCAATGATTACCACTTTTGTGATTGTAAGTGAGTGAATTTTTTTTTTTTCTTAGAGTTGGAGCATCCAATGGGGTTGAGTTTGTTTGTTTGTTTTTTTTTTTTTTTTTTTTTCTTTTCTTTTCTTTTTTTTTTTAAGGAAGAAATCCTGACTTTTTTTGCTTCTATATTAATGAAAAGTTGTCAATCAATTTTTGTAGTTTTTTTTTTTTGGTTGGAAACAAGTAATCTTTTGTAGTTGTAGTTAGAAGCATTGATTTCCCGGCAGAAATTTTCTACTACAATAGATATAGTTGATAAGAGAGAAAGGAAACATTGTTGTTTTAGACCCTCATGTTCTAAACTAGCTAGGTTAGTAAATTTATCTTAGTTGACTGTTACCGTTAGAAAATCTTTTTTTTTTTTTTTTTTTTAAGTAAAACTTGAATCATTTCATTAACACGAATAAACTTTGACTAACATTCCTAAATAGGGAGGTACCGAATTAGTAAATTTTAAAAAAATAAAAATAAAAATAAAAACACAACTAGTTAAATTGTGTGCTACCAAATTCCTTAGCGGGAACCGTATCAAACATTGCTACTGTGTTTATTCAAAATAGCTTTTCTGATATCTTCCACAATCGAAGCTTTAGGGGCCCTTGCAGATGGTGAGTTCAAAGCTCGAACAACATTTGTCGTATACCATACGATAACACACTTATAGAACCACAACTACTCGCAAAAGCAGCTCCTCCCGAACCGTCAAACACAAAAGGACGCAACGAAAACAGTACTTGTCTCATCTCTAGCAACCACACCAATGCGGATGAAGTCCTTAATCCTTTCAAACAGCTTCGTCGACATTATTTTTTATCTCACCTCTCATCGGCAGCCTCAAACTGGAGCGAGGGATGGAATTGTTGGCAGCAGATGCAGAGTCTACCAATCAAATGGCAGGAGTTGTAATCAGCACAAAGTCTAACCATAACTCCAAGTAACCGAGCAAAAAACTTTAAATTCATCAGATGAGCTCTTATCAGCCATGAACAAACAAATGGTGCAAAAGAGACCCTTTCCACGCTTACGTATTAGATCACAAAGACTACATGAACTACAAACTTCCATCGATCTTCCGCAATTCCAAAGAGCGTGTATAATGTCTTCAATAATCCCCCCCCCCCCCCCTCCTTTTACCGGCATCGTCTGTATCCTTTGGCAATAGCCTAATAGGGACGTGTCTGCGCTCCAAACATACAGCTGCTGGGACTTGAGTTGATAACAATTTTCGCCACAACCTAACATCACCACCACCTATACCCAGACTTAACAAGGCTATTCCCCCTTGGCCATCAAACTCACCAAAATGTTGTTTCTCTTTTATGTTACAAGCCGCAGTGTATCTTCAGACTCCCTTTCAGAAGCTCTATGAACCCTTCTTTATTCTTAACATATACTTTTTCAAACGACATTAATTCTTAACAAAATAGCCAAGTACGAAAAAGTTCATGAAGAAAGTAGAAAAATATCAAGGGGCAGAATAAGCTACACAGGTGGATTAATTTTGAAATCACATACACTGTTCAGATTCAGAAACAAAAAAAATTTCCTAATTCAATTTCAACCAAAAGGAACGAAAAGAATTGTTCAACAATAACCACAAACGTCTCTCTCAATACATCCATGCATATACATAAATATGCGTGCATACAATAAACACGATGTCGTATTAACATGCATAATAAATAATAGATTACATTTGTCCTGTTCTTGTTACCTTCATCTTTGTAATTTGTACAAGAAGAAATTATGAGAAGGAAAAAAAAAAAAAAAAAAAAAGAATCATTCTTTATATACATCACCAAGAATTATGAACGAAATAATGAGAAATAAGTGTCAGAGAAAAATTAATTCACGATATCTATATCTTCTTCTTCTTCGAAAGCAAAATCAAAATCAGGCTTAAGACGTAAGCCTAACTTCTTGAGTGGGAGTCCAAGCAATACTTTTATAGAATAATCACCACCACCACACAGCATCTCGAGCTCTTTCATGTTGTAAATCTCTTGACCATTCTTCTCTGCTTTCTTTTCCTCTTCAATTAGGCCCATCCGAGCTTTTTCCCGTTCCTCCTTAATCATCGCTTCTTTTTTCGCTACCTCACTAGGACCATAACGTCCTTTGACATCCGCCATCTTCTCCTCTGCTCTCAATATAGTTCCCGCAAAGCGACGCTTCATATCTTCGATTCGGAGAGCTGTATTTGGTGAGAGTTTCACCAGATCATCAGAAACAACACCAGAACTTCTCTCTGAATTATCATCCACGGCGATGGCAGAGTTCTTGGCCGTTAAAACCTCCTCATCATCAACATCTTTGTTGTGAATGTTGAACTTGTTGGAACCCTTCAAAGCTGCCTCCGTTAACAATGATGTGATCTGGTTTCCGAACTCTACGCCAATTTGTTGTCTGGTTTTTTTCTTCCTCAACTCCAGGGCTTGAGGGGTCGAAACTGTTATGACAACGCTGGCCGTAGATGGGACAGATTTCTTCATACACTTGTGCAGTAGCACTCTAGTAGATTCTTTCATAGGCCTTTTCCTTGTTATAAGCCCACTACTGACCTTTTCCTTGTGACTTTCCTTCAAATCATTGGTCTCCTCCTTCAACCTCTTTAGTGACACAGAAGAACTAATTTTCACAGCAGTTTGTGTGCTATTACAATTATGCTTCCTTTCTCACATATTTAGGTCTCTTGACCTTTTTTAATTTTTGAATTTGATTTTCAGATTTTTTTTTTCTTTTTTAAATCTTATATATTATTGCCGTACAAACGATACGAAAGAGGATTTTGAAATAAAGAAAGTCACAGGCAACATGGAAACCAAATGGTCGTAGAATAATAAACTTGGTGACAAGTATCTCTTTAGTTGAAAAACAAGAAACGACACAAATTTGGAAGTTAAAAAACAGTAGAGAAAGCAGAAAAAAGATTTTTTTTTTTTATAAAAAAAAAAAAAAGAGAGAGTGGTGTGGTGGTACCTCCAAATGAACGAGATGAAGAGAATCGGAGCAGACGATGAGAAGCTTTTCTTTGAGTGAGGCCATTTCACAGACACCACTCGGGCTTTGAGCAAAGGATGAATTTGCACGTTGGCTTTGAAGAAGAAGAAGAAGAAGAAGAAATGAGTAAAAATCCCACGGAGATAGCTTTGAAGCTTCTTAGAAACACGACGGACAGAGGTTGGTCTGATTCCCGTCGCCATGGAATTCGTAGCTGCCATTGCCATGGAATTCGTAGCTGCCATTGCCGTGGAATGTTATAAAAGTAGTTCGACTGAAACTGAACAAGTGTTTGGAATTTTGATGGTCTTTTGTTGGCCACTCTTTTCATTTTGTTCAAGGCCTATAAGTAATCCTTGAATTTGATTTTTTTTTTTTAACAAATTATATTTTTTTCCTCTCGAACTTTAGGTATTGTCACAAAATACCCCCGAACTTTAATTTTAACATTTTTTTCCTTAAACTTCGGAAAACTTTTGCGAATTTTCACCTTTAATTTATTTTTTGACGAAAAAAATACACATAACACTCGTTTAAAGCATGAGTTTTTTTTTTTTTTTAACTGTGGTGTCCGAGACTTTGCCCGATTAATCCACGGAATCCATGCAAAGTGCCCCTTCCACATGGATCAGGTAAATCTCGAACTTGTGGCCCGTGGGTGTGGCCCAAAGGAATTCTTAGCACTCAACTGGATTCAAACCTTAGATCTAATGCTTCATGAGGCACCAAGTCCAAGTGACTCTACACTAAGGGGGTGTTTGGCATTTACACTCATTTTAAATTAAACTGTACTTTTTTCATCATGTTTTTTTATCTTTTCTGAAAAAGTTTTTTGTCTTTTCTGAAAAAGTCAACAAAAATTACTATTCAAACTTAAAAATCTCAACTCAACTCAAACTGAACTTGTACACCAAACAAGCCCTAAGCCAATCCTTTGGGGTTCGTTTTGAAGCATGAGTTGCAGATATTGCTGCAGCATGGGGCCACTTTGCTTCTATTTTTTTTTTTTTTTCTCTCTTTTTCTATGCAACTGAAAAGTGGCACGAGACAATTTGTCATGTGGAGCCCACTGGACACATAGTGGCTTCTTGCTGGGCAAGGGAGACGAGCTCACGCAAGCACGATGGAATGTGCAGCAATGGATTTCAAGCGCTACTGTAGTGGGACACATGGCGCTCTCTGGCTGGTGACGAATATAATTTGAATTTTCAAGCATATTTTTGGCTAGTTGATGATCGTTTTGCCTTGTTAGAATCCAAAATTCCCATTTTGTCCATTCTCACCGAATTATCATACACAAATGAGAACATTAATTATTTAGAGGGGTAAATTAATAACAATATATTGAAGTTAATATTAAACTAATTAAACAAAATTAAATAAATTTCACAAAATCAAAATAAATTAATCCAAATTAAAATTATGCAAAATTAAACTAATTTACCTAAAATTTATTAAAATACTCAAGCATATAGACAATTTACATGTACGAAAGAGGTAAAATAACTCTATAAAATAGAGTTATCAATAATCCAAAACATCTTTTTTAAGAGACATTCCCACAAATCACCTTAAGACATCCTTGGAGTCGAAGCAGGCGATCAATATCAACAAAAAGTGATTCAAGCAACAAGACGATGGTTAATGTTCTACCACAACATGACATGAACACAATTGATATCTCTACTTAAATTAGTCATATAATTCTCTAAAATATAGGTCACATGTACGACTGGATTAATTACTACTCTTTTAGACATTTAAGGACTAAATTTCATTTTAAAAAAAGTTTAAGAATATAAGTACTAAGATTAAAAGTTCATGTGGTTGAAGTGCTAAAATCCCGTTGCATAATATTAAGGCTTTTTTACACCGTTGTCTCTTGAATATAATGTATAGTTGAAATTTACCATGAAAATCTTTAGTTTCTACAATTTGCACCATGAAGTTACAAATCAGTAGCAAACCACCCTTATGGATAACACTATTAACTCTTTTTTTTTTTTTTTTAAATGACAATTGACGTGTATCTTGCACACAAATCGTTAACTAATGACATGAATGATCATTTTTATATGTTTTAACTAAAATCTATTATGGTTATGATATTTAAATAAAAAAATTTGAGTTAACATTATTTCAAAAATAAAATGGTTTGACATTGACAAAAAAGATCTTTCATACTTTTAATAAAAAAAAATTCGTGTATAAATTACATATCAATTTTCGTAAAAAAAAAAAGTTAATACATGATTGGTTTGGTTTTGATTTATAAGTCTATGAAAATTAAATGTTCATAGGACAACGGCAAACAGAAAGAAAAAAGCCTAATATTTAACGTTCCCTTTTTCTAACTTCTTTTCATTTATTAAAACTAATTTATCCCCAAAAAAAATCTTATCAATGATAACCACTTTTGTGCTTGTCAATGAGTTAAAAAAAACAATAATTTAAGATTTGGAGCATCTAATGGGGTTAAGTTTGTTTGTTTGTTTGTTTTTTAATTTATTTTTATTTTTTCAAGCAAAAAATTCTGAATTTTTTTTTTTTTTTTTTTTTGTATATTATTAAGGAAAAGTTGTCAATCAAAATTTTTTAATTTTTGATAAACAATTTAATTTTAATAGTTGTGGTTATAAGCATTGATTTCCCGGCACAAATTATTATTTTTTATATTACAATGGATATAATTCATAAGAGAGAAAGGAAACATTGTTGTTTAAGACCCTTTACATGAAGGAAAACATAATTTTCATGTTCTAAATTAGGTTAAAAATTTTATCTTAATTGACTGTCACCATTAAAAGTTCTCTATTTTTCTTCTTTTTTTTTCAAGGTAAAACTTGAATCATTTTATCATGAATCAACTCTTACTAATATTCCCAAATAAAAAGATACCGAATCAACCTAACAAACATCATATCAATTTCAAAAAGTATAACCAGTTAAATAATGGGCTATCGAATTCATTTGGCAGGAACCATAGCTAACATTGTCACTGTTGTTATTTAAAATAGCTTCTATTATATCTTCCACAACCGAAGCTTCAGGGGTCTCATAGCTCGAACAACATTTATCGCATCCGACTCCATAACCAACTTTTGGAAATCACAACTACTCGACAAACGCAGCTGCTCCTAAACTCGCCAAACACTCAGCTATATGAACAGAAACAAAGAACCTGGTAGCTGAGCTCCAAGAACAGTATCTGCCTCATCTCTAGCAACCACTTCTATGCCGATAAAGTTCTTATCCCTTCCAAACAGTGTCATCGACGTTAATTCTGGTCTCACCTCTCACCGGCTGCCTCAAACTGGAGCAAGGGATGGAATTGTTGGCAGCAGACACAAAGTCTACCAATCAAATAGCAGGAGTTGTAATCAGCACAAAATCTAGCCATAAACTCCCAAGTAATCCAGCAAAAAACATTAAAATCATCAAAGAAGCTCTTATCAACCATGAACAAACAAATGGCGCTAAAGGGACACCTTACACATTTGCATATCAGATCCCAGAGGCTAATCGAACTCAAAACTTCCATCGATCTTCCACGACTCCAAAGGGCGAGTGTAGTGTCTTAAGGACCCTCCCGGCATCTTCTGCATCCTTTGGCTATAGGGACCGCTCTGCGCTTCAAATGTACTTCTGCTAAGCGAGCATCATTATGAGACCTCCAAAGATGGATTTCGACTTTATTAGGCACATAAGCCGACTACACCCCGTGATTGACCCTCCCCATGCCTTTGTCCTATTACCTCCCAGACTTTAACAGAATATTCCCTCTTGGCACAACTCCCTTTCAGAAGCTCTATGCACCCTTCTTTATTCTTTAACATATTCTTTTTTTAACGAAATTATGTTACACTGTCTTCGGTCAAGGAGCAGCATAAGCTCCCACTTCTGGATTGAATTTTGAAATCACATACAGTCTTCAAATTCCTTTTTTTTTTTTTTTTTTCAAAGGCACTGTCTTCAGATTCATAGATCAAGTAGTGCTACCAAAAATTTCCTAGTTCAATTTCAACCAAAAGGAACGAAAAGAATTGTTCAACAATAACCACAATCATCTCTTTCAATACATCCATGCATACATACATACAAAAATATATATATATATGTGTGTGTACAATAAACACGATATTGTATTAACATGCATAATAAGTTGCAGATTACATTTGTCCTGCTCTTTTTCTCTCAAAAGATATCTTTGTAATTTGTACAAGAAGGAAAAGTGAAAAGAAACAAAAAAGAATCATTCTTTATATACATCACCAAGTTTTATGAACATAAATAATGTTGAATAAGTGTAAAACAGCAAAATTAATTCATGATATCCACTTCTTCTTCTTCTTCTTCTTCTTCTTCTTCTTCGAAAGCAAGATCAAAATCCGGCTTAAGACGTAAGCCTAACTTCTTGAGTGGGAGTCCAAGCAATACTTTGGTAGAATAATCACCCCCACCACACAGCATCTCGAGCTCTTTCATGTTGTAAATCTCTTGACCATTCTTCTCTGCTTTCTTTTCCTCTTCAATTAGGCCCATCCGAGCTTTTTCCCGTTCCTCTTTAATCATCGCTTCTTTTTTTGCTACCTCACTAGGACCATAACGTCTTTTGACATCCGCCATCTTCTCCTCTGCTCTCAATATAGTTCCCGCAAAGCGACGCTTCATAGCTTCGATTCGGAGAGCTGTATTTGATGAGAGTTTCACCAGATCATCAGAAACAACACCAGAACTTCTCTCTGAATTATCATCCACATCAATGGCAGAGTTCTTGGCCTTTAAAACCTCCTCGTCATCAACATCTTTGTTGTGAATGTTGAACTCGTTGGAACCCTTCAAAGCCGCTTCCGTTAACATTGATGTGCTCTGGTTTCCGCACTCTACTCCGATTTGTTGCCTGGTTTTTTTCTTCCTTGACTCCTGGGCTTGGGGGGTCAAAACTGTTACGACAACGCCGGCCGTAGTTGGGACAAATTTCTTCAGTGGCTTTTGCAGTAGCACACTAGTAGATTCTTTCATAGGCCTTTTCCTTGTTATAAGCCCACTACTGATCTTTTCCTTGTGACTCTCCTTCAAATCATTGGTCTCCTTCTTCAACCTCTTTACTGACACAGAAGAACTAGTTTCCACAGCAGTTTGCTTCGCAAAATCATTAGAAGCCTTGTTCATCTCTTGTTGCAGAAAAAGTTTCAACTTCATCTCGAAAACTTGTCTCATCTCCTGGGCGAATCTATGAACTTGGTGGGAAGAATCAGTATACCTGATCGCATTCGCAAACGTAAGCCTCACTTTACGGACGAAGTCATCCATGGAAGAGTAGTAATCGTCCACGTCTCGTTGGTTGTTCTTGCGCCTGTTGGTGGACTCCATTGAAGGTTTGGTCTCGTTGGGAGATCAACTTTGGCTATGGAGTTTCTTAGGGTTTGGTGGTAGTTTGTGGTTTACTTGTGACTAAATTAAAACCTTGAAGTTCCATTCGTATAAATACAGAGGACTATGAGTTTGAAGTAAAATAGGATTTCTGGAAGATCCATTCGTATATTTTCCACCTTATCTTAATTTTGAGTCCTATTACAATTATGCTTCCTTTCTCACATATTTAGTTATCTTAACCTTCTTTTTTTTTTTTTTTTTTTCTTAGATTTTCATTTTTTTTTTTCTTTTTAAAATCTTATCTGTTGTTGCGAAACAAAAGACATGAAAGAGAATTTTGAAATCAAGAAAGTCGCAGGCAACATGGAAACTATATATGATCGTAGAATAGAAAACTTGGGTGGCAAATATCCCTTTATTTGAAAAACAAAAAACGAAACAAATTTGGAAGTTAAAAAACAGAAGAGAAAGCAGAAAAAAGATTTGAAAAATAAAAAATAAAAAGAGTGGTGTTGCAAATATCCCTTCTCATCGTCGGGAGCAGACGATGAGAAGCTTTTTCTTTGATGCAATTTCACAAATACCACTCGGGGTTTGAGTAAAGGATGAGTTTGCATGTTGGCTTTGAAGAAGAAGAAGAAGAAGAAATGAGTAAAAATCCCATGGACATAGCTTTGAAGCTTCTTAGAAACACGACGGACAGAGGTTGGTCTGATTCCCATCGCCATGGAATTCGTAGCTGCCATTGCCGTGGAATGTTAAAAAAGTGGTTCGACTGAAACTGAACTAGTGTTTGGAATTTAGATGGTCTTTTGTTGGCTACTCTGTTCATTTTGTTCACGACCCATAAGTTATCCTTTATTTAATTTTTTTTATTTTTTTATATCGCTATAAATATATATTGTATGACAGAGCTAAACTTTAGCATCTTTTTTAGTTAGATCAATTTGTGTTTATATACCATTTTATTTTTTTTTAAAAAATTTGGATAAATTACATTTTTTCCTCTCGAATTTTAGGTCATGTCACAAAATACCCCAAACTTTAAGTTTAACATTTTTCTCCCTTTTAAGTTTAAAAGTCATAAACTTTTTCAAAGTTCAAGAGGAAAGATTGATACAAATTGAAGTTCGGTGGGTATTTTGTGACAATTCCCAAAATTCAAGGGGGAAATGTGTAAAATGCCCTTTTGTTTTATCGCTATGAATATATATTGTATCACAGAGCTAAACTTAAGCATTTTTTTTTTTTTTTTTTTTTTTTTGCTTAAAAAATAAAAAGTTATAGGGGTAGAGGCCTATACGTTTAATTAATAATTGATTTTTTTTTTTTTTTTTTTGGTACTTACTACTTACTAAACAAAAGGTTGCCAAATAAATTTGAAAAAAAAATATTTGTAATATACGAATTAAGATTTGTTGTCCTATATCTTCTGTCTTATTGACCGTCCACTTAATAGTGTTATATCACATCATCAGAATTTAAAAATTGAGCCATATAAAAAATGCTAAATATAAAAATTATTGAAAAATTAACGACTTGTCAAAATTCTATTTAGATGATAGCTTTTAAGATAGGAAGATAGGATAACAAATCTGAACTCGTAATAACAATATACATTTTCTCCGAAACACTTAAAAAAATATAATAATTTTTTTTCATTTTAATTTAAATTGTGAACTTGACATAATTATTCCAAATTTTTTTTATAAAAAATAAATCTCATTTTATGTGATTATATTTCTCATGAAACTTTATACAATTTTCTTGTTAATCACGAAGCGTGAAAATTATTTAAACATTAGAATAACACATTTTTAGTTTTTTTTTTTTTTTTTTTCCTTTTTTGGAGAAAGAATAAAATATCATTTTTGAAAAGAATAATAGTAAATTTTAACATTAAATTTAAACATAATAATAAATAGTATAATCAAATTTATGATCACATAATACAAAAAAAAAAATAAAAAAAACTCTCCTCCTTCCTCTTTTCTCTCTAACATGAAACTAAGCACATAAATTTATTGTTAAAAAGTTGATTGTAAATTCAAATTTTTTTAGAAAATTTAAAAAATTCTAAGGATTTATCAGATATGCGATGTACCTAAGCCTATGGTCGGATCTAGCCTAAAAATTTTGAGAAAATTATGGAAACAACCCCTTAGTAAGATCTATGTGTTTATGTACCATTTCATTTGGGTTTTGACCCTCTACACTAATCTAATCCAAGAAGGAGGAAAAAAAAAATACAACTTCTTGCACAATAGGGGTGATAATCCAAAGACATCCTTTTGTACGGGCACTTCTAAAAATCACCCAAAAGACATCCTTGGTGTTGAAGCAGGTGAACAAGGGATCCACATCTTCTGTCTGATTTTTGGTATCTCAAATGGTGTCTAACCAGTAATAATACAGTATAACTTGTTTAAAAGTTTAAAATGTTTTATAACTAATTTTTTTTTTTTTACATTAAAATCTAACTTATTTCAATGACGTATCAAAATATAATTGGTTAAACACCATTTGGAACACCAAAATTGGACAGAAGATGTTGATTCGCGATCAAGATCAACACAAAGCATTTCAAGCAACAAGGCGATGGTTAATGTTCTAGCACAACATGACATAAACACAATTGACATCTCTACTTAACTTAGCCATATAATTCTATAAAAAATAGGTCACATTTACAATTGGATTAATTACGACTCTTTTAGACCAAATTGCAACATAAAATGGTTAAGAAAAAAAGTACTAATATTAAAGGTTCATGGCGGTTGTAAGTGCTAAAATCCCGTTGCATAATATTAAGACTCGTTTACACAGTTGTCTTTTGAAAATATTGTATAATTGTAATTTGTTGTCTAAATCTTTAATTTTTACACTTTGCACCATGAATTTATAAATTAGTAGCAAACCACCCCTATTGATAATAGTGTTAACTCCCTTTTTTATTAACAGTTGATGTGTGTCTTACATATGAGTCATAATTAATGAAGTAAATGATCATTTAAATATATTTTAACAAAAATTTATTCTGGCTAAGATATTTTATTAATATTTATTGAAATAAAAAAATTTTGAATAATCAAAATTAAAAATTTAGGAAGATAAATTACAAATACCATAAGTTCATGGGACAATAATAAAAATTTAAAAAAAAAAATTTGTGGAGGTCTACAATGAGACCTCCCCATTTAACCCCATCAATTGGGTAAAATTTTTTGATTGTCCAATCAATTTTGGACGGTTGAGATCGAAAACATACATAAAAAATAATAGAACTTATTGCATCTGATTTTTTTTTTTTTTTTTTAACAAAACTTTTCAAAACAATATCCAAAAAAAAAAAAAACTCCATTCTTTCTGGCGACCCCTCCTCCCACTGGCAACTCCATCCACGACCACCCTTCACCTTTCTTTTCCTCTGCCGACAGCACCCACCAACCCATCACCCACATCAAGACATGAGCTCGACGTTAGGCTTTTTTTTTTTTTTTTTTTAATGAAGAAGTTTTTTAATAAATAGCCTAAGTTTTTAAAAATTAGTTTAAATGTTATTTAAAAAAAAATGGTCAATCAATTTCTTTAAATGATCATTTAGTGATTAACCAAGCACATAATGTTATTAATTTGGTAAATCAATAATCAACCATAATGAATAATTGATTAACCATAACGTGAATCACCAATTTTTAAGACTGACTAAATTTGAAAAAAAAAATGATAAACAACCATTTTGTTAAAAAAGAAACATTCGACCATCTATTATATTGGATGATCAAAATAGACTATCCATCATAATTTTTTATTAAAAAAAAAAAAAACATATTTGTGATAACCACTTTTGTGCTTGTAAATGAGTAAAAACAAAAAACAAAAAAAAATTCAAGATTTGGAGCCTTCAATGGGGTTGAGATTGTTTGTTTGCTTGTTTGCTTTTTCTTTTTCTTTTTTTCTTTTTTTTTTTTTTTATAAGGAAGAAATCCTGACTTTTTTGCTTGTATATCAGTGAAAAGTTGTCAATTAATTTTTTATAGTTGAAGTTAGAAGCATTGATTTCTCGGTAGAAAATTTCTAATATTACAATGGAATATATAAGAGAAAATTACCTAAATAATCACATTTTTTTTATCTATTGATCAACATAATATAAATTATCTACTCTTGACCAACATAATGTCAATTTTAGCTAACTTTAGTTTAATTTTGTGTCATATTAGTCTAGTATTAACTTTTCATGTCATATTAATGTAATGGTCTCTAAATTTATGTCATTCAGGTGCTTTACCCTAGATATAATTCATAAGAAAGAAAATAAACATTGTTGTTTTAGACTCTTTACAAGAAGCAAACAAAAATTTCATGTTCTAAACTAGGTTAATAATTTTATGTTAGTTGATTGTCACCATTAGAAATTATTATTTGAATCCTTTTGTTAACATGAGTCAATTCTGACTAACATTTTTAAATAGAGAGGTATCGAATCAGTCAGTTTAAAATAACAAGTTAAATAATATGCTAGGAGAACCGTAGCAAACATTATCACTGTTATTAACCAAAATAACTTTTCTGATATCTTTCAGTTTAAAATAACAAGTTAAATAATATTCAGGTGCTTTACCCTAGATATAATTCATAACAAAGAAAATAAACATTGTTGTTTTAGACTCTTTACAAGAAGCAAACAAAAATTTCATGTTCTAAACTAGGTTAATAATTTTATGTTAGTTGATTGTCACCATTAGAAATTATTATTTGAATCCTTTTGTTAACATGAGTCAATTCTGACTAACATTTTTAAATAGAGAGGTATCGAATCAGTCAGTTTAAAATAACAAGTTAAATAATATGCTAGGAGAACCGTAGCAAACATTATCACTGTTATTAACCAAAATAACTTTTCTGATATCTTCCACATTCGAAGCTTCAAGGGCCCTTGCAGACTGTGAATTCATAGCTCGACTGACAATTATCGCATCGCATTCGAAAACCCACTTTTGGAAACAACAACTATTCGCCAAAAGCAGCACTTCCCAAACCGTCAAGCACAAAAGGACGCAAAGCACTTCGATCGAACTTCCACGATTCCAAAGGGCGAGTGTAGTGTCTTAAGGACCCTCCCGGAATCGACTGCATCCTTTGGCTAAAGGGACCGCTCTGCGCTTCAAATGTGGGAGAGCATCATGATAAGACCTCCAAAGATGGATTTCGACTTTATCTTTCAGGGACATGCGCCAACCACAACCCCTGATTGAACCTACCCAAGTCTCTGTACCATTACCTCCCAGACTTCAACAGAATATTCCCTCTTCGCACCAAACTCCCTTTCAGATGCTTTATGAACCCTTCTTTATTCTTAACATATTCTTTTTCAAACGAAATTATGTTACAACTACCAGCAAATTCTTAACAAAATACCCAAGTTCAAGAAGAAAGTAGAAAAATATCAAGGAGCAGCATAAGCTCCCACTGGTGGATTAAATTTTGAAATCACATACACTATCTTCAGATTCAGAGATCAAATAGTGCTACCAAAAATTCTTAGTTCAATTTCAACCAAAAGGAACGAAAAGAATTGATCAACAACAACTACAAACATCTCTCTCAATACATACATGCATACATACATACATACATACATACAGAAATATAAATAAGTGTGTGTACAATAAACACGATATTATATTAACATGCATAATAAGTTGCAGATTACATTTGTCCTGTTCTTGTTACCTCAAAAGGTATCTTTGTAATTTGTACAAGAAGAAAATATGAGAAGTAAAAAAAAAAAAGAATCATTCTTTATATACATCACCAAGTTTTATGAACAGAAATAATGTTAAATAAGTGAAAAACAGCAAAATTATTTCATGATATCCACTTCTTCTTCTTCTTCCTCTTCGAAAGGAAAATCAAAATCAGGCTTAAGACGTAAGCCTAACTTCTTGAGTGGGAGTCCAAGCAATACTTTGGTAGAATAATCACCACCACCACACAGCATCTCGAGCTCTTTCATGTTGTAAATCTCTTGACCATTCTTCTCTGCTTTCTTTTCCTCTTCAATTAGACCCATCCAAGCTTTTTCCCGTTCCTCTTTAATCATCGCTTCTTTTTTCGCTACCTCACTAGGACCATAACGTCCTTTGACATCCGCCATCTTCTCCTCTGCTCTCAATATAGTTCCCGCAAAGCGACGCTTCATAGCTTCGATTCGGAGAGCAGTATTTGGTGAGAGTTTCACCAGATCATCAGAAACAACACCATAACTTCTCTCTGAATTGTCATCCACAGCGATGGCAGAGTTCTTGGCCTTCAAAACCTCCTCATCATCAACATCTTTGTTGTGAATGTTGAACTCGTTGGAACCCTTCAAAGCCACTTCCGTTAACTTTGATGTGCTCTGGTTTCCGTACTCCACTCCGATTTGTTGCCTGGTTTTTTTCTTCGTCGACTCCTGGGCTTGGGGGGTCGAAACTGTTACGACAACGCTGGCCGTAGTTGGAACAGATTTCTTCAGAGGCCTTTGCAGTAGCACACTAGTAGATTCTTTCATAGGCCTTTTCCTTGTTATAAGCCCACTACTGACCTTTTCCTTGTGACTTTTCTTCAAATCATTGGTCTCCTTCTTCAACCTCTTTACTGACACAGAAGAACTAGTTTTCACAGCAGTTTGCTTCCCAAAATCATTAGAAGCCTTGTTCATCTCTTGATACAGAAAAAGTTTCAACTTCGTCTCGAAAACTTGTCTCATCTCCTGGCCGAATCTATGAACTTGGTGGGAAGAATCAGTATACCTGATCGCATTCGCAAACGTGAGCCTCACTTTAAGGACGAAGTCATCCATGGAAGAGTAGTAATTGTCCACGTCTCGTTGGTCGTTCTTGCGCTTGTTCATGGACTCCATTGAAGGTTTGGTCTCGTTTGGAGATTGACTTTGGCTATGGAATTTCTTAGCGTTTGGAAGTAGTTTGTGGTTTACTTGTGACTAAATTAATACCTAGAAGTTCCATTCGTATAAATAAAGAGGACTATGAATTTGAAGTAAAATAGGATTTCTGAAGTTGAACTGGACATAAAGAAAGACGTGGAAGATCCATTCGTATATTTTCCACCTTATCTTAATTTTGAGTCCTATTACAATTATGCTTCCTTTCTCACATATTTAGGTCTCTTAACCTTTTTTTAATTTTTGAAATTATATTTTCAAATTTTTTATTTTTTTAATAAATATTAACTACCATGGCATTCGCAGCTGCCATTGCCGTGGAACAAGTGTTTGTAATTTAGATGGTTTTTTGTTGGCTACGCTTTTCATTATGTTGAAGGCCTATAAGTAACCCTTTAATTATTATTATTATTATTTTTTATTGTTATTGTGTGACAGAGCTAAGCTTTTCTTTAGCATGGTCTTTTTAGTTAATACTTGATGTTTTTTTATCTCTCTCTCTGTCTTGTACTTTTTTTTATAAACACTCTCTGTTTTGTACTTAACACAAGATACATGGTCTCCGAAACACATTATAAAAAATAAAAAATAATATTTTTTTCATTTTAATTTAAATTGTGAACCTGACATATTTATTCAATTTTTTTTTTTTTTAAATCTCATTTTTTGTGATTATATTTATCATGAAAATTTATATAACTTCCTTGTTAATCATGTTGCGTGAGAATTATTTAAACATTCTAATAATACTTTTTTAGCATAAATTTTTTTGGGAAGAAAGAGCAAAATAACATTTTTTGAATAGAGCAATAGTAAATTATAGAATAACATTTTAAACCTAATAATAAATAACATTATCAAATTTATGATTACATAATACCAAAAAATCCCTCCTCCTTCTTCTTCTCTATCGGCCATAATATGAACATCGTCGGAAGGCGGGTTATACGTCATGGCGTTCGAAAATGTGAGTCTCACGTCGTAGAGAAAGCCGTCAATGGAAACATACAAACCGTTGTCTAGTTTCGACTTCACCGTCCCCAAGTCCATAGGATTTGTTATAACGTCCAAGTACTCGGGAATTTCGAGTGCCTCTAGGGATCAGCAGGTACCATGAACACCCAGGCATAGCGATGGTTCAACAGAACATTCAATATTCCCCGGCAACGCGACATCATCCCATCGTCCATCTCTCTGCGGCTCTTTGAGACTCTTTTTAAAATTGTGGGTAACGTAAGACTCAAGAAACAAGTGGAACACCAATTTATAGATGCAGAGGACTTTGATTCCCCCCCCTCCTCCTCCTATCTTAATAGGTTTCCTAGTTGACTAGTTCCTATTCAAATTATGTTTCCCTTATTCAAATTTATCTTTTCTTTTACACGTTTCTTTACCTTTTTTTCCTCGAGATTTTTTTTTTTTTTTTTGAGGTTTTTTTTCCTCGAGAATTTTGGATCTCTAGGTTTCAAAATTTAGCTCAAATCTATTCAAAAACAAAAACAAAAAAAACAAAAGCTAAAATTACCTAAAAATAAAGTATTTTGGCTAAAGTCGATCCTATCTTTCGAACAACTTTCAAAACTGGGTAATTTTATTTTTGCCCCTAAATTTGTCACAACTTCCCTTCAAATCTTTAATTTTATATATTTCTCCCTTGAACTTTTTAAATTGTTATAATTTGCCCCGTTTTATTTACTTTCTATTAAATTGAACTTGGAAAATTATATTAAGGCTTGTTCTAAATATAAAGATTCTTTATTGAAAATGAAATTTTCCTTCGTCACATATTGACATACATCACTAATTCAACATAAAATGAAACTACTACATTACAATCATTTAGAAAATTCAAATGACAAATTTGTCAAAATTAAAAGTTTGATAAATAAATTATTAAATGGTAAGTTATGGGCATAACAGTGCTAAATACCCTAAAAAAAAAAAAAAAAAATTTCTTAAAAATTTTATAACTTGAAATATACCTTATGCATTCACAAGAATTTCCACTTTTCTGTAAGATTGTACGCCCAAAAAAAATTATAAAAAAAAAACCAATTCTGTTTTCTGAAAAAGTAAAGAATAATTTATACGGTCGTGCTAAATACTCTTCAATTATTTTTTTTTTTAATTGATAACTTGAAATATACCTTTTGCATTCATAAGAATTTCCACTTTTCTGTAAGATTGTACGCCAAAAATAAAAATTTAAATTTAAATTTAAAAAAAATCCAATTCCGTTATCTGAAAAAGTTAAGAACAAAAGTTCAAAAAAAAAAAAAAAAAAAAAGTAAAGAACAATTTAGAAAGTAAATATCATCTACATACTACTTTCCCACAAGATCCTGTACGTATTTGGTACATAATGGGACACAAGAATTTGGCCTCTTCTTGTTTTTTTGTTTTTTTTTTCCCCCCACTCTATAACATCTCAACATCTGTATCAGCTACCAGGAACTAAATATGAAAGAGATACAACCTATATAAGTTTCTTCTTATGGAAGAAGCGCTTCAAGTACCACACCTGCAGAACCGAAACCAAAATGCACACACCAAGCGACATGATGCTGAACCACGCAACTCTTGCATTCGTTCTTTCACTTACTTCCCTCATTTCTGCTTCCCTGTGTTGGTATCAGAAAAAAGATAACCCAAAAAAAAAAAAAAAGCTTAGTACAGTATCACACTCTTAAGTATGAAAACCATTTACAGAATACGAGTTTGATATGCTTTCATGTAATAGACTCGCTCTTTTCTAGCTTTTCATTCATTATCTCTTTGTGTCTTTAAATTAAGATCGCATCAATTCATTCTAAAAAAGGGAGGTTAAGTTTTCCAACAGTAAATTTGTGGTCCAAGAGCTCGAACGGTTTCAATGAAGCAGCGGGAAAAGAACAGCACATTATAACCATGACCAGCTAAATATTACTTGGATTTGAACCAATCAAGCCACTTGCCCATTCGTAGATCGTGGGCAGGTCTATCGTCCTCCTCATTAGTCTTCCGAAAATCAATAGCATTCCGTCGAAATACATTTTGTCTTTTCACCTTAGTAGTCTTATGAAATTGAGTCTATTGCCCCAATCATGGTGGTTCACCCAAAAACAACAAATGAAGGACAATACAGTTGACCAATTCTGTCAATAGTTTTCTCAGAGGCAGATAACAGAAATTGAGTACACATCATGTAACACCATTACAGCAAAGTGTCGGAATACAAAATATTTGCAGACAAGGTTAGATCAAGATAACCACTTCTTAAAGAGAATTATGCAACAGATGCAACACTCTCCATGAATCAAGTAAAAATAATTTAACTTCAAAAGAATAGTCAGAGCTAACCTGTCCTTCAGATATCTTAGATTCTCATGGATGGCTTCTACGAGTCCTTCAAGTTTTACGAGCTCAAGTTCTACACCCTTACATACCACCAAATTCACAAAGAAAACCTCTAAGATGACAGAAATTTGTAGGAAAACTTAACTCAATCAGACGGGTAGAAAGTACTAGTGCAGTTACCTCGATCTTTTCCTTCCTCGCGACCGACTCCCAATCCTTGGTAGCAATTCCAGTCCTCCAGTCTAGGCTAACACTAAAGCTTGATCCCTCCGAGGATTTCCCATCCAACCAAAAACATGCCAAGTAGTTTCCACTCTCTGTGGTTGTAAATGCAAACTGTCCTTGTGTTGCATTTTCTTTGTGGTATAGATTGTTCCCATATGGCGACGTCACCTGTTAAAAACACAAAAACAAAAATAAAAACCCCAACACAAGGACTAAAACACTTTACACCAGTAACTCAACAATGAAGTTGGAAGAATTAGTCCTGAATTTCACTCCTAAGTAAAGTTAAAAGTTCCACAGCTACGAAAGAAAAGCCACTACTGACCACATTTTTTCGGCTTTCTTATGGTTTATAGTTTACAATTTGAACATTTGACTTGAGGGAAATTGCACTTTAACCAGCCAGTTTGGCACATTGCATCCGGCAAAAAGAATTATACTCAAATTATCGATACGTATTTCGTGGTTGCAGGCTCAACCTACTTGTAAATCCACACTCGTTTCAATATCAAGGTTCACCATCCGAATCCCCGTAAGAGGAAAATGTATTTCGATGTTTTAGGCAAAATTCGACATGTTGCTGCCTCCGGATTATTTTGAACAAGGATACGGGTTAGCATCAAATTTTTTTCTGGCTGCCACAAGTCAAATTTTACTGATGAATGTTAAGGAATGAAGTGAAAATGTACCTAATCTAAACCTATAACATTGGTTGCAGTATTTATAGCTAACAGCTAATGTACCATTTACCCTCTTTGCAATCTACTCATAATACTAGATTTCGAGCTCCATATTTTGAGGCTGCTTTCAGAACTGTCCAGCCAAATTGTTTTCTAAAATAATAATAATTTTGTAGTCTTTGTCTAAAATTTAACATTTGGAAATTGGAACCAATCCCAAGTTTAAAAAAAAAAAAAAAAAAAAAAGAGAGAGAGAAAAGAAAATTTCTGAAATTAAAGAAATTGGAACTGATCCAAGATGAAATTACCCAAAAAAAAAAGAAATTGTTACAGAAAACTAATCCGTTCCTCCGAATTCGGCATTTAAATTATCTATCCTAGATCCATGTAGAGATATAACTGAAAATATATATATATATATAATTGAAAAAATAACTTTTTTTGTTTGAAAAAAAAAAAAAACAAAGAAAGAAAAACGACAGAAAAATCAATCTAAGAATCGAACATTAACAAAATCGATTACCCGAACAGAGATGGTAGGGATGTGTTGAGGCAGTTGATCGTGAAGATCAACGGCATCGTGTACGACGTAGTAATTAGCCAAAACTACGACGTTTGAGTGTATCTCCTCGGAGACGCACTTGGTTCCGGAGCCGGGAAGGCTCAACCATATCGCCGTCGCCGGAGTCACCAGAAGGCCCAGCCACCATACGGCGGCTACTGAAGCCCACGCCATTCGAGCGCGTCGGCTAATGTTCTGCGCCATTTCGAAGATCTAGTAATCACTCTGTCTTCTTCTTCCACCTTTTCTATTCTCGTCTCGCTCTCTCTCCCTTTTTTTTTTTTTTTTTTTTTTCCTTCTGAGATTTAATCGGGAAAATTTGTTCTCTTGTTTTTTCAAAGGGGGATTTGGTTTCCGAGTCAACCACGCGCGTTGGGAAGCGAGTGGATTGTCCTGAAGGCTATGACGCAGTACGGTGACACGTTGCTTTACGGCTGCCCAATCCCGTTTCAGCGAGGAAATCCAACTAGGATCCGTGAGAAAGGACGCAAGGGCTTTGCCCACGCGCAGAAACATCACGTGCTCTTTTGTGTTTTGTTGGTAATAAAATAATAATTTTCCTTGGAGAATGTACTCTGTTTAGAAGACACGAGTTTAATAACCGTATGTAGAATGGGATGCAGGAAAAAAGAATAAAAGGAAATACCTGAATATTATATAATAAAAAAGTAGTTAGTTAAGATAAATAATATAATTACGATCTGTATATTTTTTTCAGTAATTATTATTATAATATTAGAATATGTACATTCAAGTTCATATTAAAATGTTGGATTTATATATACAGACAAATATATATAAATATATGTTTATAAACAAAGTTGTTGCAAATGGAACATTTTTCGCTGAAAATGTCATCAACCGTGTTTAAATTTCTTCAGTTTTTCCCCTGATCTGTCATGAGAAAAAGATTAATTATTTTATATTCATAAATAAAATTGAAATTAGTATAATTATATAATATGTAATTATATATAAAGATAATTATACATTGATTCTTTTCATTTTTTGAATAAGTCAACAGAAGATATTTGAATTTCTATTGAGGAAGGATATTGCTAAGGGCTGAAATAACGATGAGTATAATTATATAATTGTTTGTAATTTATGTATATATATTTGTAGTAAAGAAATACAAAAATTTTGAAACAATTATGAATAGTAATATACATTGATTCAATCTCCTCTGTTATAGGTTGGGTGAGGAAAAGCTGTTTTTCGCACTTTTTTTTGTTTCTAACAGCGGTGTTTCTGGATCCAAAGATGCAAATGGTGCTTAGGATATCTTTTGGGGATTCAGTTGGTGGTGCATGCAATAACATTTGTGATTCATCGTCGTCAAAGGTTTTAACAACCGTTGCATCAATAAATGCATCTCTCGGACGAAATTGAATCGAGAATATTTTTGACATGCCTTTGAGTTGAACGAAGAGAGGGGGAATGATATTTGGATCGGTGTATCCATCTTGAATTGTTAGTATGGAGCAAGGTTTATTTACCAGTGATTGTACTGTTTTGCCATGTCAATATTCATTCCCCTAGTACTGTCCTTGATTCAAGCATTAATTTTGTACCTGTTATAAATAATAGAAATTTAGTAAATTTTTTATTGTTTAAGAGTTATATATTAATTTTTTTATAATAAAAGTGAAGAACATTACCAACTGATTGGTATTGTCGTTAAATATGCATGAGTGTCGCACCACCATGAAGTTCTTGATTATTTGACACGTCTATAGCAGCGTGGACATGCATTGTAAAACCAACTTTGTTGTGCATCAATTTCAGTGATGGCTGCCTTTGTGGTAAATTTTTTGTCCAGTTATTTGGAGGGGAAAAAATTTATTAAATTATATATTATAATTAGGAAGCAATAAATGAATATTAACTTGATTTTGATATGGATCTAAGACCCGAAGTTCCGCTACCATCAATCTTTCATCGTTTTTTGCTCTTCTAATGTTATTGGTTTTTGCGTCGACGGAGCAATAAAATCTATTCCTTGAATGTAATGACTAAACCTATAAGTAGATAATATATTAAATAATGTCAATTTTTTAAGAGAATTGTAAAATGTATAAATAAGTGTAATATTTTTGTAATAAATATTTAGAATACCTTTTTTTGATTTTCTTTGATTCAGCGATGCCTGGTTCAAAATAAAACGATGTTTTAGAAGTGTTTGTTATATAAAGTCCTACCTGTATATTTTAAAATTATTAAAATTAATGATTAGAAATGTTTTGTTGTTATTTGGGATAAATTTGTATCTATTAATATTTATTATATTATACTTACCAAGATATTGTTTAGCTGTCATAGCTATAAAGGTGATTACAACTAGGTTCAGACATTCTTTGAACTGCACTTTCATCAAAATTCTCGTCAATTTCTCCCTAAAGAGTTATGTTTAGTGATTTTTCTCTGCAAAATATAAAAAATTAAAATAAATAAATTATTAAGAAATGATTTTTAATTAAATGAAAATATATTTGTAATAATATATCATTTATAGTTACCTGATATTTTGAATTATTAGATTTCACCATTTAACCAATTATATTATATACATTGGATTCTTCAACACCTTTTACAGATATGAGACGATCAATGACATCTGGCATAAAATTATAAATACAAAATTATTAAATATTGATATTAATATTATATATTTATATTTTTTTAGTTAATAAATATGAATATTATATATATTTACCTGAAAGAAAGTCATTGATGTCAACTCTTGACGTTAATTGGTCATATTCCACAAAATTAAATTTGTACTGAGGTATCTCGGGAATATCTTCTTCGACTTCTTTGAAAATTATGGACCGTGCAAACTGTAGCATTGCTCTATGCAGAATAATTTTTTATCTTTGTTTATTGTTTGTAACAAAGAAGTTACTAATTTCATATATATTGCTCACTTGTATCTTGTTTGTTATGAAATCAGCGTCTTTTGCACGAACAAATCCATGTATTGCTTCGTCCTGCAAAAAAAATATATATCAATTTATTATGATTTATATATATAATAATAATATGAACTTCTTATTATTAATGAATATAATTTTAATAAAAAATAAATTTAATTACATGTTTATCTACTAATAAGCAATCAACGCTTATTAGAATCCAGTATTGTAATATGTGTTTCTCCATAAGTGACAAACTCGGACACAAATGATGTCATATGTTTCGCCTGCTTTTAGTATTCGAAGTAGACTATAAAAAACATATAATATATTTGGTTATGAATTTATGAATTGAATTTAATATTTAAAAATTATGATAAATATTTGATAATATAATTATTGGAAGGAAATTAATTTTTGTTAAAGATTTATTTTGTTTAATATATTATTAATTATCATTAATCTTATGTAATATCTCTTTATAAACAATATTTTTAATATGATTTGAATATTTGTTAATTGAATCATGTATTAAAATATGTAAATCTCTTGGTGATGTTACTCTTTATAATGCAACATATAATTGTCCATGACTAAATATTTCATCTTCTAATTAAAGTCCAACTTTATTTAATGATTGACCTTGACTTTTATTTATTGTCATAGCATAACATATTTTTAAAGGGAATTATCGTATTTTTAATATAAAAGGGTAGTAGATTATTTATTGTCATTTATATTCTTGGTATATAAACTTTTTCATTTGTATCATTATAATTAATAATATGGCCTTCAACAATTCTATTTGTTAGTTATGTTATAATAAGTCTTGTACTATTGCATAATCTCATTGATTGGTTAAGATTTCTAATTAAAACAACTGAAACTCCAACTTTTAATTCTAATTCATGTGGAGGTAATCCATTAAAATTAAGTGTGTGTAAAAATTCAGTAGGATATAAAAGATTTAGTTCGTCGAGATTTTCAGATGATGAAAGAATAGTATCATAACTATAATAAATTTTTGTTTCTGTTGGTACTAAACTTAATAAGTATTTATTTATTGCATTAGTTGTTTTATTTTTAGGTTTAACAATTGCTCGTTGTTTTAAGTAATCAATATTGTCAAAATTATTATTAAAATTTTCATATATTGTGGTAGAAATGTGTTTAATAGAATCTGTATCATATGGTATTATATATTTTTCTGGTATTTTAATCCAAGTAGCATCTTTATTTTCTGTATCTTTTATTCCATATGCTGTTCCATTGCCAATATTTAAAATCCATTCGGAGAAGTTACTAATTTATAGTTGTTCATCAATATAGGGAGTTAATTTTTTTTAATCGCATATTTTCTGTTAAGGTCAATATACGAAAATGTGGCCAAAGGTAAGAATTGTTTATAGTTACATTAATTATATTCTCTTTTGTTCCGTTTGGAATAACTGATAATATTTGATCTAAACTCACCACCTAATATGATTGTCATTCCTCCAAAAGGACGATTAAAGTCATTTCTTAAATCTTACAATGTTTTGTCTAAAGCTTCAAAACAATGTTTATTTGTCATAGGTGCTTCATCCCATAATATTAATGTTATTTTTTTCAATTAATTTTGCTAGTTGAATACATTTTTTGATTTGACAGGTTGAAATTTGTCGATTGAAAGGGGTATACGAAATCTTGAATGTGCAGTTCGGTCCTTTTGGTAATAATAATGATGTTATACCTGATGATGCTACAGCTAGTACAATTTCACCATTTGATCTAATTTTACTAATAATAGCATTCACAAATATGTTTTTTCTGTACCACCATAACCATATATGAAAAATAAATTATCTTATTTTCTTTCAATTGCTTTTAAAATTTGCTTATAAATAAAGTGTTGCTCTTGATTTAAATTTTGTACTAAGTTAAAATTTTCTTCTTTTAATTTATATTTGTCGTAATTAAGTTCTTCTCTTAAAAGATTATTATTTAAATCTTCAGTTAATGATCTAGTTAGACGTGGAAGATTATAATATGATAAAGAAGATGAATTTATAATTTAATAATTTTTCTAATTCATATAATACAAAATTATATAATTCATTTTCCAAAATTTGAAAATTTGGGTTATTAAATAAGATTTTTACTTTGTATAAAATATCGTCGCACATTAATTTTCAATGTTTTTTTTTAATTTTATGGATCATAAATATTACAAAATAATAGTATTGTAATAAAAAGTTGACGAAGTTGTGTAGATGTTGACCAAAATGATACTTCTTCTATTGATTCATCACATTCTTTATCATCTCCTAATAAACCTAATGCATGACAGGCTGTTTGATTTGTGGGGTAAATAATATTGTTTATTGTTCGAAGTGATTCATAACTTGTTAATCCTTTTTGATGATTTAATAATAATTTTAAATAGTATAATTCACAAGAACTTAGATGAATATATAATGTTTGTCCTATAGTATGTCCATTTTATCGATGAGTCATAATTTATCTTTATTATTCCAAACAAATTTTGTTGGAAATTTTATATAAGTAAGTTGTTGAGTATCTTTATCATTTTTATTTATTTACATCCATTCTGTTAATGTTGTTTTTTCAATTTGTGGTTGTCGTATTATTTATGTAGTTGTTAATTTTTATGAAATGTAATATTTTGCATATTTGATAAATGAATGGAAAGGCGTTGAATAGCTGGATTTCTGTGATGTATTGAATATTCAAATATTCTCCAAATTGCTTCATAAGATGTAATATATCGACTATTAAGATAAGCTTTTATTTCATCAACTTCTTTATAATTTATTGTTTCATTATTTTCAGTAATAATGTTATCTTCAATAACGGCTCTTATTCTATCTGGACCTTTTGTTAAATATTTAATAAATATTTAATAAGCATAGATTGAGAACATATTTCAACATTAATATGTGCAGAATATTTTAAACACAAAGTTCGATTATAGAGTACAACATATCTATTATCAAGTTTTATTCCTTCTTTAATAACATTAAAATATGTATCTCTTTGACGATAATTTACAAAATCATTTTCTTCTATAGTTGTTTCATTTTTTATTTGTTTGGGGAATTTTTTTGAACATTTTGAATTTTTCATACATGATGCAGATGTTTTTGCATATCCACATGGTCCATGTATCATATATTCGGTAATAATTTTATGGCCCAAAGGATCTATTATTAGGTTTGGAATTTCTACAGAAATAATTTTATCTATTTGTAATGGATCATGGTATTTATATTTAGGATATAAATAAAATAACATATGAAAATGAGGTAAACCACGTTTTTGAAATTTGACTACATATAAATCTGAAAGAAAAAGAGAGGAAAAAATAATGTTAGTATTTTAATTTTTTTAGATAAAACATTATAATAATAATATATTTATTTATTTATTATATAAAATAAAATAACTAACCGGCTATTATGGGCCCAAAAATTACTCCTGATTTTATTGTTTTTAACAAGTGATCTAATTTAATTTTAAATATTCTACTTATGATATCTGGTCTATCTTTAGGCTTTTGTCCTGGAATTAGTGATAAATTTCTTCTAATTTCTGACCATTTAGAATTACATGTAAATGTTAGAAATATATCAGGATTTCCATAATGTCTACAAATTGCCATTGCATCTTGATAATTTTGAATCATATATCTTGGACTTCCTGAATAAGATGATGGTAAAATAATTCTTTTTTCAATTACTTGTGCCTCTGTATCACCTCTAATTATAACATTTTGAATACCTTTTATAAATCTCAGATCTTAAATTATTTTGATTATGTTTGATATAATCTAGACGATCTTCTTCAATAGAAGTATAAATATCTACAATATACTGTTGAGAAAGTCGACCAGATCTAAATAATGTATTTCCTTGTTGTATTCGTTATTGAAGTTGAAAAGCATAAAATGATCTCATTGATATTCAATGTCTACGTGGTTGTTTACCTACAAAATTTGGATTCCAGCTTATATCGATTCTATATCCATTTTCTCCATAAGGAAATAATAATGGATATTGTAATGCATATAAGATAGATGAAATTTATTGATTCTTTGTAATTCTCCGATTTGATTATGAATAATAATATCTCTTCCATTTTCATATTCACCAATATCTCCAACAATTAAAGCACCTATATCTGTTGAAGTTGGAAGATCATATTGTGTACTATCTCCTTGTCGCCTTCCTAATAATCTCAATTTCATTGATGATATTTGATTATTTTTAAGGTTTCTCTGACAGTTCTAAAAAGTTGCACTAATCTATTTGTTTCATCGAACATTGTAATTAATATTTCAACTATTGTTTCATTTAAATTAATAGTATTTGGAAGTGTATCTATTCTATTTTGAATTTCATTTTCTGTATCATAAATATATAATTGTGCAAATCTTGGGGGATTATTATTAATCAGAAGTAAAGATCCAATTAAATGATGTATTTGACCAGAAATTTTAAAAATATATGGTCCTAATGAATTATTAATATCTGATTGAATATTTGCTCCAAACGAAGTAAAAACAAACATAGAATTATAAATTCTAATATTTTTTCTAAAATTGTATTTAAAGGTCCTCCATAATAATCTAATAGATGATCTAAAGTTGGTGGTGTTTTTTTATTTAAAGGTATGTTAATTTTTCCGTTTTGACAACATAAAAAATATTTTGGTGGATTTGTACTTCGTGTTTGTTCATTTTTCCAAAATAATGCTTCATAATATTGACATGTACAATTACAATCTCCAATATCTATATATTCATCATTTGGATATGAAAAAAAAAAATTATATCATGTTGAAAAATGAAAGAGGAAAAAAATTTGGAGATGTTATAAAGATTTTTTTATTTAAAATAATATTTATATAAAAAATAAAGAAAATATTTAGGATAAAGGAATTAATTTTTTCAGATGACGGTGAATTATAACTTTCAAAAAATAGATTTCTGTTCCTTCATTAGTATTATAAATTGAAGATAATTGCATAAATTTACTTTGATAGTTAGTAATAATTTCTATATTTGATTCTTCAAACTGATTATTTGAAAAATATACATAATTTAATGTAGATGCTTCATTATTATTCATATAAGTTTAGATTCTTTTGAGCTTTAATTCTCTTAAATAATGAGCATCTTTGTCCGGATTTCTTTCCATCTCCTGTCCTTTTTTTTTTTTACAAAACAAAAATACAATAATATAAAATATTGTTAGAAAATAAAAATTATAGATACAAATGTAAGGAAAAAAAAACTCTAATTAGGTAATTTAAAAAAAATAGGTTAGACAATAAAAAAATAATAATACAAATTATTAAAATAAAATATTAACTATAATATTTTTTTGCATTCTAGCAATTTAAAATAATATATTCTTATGAAAAAAACTATAAATAATAAATAAAACTAAAAATATTAAAAGCCACAAATATGAAAATTTTCCGTCATTTAAATGGAAAAAATTACAAAAAAAAACTAAATTTAATTTAAATATTTTTAATTTTAAAGAATAATTTTAATCCACGACATAAATAATAATTTAGTTAGAAATATAAATTATAATAATTTTATACAACTTTTAGACTTTCAAATTTTTATAAACTATTTTTTAGTTTTAATTGTTTTCCTGACTCTTTATTTTTAATATTATAATCTATTTGTATAAATTTATTTTTAATTGTATAAATCTGTTTTTTGGTAGTAAAGTTTTCTCAACTAAAATATTTTATAATTTTCACATATTGTTTATGTATACAATTTTATTTTTTTATAAATTTAAATAATTTGAAATTTTATTCCTTAATTTTATTGTAAATTTATAAAATTTTTATAATTACAAATTTTAACGAATTATTTTTTAATTTTCATATTTTAGGTTGTTATTTATTTTTTATATCATGACTTAATTGTATTAATATAATTATTTATTATATTTATTCATTTTTTTCGCTGCTTAAATTTTTTTGGACGGAATATTTTGTCATTTTTGTAAATTGTTTTACTTTTATTATAACTATAAGTTAATTGTATTAATTTGGTTTTTGTTTTCGGTGGTAAATTTTTTTTTGTCAATATTTTATTATTTTCGTTTTTTATTTAAAATATTGCGTAAAAAATTTTTGAAGATTTTATTTTACACTTCAATGGTAACTTATTCATAGGCAGAGAAGTTATAATTTTTTTATATACTTATCTTTCTTTGTTGTTATTAATATTTTGAGACAATTTTAGTTTTTTATATAAGTATGAAACTGTGAATTTAAACAGTTTGTCAAAACTATCTAACAAATTTGGTAAATCTTCATAAGGTAAAAATTTGATGTCCTACTACAACATAACATAATATAAAAAAGTGAACCATACAATAAAAATTACAAAAATTACATAATATAAAAAATTAAATCATACAATAAAAATTACAAATATTTGTAACCGTAAAAAAATTTATATACATAGATTCTGGTAATAAATCTAAACATTAAACAATCTAAAAAAAAAACCCCCTCGGCCAATAAAATGGTGGGAGAAAATTATATGAAATTATAAAACAAAATAATGAACAAAAATAATAATAAGATGACAAGATAATGGAAGGGACAAATGAATATACAGTATACACAATCAATATATATACACTTATGTAAATAAATAATTCAATATATTCATATCATGGAAAATATTAAAAAAGTTTATAGATATTGTTTTTTAGAAAAATAAAACAAAATTAAAATTATTACACTAAGCTCAGATCTCTTATATCATAAGATTACTTATCAAGAATAACTAAAATGTTATTCAACCTCGTCTTTAGTAACTACCAGGTGAAATGTTTGGGAACATGTATACTGGGGTAAAAATTAATAAGAAGAAAGGAGAAATAACATAAAGGAAAAATAGTAAGAAAAGAGTAAGCAGTAAGGACAGTAAAGAGGAGGAATAACCGATAAAGACAGGAAAGAGGACCAAAAACTGAAGTTTGGAAAACAGAAATGGAAAAAATAAGAGGAGACAGAAAACAGTAAAAATAGAAAACTCTAAAGATAGAAAAAATGAAAAAACACTAAAGAGTAAAGAAATAAGTAAAACAGTAATATATTCAATATGATTTTATTATCAGAAGAACATAGACATTATAATTCCCAAACATTCACAGCAACAATAAAGACTATCAAATAACATATAACAATTATTTAACATATACTTTGAATAATATTAAATTCAGCAACATATACCAAATTAAATAATATATCTGGTATATGGATTATAATATATATAAATAGAGATCATCATAGCATGGTATAATTTTTGGACGAAAATCTTGTAAAAAAACATTTACAATATCAAAAAAAGAAAGAAAAACAGAAAAGGGGGGAAAAAAACAAACATTCATCATAACAACAGTAACATTCACAGCAGTTAAACAAATTGGCAAATCATATAATATAATCATCTAACTTATAATAAAAATAATAATAAAAAAATATTAAAAAAAAGATTAATATTTTAGTCTAGGGGGGACAGAAACGGAGGGGAAAAAAAAACTAAACACAATAACAAAACTAATCATTCTATAGTATCATTGAAATAGTAATAACAATAATTATAAAGCAGATAATTGTAGTATAATCAAGGAACAATAAATTATAATTAAGAGACATAAATATAAATAGTACCTGAATAAAAAGAGTAGCTTTGCACAGAAATAAAGATGTGAAGATGATTAGTTTTCAGGAAAGAATAGAATAGAAGATTTTGGGTTACAATTAAGGAAGGTTTAAAGGAGAGCAATTAAGAAGGTATTTCATAGGCAGTAATGGTAACATATTAGAATAAGGTAATAAATGAGGAAAAAAGTATTTATAAGAGGAAATCTGCTGAAAAAATTATTTGGAAAAAGTTTCTTAAAAAAAGTCGGTAAAAAAGAGAGAGAATAATTTTTTCTACAGATATAGAGACAAAAATACATTTACTCACAATAGATTACAAAAATAAAGAAAATTAGAAATATTAATGACAGATTTAGATATATGAAAAATCTCAGTCAAAATAATCATCACGCTGTAAATAACAGAGCTAAAGCAAATAGCAAAATTCCAACCAAAGCAAAATGATATAGAAGCATTAAATGCCCATACCAGATTAGCAAAGACAGAAGATAACATCAAAGGACAGAAACTACATGAATAATCTAGAAAATTGAGTAATTAAAAAATCTAACAATCCATCCAAACTTAACTAAATGATAAAATAGAAACATCAAATATGAGAGAAAATCAGAAAGGGAAAAAAAATTTGGACACAAAATCAAGAGACTATTAGTTGAGGGGAAAAAGCAAAAAAATAAACAAATACAAACATCACAGAGAGAAAATCTTCAATATGTTGCTTTGTATTCCCAATCAGCTATCTCAATAGCATTGTCACTGCAATCTACAGAAATAAAATAACAGAAATCAAAATTCAAAATCAAGTAATATATGAACTTTAAAAAAAGGGGGGAAAAATACTAAAATAAATACAACAAAAAGAAAAACATACCTAAATTTTTTATTTAACTCCTTGCATTTAATTGTATAGTACACTGAATCATATAAATGGAAGTAAAAAATAATAATAATAAGAAAAAAACAAAAGGAAAAAATAATATAGGAAATCCTTGACTCTGATTATAAATATACACGGAGAACAAAAAAAAATACAAAAAAATAAAAAACAAAACAAAAAAAAAGATTAAAAAACAGATAAAAAAATAATGAGGGGGGAAAAATAGAAACAAACAATTTCTATTTAATCATTGAGGGAAAAAATCCGGAAAAAAAAAAACCATAATAAGAATAACACAAACAAAAACAGATAAATCTTAAATCTCAATAACAAAAAAAACGACATATAAAATTTAAGCAAAAAATAACAAACGACGAAAAAAAAAGTCAGAAGAAAATAATAAAAATCAAAACTTAAACCTGCAAAAGAAACACCGAACAACAACCAAAAAAATAAGATAATTATACAAAACCTAAATGAGTAAAAAAGAAAAAAAAAACCAAAAATCAAAATTAAGGGAAAAAAATTTAACATACGGATGAGGAAAAAGGAAAAATGAACAGTTCACAGAGATAATGAACAAAAGGGATCAAAGACAGAAATAAGAAAAAAAAAATACCAAAACCTAGAATTCCAAAAACATAAATCCAAACAATGAGAGAAAAAAGAAACCGGCAGCACAAAATACAAAACGGAACAAAAGATAGTAGTCAAAAAACTGAAACAAACAAAAGCAAACAATAATTTTTTTTTTTTATTTTTAATATACATACACCGGTAGAAGAAAAAAAAAGCGAAAAAACCCAAAAAAAAAAATCAGTCCACAAATAACAACATCAAAGGGGAGCAAAAAAATTCCAACGACACAATAAAAATAAAATGCTAGAGTTTTAAAACAAAAATGCATGAACAATAGAGGAGGAAAAATTATTACACAACAACGTAGCTCGAAAATACCCAAAAAAACCCCAAAATCAAAACCTAGGGTTTAAAAAAAATTATTCATACCTGGGAAAAAAGAAAAATAAAACCCATCAACAGTAGATAAGGAATCAGAAAATGGAGTTTGAAAAGCCAAAAATCCAAAAAAAAAAAAAAAAAAACAGGGAAAACAACAAACAAAGAGCAAATAAAAACATAATGAACATGAAAGAGAGACAACGAAAAAGGAGAGGAGAGCAGCGGACAGAGCAAGAGCAAGTAAAAACAGGTTTTGGAACACAATAAAAATAAAATGCTAGACTTCTAAAACAAAAATGAATGAACAATAAAGAAGAAGAAAAAAAATATTACACAACCTAATTCGAAAATACCCAAAAAAACTCCAAAATCAAAACCTAGGGTTTAAAAAAATTTAATCATACTCCGGCAAAAAAAAAAAAATTCCATCAATAGTAGATCCAGATACTGGAAAATGAAGAAAGATCGCGGGGGGGGGGGGGGGGGGGGGGGGGAGTTGGGATCTATATGTACCATAAGGATAGAAAATCAATATTTTGGATTTTTTGTAAATATGATATTTTTGATATTAATAAGAGGAAGTTATTCATGTTTAATAATTTGTGTCATACTTTACTTTCATTTGTTGATTGTATGATTATTTTGAGCAAACATAAAATACTCCTAGGTTGTTGGTAATATATCGAATTACCATATGTATACGGGGTATACATAGAAGACGTGATAATTTGATAACAGTCTAAATAAATAGTCCGCAATCAATGAAATAAAATTTGGGGATCTTATTCATGATAAGATTGTAAAGGTTGTCTACTTCCTTGGAGGGATGGTTTGTCTTGACTATCGGATAGGTTCCGAGTAGAAACTTTAATGTATACCAGTATTGAGGTATGACATTGGACTGGACCTAAAGTGTTAATTGATTCGGTTTAATAATTCCGTTTATAAGAATCAATGACGCTTTGATTATTATCCTGTATTAATCTTAATCCTGAAATGATTACTTGAATTCGTATCCATGACTTATGTACTTTAATGCACTACATGTGAGACACTGTTAATTCATGGTCAATATACTTGTGTTTTGGGTGCATGACTTATGGATGGCGAAATCAAGATTCATAGATATGGAATCCATAGCTATCTTAACGATAGTAAATGTTATCTACTTAAAGGCATTATTTGGGGGTTAAAAGATAATATAACAAGATCTTGGCCATCGGTTTACTTTGTGTTCTCTGGTGGTTTACCAATTGTATGGTTTTTACAATTGGTGGTTCTTTCAATAGAGAATAATGGAACTTTAAGTTAAAATGATTGAAAAGGTAAAATGGAAAAAGTCTTTAATTCAATCATGGATAACATATGGGGATTAAGCAAGCGATGAATAAATCATGGAAGAAGCACTGCGTTATAGAGCTTTCGTAATACGGTATGTAAACAGGAGTTCAGCTTCAGACTTTTAGTGGAATAGTCTTGAAGTTGATAATTGATAAATAATTAATCCGGGATTAATTTTTCACAATTATAAGAGCCTCTTTATATATTTCCATCGGATTCCTCTACTAGCTCATATAGTTCCACGAAGCGTCTCGGGATTTGTTCCTAATGAGATCGGTAAATTAAATGGAAATTTAATAATGTCTATTAAGACATGATACTCTCTAACATGCAATCCCGTAAGGATTGGACATGTGAAATTAATGTAGACAAATAATGTGATTTGTCAACATATGATTGGTTGCAAATAAAATAATTATTTGTTAATTATTTTGGTTAATTGAATTTTGGAAATAAGATTGTGTTTGAAATATTTGGTTTTTAAAAACAAAATTTTTCTCTCCTAATCTATGGTGCACGAATTTAAATGGTTGGAGGGAAGAAGATTTTGTTTCAAAATTGTTTAAATATATTACAAACATTAAGTTATTAATTGATTTAAATAATGTAGCTTATTTGATAGATTTTCTTTTCTTAAAGAATGGTGTACATTTTTTATGGTGGAAAAGAAATCTAAAATATTCCATTTATTTAAATTAATTAAATATGGATAATGTTTGTAGAAAATATTTATTTAAATTCAAATAAGAAAATCTTATTTAAATTCAAAGGTTTAAAAGGAGTTTGAATCAAGATAGGATTATGATTTTTTGACTAGTCTAGATTCTTGATTTAAATTTGAACCACCAATCAATATACACATAAGAGGGAGCACGAATTTTTTGAAGATTCTTCAAGCAAAAAACCGTCCATAAGGTTTAAAGATCCTAGCCCGAAATTTGGATGATCTTTTGGTTCAAAAGATTATCCAGAAAAATATTTATTAATTATTTTTCAAGTATGAGATATTTTTGAAAAGGATTGGAGTATTATATAAAGGCTAGGGGTTCTTGAAAAAACCAACTATCATCATACACAATAGGTGGACGTTTTTTTTGGGAGAGAGAAAAACAAAAACTAGGTTTTTCGGGCTTGAGAAATTCGTCCTTCTTGGGTGTGAGAAAAAGAGAGAAATTTTCATTGAATCAAAACTGTGAGGAAGGTTAAGCCAAGTGATATTTTTCATAAAGGTTAACCGGTTCCTGTTTTGTAGTTTTGAAAAACGAACCCGGATTGAATTCTCAACGAGGTACATCGGAATTGAGAAAGTGGGATCTAGACTTCAGAAGAATTATCGGTCGCTTGGATTCATAGAACGTGTGACCACACACACTTTGAGACGTGGAACTCGAGAATAGTAGAGAAGACACGTTGGTCAAACGCTCTAGTAATTTCGGAATCCAAGAAATAAGGTACGCTTGATCATGAATTTAATTTATTGTTATATGCATCATGAGCTTCTTTTCCAGAAACGGCATAAAAATTTTAAAACTTCCGCTACGCCGTAACTCTGATATCGGATTCGATTTTTCCAATAATAAGGAATCTGGAATTAGGGTTTGAAAAGCCAAAAATCCAAAAAAAAAATAATAATAATAAAGGGAAAACAACAAACAAAGAGCAAATAAAACACAATGAACATCAAAAACATACAATGAAAAATGAGAGAAGAGCGGCGGACAGAGCAATAGCAAGGAAAAATAGGGTTTGGAGACCAAAACCCAAAAACTAAGAAGAAAGAAAGAGAAGAACAGAGAGAGCGAGAAAGAGAGAGAGGAAAATGAATAGTTAAGAGAGAATGGACAAAATGAGAGGGAGGCGGCGGACAAACCAAGGAGAAAACCAAATTTAGGGTTTTGGGGGCAAAAAGGGCAAGTCATTGTGGACAATGAAACCGGTAGAGGCAATCAGGAGGGTAAAAACGTCAAAACAATGCAAGGAGGGTAAAACCGACATTTCACTGTGTAGCTGAGGGGACACCGCTGGTCTGGAGTGGTAAAACCGTAAATTTACTGTACAATCACTGTTGAGTAAGTGCATCCTTTTAGTATATTAAATAATGTCCAGTTTTGGAACGTGAAAATTTTTACAAAAAAATATTTTTTTTCGATTTTTACAAAAAAATATTCTTTTATTTTGAAAAAAAAATTATCTCTTTTTAAAATTATTTTGTATAGTACTCTTTTGGAAAAAGAAAATAAATCTTTTTAAAATATTTTCAAAATGTATAATTTTCAACACTATTTTTTCTCATTTTAAACAATTTTTTATTTTCAAGAAGAATATTTTTTACACATTCAAACACCATCATATTTTCAAAATGAAATTTTTTTCATTTAAAACAAGAAAATTTCCCTTTTCGAGAATGGACACTTCATCCAAACAGAGTCGTAATGAATTTTTGGGCATTGTTGGCAACACCTTTTGTTTTGATTGACTAAAGTCTATTCTCCATAACTTAATTAAAAGTTTATCTCTCTCTCTCTCTCTTTAACGGGTAAGGTTAGAGTTTCTCAATTGTTTTTCTCTCTTGGGGCAAGATTTCGATAGCGGCTTTTGGTCTGTCTTTGATGTTCCAGCCCCAGAGATGAATTTGAAAATCATATAGTGAGGATCTTGGTAGAGACGAGCTAATGGCCGCAGGATGAACGTTGTAGGAATGAGTAAGGCAGGAATAAGATAATTGGCGGTGTTGTGTGGTCATTATGCGCCGGGGAGGTCCTGTAGCAGCTTAGCTTCGGCAATATAATTCTCTCGATGATGTTGTTCGTTTTATTGGCAATGACTTTTTCTATGTGATTTTTTTTTTGTGTAAGTTTATGTGTAATAATGACGATATTTTCGTCGTCTTTTCTTTAGGTGTTTTATTTCTTTTGTTATTCATAATAATTGAGGTGTTTTCTCCACTTTTCAAGTTGATTGTTTATCCATCAGATCTGAGTCTTGACAGTGTTTTGATCCAACTAGAGCTACTTCCATGCAGAGTTAGTAGTGGCCCTAAAGCTACTGAGTCTTGGCCCTCGATTGATAGGAAAAATCCATCGATTCTTGGAGTTTTGTCAAAAAGAGCCTTACATGTGCTCAATTTAAGTATGCTAAGGTATATTTCCGTTATCGGGCCTCAAGCATACGTTTTTCCTTTTGAGCGATATCAGATTTTATTGGTGGATCCATTCTTGTTAAAGGGTTTTGTTTCATGCAGTACGAGGTTTCTTGTGTTTGGTATTTTTGTATCTCCTTAGTGAGTTTAATGAAATTTCCCTTTTCAAAATAAAAAATAAAGCTTTAAAATAAAATTTTTAAATTGAAATTTGTTGATTTTTCAAAAACTCATTGTAATTTTTATTGACTTTTAAAAAAAAAATGAAATGAAAACTTCAAGTCCTGACTTTAGTGAGAGTCAAACGGATCCTAAATTTAGTTTAATTTTTTTAAAAAAAATTTGATTAAATTCAATTCTTTAGAAAAACATTGAAAATTTTCTTTAAGAAAAACTATTAAAGTAGTTTGAAAAATAATTTTAAAAATGGAACTAGTTTTTTTCCCCCCTTCAAAGGCCTAGGTTTTATTATTATTATTATTATTATTATTTTTAACATGTAAGTTTGTAACTAGATTTTGGAATACTAATAGAATTTGGAATAAGAGAATTTTATTTGAAGGTCTTAGGTTGTTGAACAATCATGATAATATAATTTGGGGATGATTTTTTTATCCTAGAAGATTAGCGGGGCGGGGACAGGAAAATCATTCCCCCACCCCGTCCCCATTCTAACATATGTGTGTGACTTATATATTTATAAATATGTAATAGATTATAAAATTATTTTTTGAAACGTGTGCATCCATGAAATGAAGATTGAAGATATGAGCAATAGACAAAGAAGGATTATTTTATGTTATTTTTAATGGTTTCAAGTTTTTTTAACTTAAGTGTTTTATAAAAATTTAGTTTTTAGATATTGTATTGTTTTGATGAGATATTTAATGGGTTTATGGTTAAGATTTAATTTGCATATTTTTAGAATTTGGTTTTTTTTTATGAAATCTTTTATTTTGAACTAAATTGGTACATTTATACTTTATTGTTTATTTTTACTTTGTTATATTTTCAATTGTATATTTGTAATATTTGGGAAACAAGACTAGTATGGAGAAAGCCCTTCTGATGGGAAATCCTTGTCAATGGCCTTGTTTCTACTTAAGCAAGGATAGAAATGGAGATGATGATGATTTTGGAAGAGGGATGGGGACAAGAAAGCATTCCCCGGCCTTGTCCCGCCCCGTTGTCATCCCTAAAAAGGAAGAATGAATCTTATTTGTGGCATTCATGCAACCTTTTGTATGGCTAAGAACATTTCCAACGCATTCGTCAATATTATATTTGTACAAAAAAGTGTGAAAACATAATTCTAGGTCAAACAAAAAGTGTAAAAACTAATATTATCCAATTTTAAAAAAATAATATTATCATACTTTATACTATAATGCATAATGTTATTTTTAATTTTTATTATTATTATTCTGTTTTAGATTTTATAAAAGTGAATATTTAACATGTAAATAATTTAAAATTACAATATTTTTCCTTCGAATTTTTTTTAATAATTTAATAATTACATGACAAAAATTAAGTCAACGGCTAATATAAAATCAAAAACTAAATTTGATATCTTAAGACATCTCTAATCGATACTTGAAATGGAGACTAATGTTACAATTATACTGTTAAGAGAGAGAGACTTAAAAAGAAAAGGGAATATTTTCATAAATAGCTCACTTGGTCCATCTTGACTCTTGAATTTTCGTTTTGAACTTAATATTGTCTATAATTTTTCTGTCGATATAAAAATGACCGCTCCTTCACAACTTGAATGGAAAAGTATCATATGAGAATGAAATGATGACTTTGAAATCATTTTTTATTATAAGTTCATTAAAAAAAGAACAAAATTTATTTAAATCTCACATTCTTCATTGCCCTACATTGGATCATCGTGGCCATTTCTACCGAGGAAAGGATTTTCGAAATTCTATTTTTTTTCCTTCAAAAGTGCTTATTATTATTATTTTTAAATGGCTCTAAAAAAATAAAAGAATGGTTTCAAAATCATACTCTTGTGCTCTTTTTTCGCTTAATTTTTAAGGAATTATTGATAAAGAAGCCATTTGTATAACAACATAAAAAATTGAGGTGGTTAATATTTAAAACGATAAAACAAGAACCAATATTAAATTGTATATATAGTTCGGCAGAAAATAACTCGAGTTCAAGTCGCTCTCATCACGTTGATCGGAGTATATAATAAGAAAATATATAGCATATATTACGCGGAGCCGTCGAGCCTTCAGGGTCATATGAGGACTCCAAAATCTCCTCTTATAAACTTTTTAACATATATTTTGTGCAACAACTACAACCCAAAAAACTCAACTCATTTTTATCTTTTTTTGAAAAGTCCACTAAAATTTTAACTAATTTTTTAAAAGTCAACCATCGGTTTGGATGGAAGTTCCAATTTCGAAAATTGAAAATTTTTTGCAACAAAGTGTTTTTCTTAACTTTTTCCATCATTGTCTCATTTAAAAAGAAAGTTATCTTATTTTCAAACTTACTTTGTACAATACTTTTTTGAAAAAAGAAAATGGTCTTTTTAAAATATTCTTGCAATGCACTATTCCCAATGCCATTTTTTCTTATTCCAAACAATTTTTTGTTTTCAAGAAATTATTTTTACATATCCAAATACTATCTTATTCTCAAAATAAAAAGATTTTCTCATTTAAAACAAAAAAAAAAAATTTCTTTTAAAAATGGACATGTGATTCAATAGGGTCCAAATAATTTTAGTCAAAATTTCAACTCAAATCTTTACTTCTTTTCTTTTCTTTACTATGGGCCTGTTTGGTTCACAAGTTTGAGTTAAGATTTTTAAGTTGAGTTTGAGTTAAGTTAAGTTGAGTTTAAGTGTTGAGTGTTTGGTAAAAAGTTTGAGTTGAAAAAATTGAAGTTGAGTTGAGTGTTTGGTGAAAAAGTTTAAGTTGAGTTGAAAATTAAAAAAACAAGGGCCTTGTTTGGATGATAAGAAAATGAGGGGAATTAATTTTTTTAATTTTTTTTAACATTCTAACGTATATTTAGTAAATAAAATTGGAAAAAATGATAATATGTCAAATTATAAAAACCAATCAACTTGAGACAGCAAAAAATGTCACAAAATTCCTTTTATTGTAATATTATACCCCAACAAAATGTACATTGTTTGTAATGTAAGAATCATCAAAATAAAGTAACTATTACATTCCAACGCCTGCCTAAATGGATAATATTTGTTTTCGTTCACGTGGTTCTATACCATGGATATGATTGGTATCGTTCCCACATTGCATCCGCAATTCTTTCTCTCATCTGATTCATCGCACTCGTACTTGAGCCATGTTGCTCTGTTCCTGTACTGGGCCCAGTATCATCTATCCCGTCGTCCAACACGTAATCCACATTAACGTCGTCGTTCCCACGTACAGGCACGCAATCAGCTACATACTCTTCTAGAAATGGGTCCCCAATCTGCACCATCCTTATGAAAATATGCAGAATCGCACACGCCAAGGGAATCATGACTTGTTTGTCCATCGGATAGCTGTTCATGCCTTTAAGTATTTTAAACCTCGCCTTCCAGACACCAAACGTCCGTTCAATATAATTTCGCAGCGAAGAATGCGTGTAGTTAAATACCTCCCTTCGGTTGCCTAGCCCGGCACAACGTCTTCGATACTCTGGTAAATGATACGTCTCCCGTCTAAATGGGCTCAGGAAACCATCCTTATTGGCGTAGCCGGAATCTGCTAAATAAAATTTTCCTGTCATATAAACACACGGCATTAGGAGAAGTCCAATATTTTTAACCTAAGTTCGTATATTTAAATTATGCAATAATGGGACAATTACAATTACCAGGTGGGGGCAGTGGGAAACCATGGAATGATATTGCCTCGTCCAACATTCTGGTATCATGGCATGATCCCTCATATCCGGCCAACATGTATGTAAATTTCATATCAAACGAACAGGCCGCTAAAATATTCTGCGAGTGAAACCCTTTACGATTAATCCAACCGTCAGCATTCTCGCGCCTTGGGACACATGGGACGTGTGTCCCATCAATAGCACCAATACAACCCTACATGACCTATTAGAATATTCAGTAAGCGTAACATCATGAACAGTAAGGGGATATTATTAATCGAAAACCGTTCGATATGAAATTAGAGAACATCGTTGACGTACATCAAACCATGGCCGATATTTTTCCGCATGGTCATTTATCAAATGTTGCACCGCCGTGTAGTCAGGTGGTCGGATGAATTCGTTCTTCAACGCACAAATAACCTTCAACACTTTAAAGAACCAACGTGATGTTGTTTCTTTAGAATGCTGAAATAAATACGAAACGTGTCGGTTTGTAGCGCCTTGTGAACAAATGGTTAAAAAATGAATAACTGCTCGTTCACATTCATGTTATTAGTTGGCGTCAACAATTCCCGACTACCCAATAAGCCACTTAGTACTCTGAAGGTTGATGATTTCATACTGATCATTCCTTGAATTACGTCGTCATGGCCATTTAGTATCTCCTCCACACGCATGCTGCCAGTTAGGATTGAATTATGCATTGAATGTGTTACTCGTCGCCTGTTACGCCGACTATTTGCCACAGATACCACTGCCTTTACAAGCAAATCGTCATCGTCGCATTGTTCGTTTGTTGCGGCTTGGGCGTCCTCCTCATTATCAGGTGCGGATCCGAACCAGTTCATTCCTGTAATTTGTTGTCGTTGAAAATGCACTATTTTACCTGTTGTAGATCAATTATCTGAATACAATTTTAAATTAGTCATCATGGCGCACATGTATTGACTATATTTTCCGATTGTGTCCACCTATTAATATAATTGTTTGACGAATTACAAACCCGTAGTTAACAGGCACGCAATTATGCATAATGAAAATTAATGTAATCATGAAACATAAATTGGCTTAGCAAACAATCTGGGTAAATTATCAGTCAAATAAGGTTAATACATATAAAACGTAAACAAGGCACCAATAAACGAAAAGAAAAAGTTTAACTCTCAATGTTTTGTCTAACTGAAATGAAACGGGAAAATAATGCTCCTATAACATAAAAATCAATTCGGCGGTGGCATCTGGGTGGACACAACTGAGGCAATAATGCCCCTCCGGTCGCCGTCGTCAAGCAGACAGAATGGACGCTGAAGCCGCGGATGAGCATCGAAGTAGTGCCACATTATCGTTCTCTGATATTGTGGAATACCCATCTCCTTCATGATATTCATGCAGTCCAAGATGTGATCTTTCTGGCTGGTTTGGTCGCGGAAATGATTCGCTATTTCCTGCATCGCCTCGAAAGTCATCTCATCCGTCGCGTCCCTTTGTTTCCGCTTCCCAGCACTCCCCCGTGACCAGGATGGACCACCTTCATCATTCACAACTCTCGTGTTAGCCTGCCTCCGCGCACCAATGCTCGGACTAATTTCCTCCTCTAAACCCGGCTGTGTTTCGGACTGGTCCATGGAGAAATCAAAATTGAACGATGGCGTACTTCCACCTCCCATCGTAACAGATCCGAAACCCGAGGCACCTGCTGCATGGTTTTTTTCAAAAATGTTGTAATACAATTCCTGATTGCGAAGTCCCTCGTAGCGGAGATGGGTACACTCCTTGTTATCCTGAAAAAATCAAACAATTAACTTACGTGATGTACTGGTCACTTTGGTATTCTACATAATATTATAGAAGGCAATTAGGAAGTTGGATTACTTTGATGAAGTTGTGCCACGTTTTGTCCGAGCAAACAACCGTATCCGTCGCCGGATCATATCCAAGGCCGGTGCGGGTTTGCAACACCCTCCAACCCCTATAAATCTTTCTCATGCGCTCTTTTTTTGTATATAAAGTGGATGCCAAAGCTTGCACACCGCCAAAACGAGGCCCATAGCTCCAGAATGCTACCTGTTGGCTGCTTCCCGCCAGTTGCCGCCAAGTGATCAGCAAGTTTTTCAAGGAATAATTTTTCCTTGGCGTCGGTCCATACGTACGACTCACCGGATGCTTTGCGAGGCATTTCCTTAACGCAGGAAAAAGAAAAATATCAAATCATACAAATAAGGCAACATGTATTGGCAACAAAAGTTGGCTAAGAATGAAATGATCAAAAATTGCATCTGAGGCATGTCAATGACACGATAGCATGGCAACTACCAAGGCTTGGACCGCCGGTAACTACCTAAATGATATCGGGTTAATGACGCACTAGTCAGATGAAATTACAATCTGACTCGATGGGCATTTATCATCATAGCCCCTCGGATGGATCATCTTGGCAGCCTATGAATGATAAAAAAGGTGCCAAGATCAACCCAAAATCAAACCTGAAGTGACCAACATGAAAAAATCGGACCATAGGCATCACAAGGGCATCAAGGAAGAACAAACACACAAATATAGGGCTAACCAAGGCAGCATAATGGCAAAATCAGACCATAGGCAGCACAAGGGCATCAAGGCAGCACAAACACACGTATATAGTGCTCACCAAGGCAGCACAATGGCAAAATAAGACAATAGGCAGCACAAGGGCATCAATATATCCCACACCAAGGCAGCACAATGGCAAAATCAGACCATAGGCAGCACAAGGGCATCAAGGCAGCACAAGGGCATCAATATATCCCACACCAAGGCAGCACAATGGCAAAATCAGACCATAGGCAGCACAAGGGCATCAAGGCAGCACAAATACACGTATATAGTGCTCACCAAGGTAGCACAATGGCAAAATAAGACAATAGGCAGCACAAGGGCATCAATATATCCCACACCAAGGCAGCACAATGGCAAAAACACACAATAGGCAGCACAAGGGCATCAATGTGGCTCAAACACACGTACATAATGCAAATCAAGGTAGTACAATGGCAAAATCAGACCATAGGCAGATCAAGGGCATCAATGTGGCTCAAACACACGGCAATAATGCTCACCAAGGCAACACAATGGCAAAATCAGACAATAGGCAGCACAAGGGCATCAATGTGGCTCAAACTAACAAATATAGCCCACACCAAGGCAGCACAATGACAAAATCACACCATAGGCAGCACAAAGGCATCAATGTGGCTCAAACTAACAAATATAGCCCACACCAAGGCAGCACAATGGCAAAAACACACCATAGGCAGCACAAGGGCATCAATGTGGCTCAAACACATGTACATTATGCAAATCAAGGTAATACAATGGAAAAATCAGACCATAGGCAGATCAAGTGCATCAATGTGGCTTAAACACACGGCAATAATGCTCACCAAGGCAGCACAATGGCAAAATCAGACAGTAGGCAGCACAAGGGCATCAATGTGGCTCAAACTAACAAATATCTCCCACAACAAGGCAGCACAATGACAAAAACACACCATAGGCAGCACAAGGGTATCAATGTGGCTCAAACACACGTACATAATGCAAATCAAGATAGTACAATGGCAAAATCAGACCATAGGCAGATCAAGGGCATCATTGTGGCTCAAACACACGGCAATAATGCTCACCAAGGCAGCACAATGGCAAAATCAGACAATAGGCAGCACAAGGGCATCAATGTGGCTCAAACTAACAAATATAGCCCACACCAAGGCAGCACAATGGCAAAATCACACCATAGGCAGCACAAGGGCATCAATGTGGCTCAAACTAACAAATATAGCCCACACCAAGGCAGCACAATGGCAAAAACACACCAAAGGTAGCACAATGGCATCAATGTGGCTCAAACTAACAAATATAGCCCACACCAAGGCAGCACAATGGCAAAATCACACCATAGGCAGCACAAGGGCATCAATGTCGCTCAAACTAACAAATATCTCCCACACCAAGGCAGCACAATGGCAAAAACACACCATAGGCAGCACAAGGGCATCAATGTGGCTCAAACACACATACATAATGCAAATCAAGGTAGTACAATGGAAAAATCAGACCATAGGCAGATCAAGTGCATCAATGTGGCTCAAACACACGGCAATAATGCTCACCAAGGCAGCACAATGGCAAAATCAGACAGTAGGCAGCACAAGGGCATCAATGTGGCTCAAACTAACAAATATCTCACACATCAAGGTAGCACAATGGCAAAATCACACCATAGGCAGCACAAGGGCATCAATGTGGCTCAAACACACGTACATAATACAAAGCAAGGTAGCACAATGACAAAATCATAAAATGGAGAATCAACACAGGTCCAACGCAGCACATAATACAATCAAGTGCAAGACAAAAGCTTGATCACTGCAATTGCTCTCGAAACCTCAAACACATGGCGAAATCAAAAATCATATAGTGCGATTTAGGGGAAGAATATATACTAGGGTTACCGAATTGGAGCCCGAGGATGAGTACCCAGTGGAAGGAGTCGGATTCGGGCACGAGTTGACTGGTTGGCGATATGATTTCCGAAATTCAAAATACTGGGTTATCCGGTCACCGGCTCGCCTTCTTCTCCCAAGCCTCACCCGGCACCTCATCTGCTTGAAGGGGACTGGGCGAAGGCAAACCCTAATCGATATAAGCGAAGGGAAGAGAGGAAGGAGGACCATTAACCGGAGCTACCCCTGGGCAGCAGATGGCCGATGGGATGGGTGCATAGCGCACAGAGCCCCTGACAGCAGCACATGGGCGCCGGAGTTGAGGAGGAAGAGAATCGGCCAGAGGGGGCAGGCACGGAGGAGACAGAGGAAACAGGGAAGATTCGAGAAACAGTAAACATAACTCGAGTCACTGTATAACGGTTCAGCCTAGCACTGAAGCTGAACAAGGGTGCCAAACAACAAGAGTTCAATTCAAACTAGGAAAACAAGGTTCGAACCGGAGCCCCAAACAGGGGCTATATTAAAATAGTAAAAGTGCTATCTTATTCACTTACATGTGGTATCTTCTTCTTTTTTTTCTTTTCCTTTTCCCTTTATTTTTTCATTCTCTCATATTTTTTCATTTTTTTAGCCTTAATTGAAACCATTTTTCTCAAATGAATCCCTCTCTAAAAATTTTTCCATTTACACGTTCAACTACTTTTTTCTTAAAACATCTCACAAATAACTTCCATTTGATTTACTCTTTTTTTTTTTTCAATTGTACATATACAAATAAAAAAACATGCTTTATTAAAATTTTTTTAGCATTCAAACATCATCTAATTTTCAAATAATTTTTTTTATTTAAAACAAGAATTTGTTTAAAAAAAATAAAAGATTTAAAACATAGTACCAAATTGATTTACATTGGGCACAGCTGACCATTGTAGCTGGTCACCACCAGTACCACTTTGACACTGCTCAGCTCATTTCTCAGTAAGCTTGCTTCTCCATCCCTCCCTCCTCCGCTCAAATACCTTCTACTTCCATGGCGAACTCTCACCGGACTCTCTCTCTCCTCTTCTCTCTCTTCCTCCTCCACCTTCTCTCAACCCCAACCCCAACCCACCAACTCCCACAAGAACCAGAACCAGAAGAAGAAGACAACCCAATCACCCGCTTCCAAAACTACCTCCGAATCAACACCGCCCACCCCAACCCCGACTACTCCTCCGCCGTCGCCTACCTCCTCTCTCAGGCTAACTCCCTCGGCCTCCGCGCCCGGACCCTCGAGTTCACCCCCGGCAAGCCCCTCCTCCTCCTCTCCTGGCCCGGGTCCCACCCCTCCCTCCCCTCCCTCCTCCTCAACTCCCACCTCGACTCCGTCCCCGCCGAGCCCTCCAAGTGGGCCCACCCCCCCTTCTCCGCCGCCAAATCCCCCGACGGCAAGATCTTCGCCCGCGGCGCTCAGGACGACAAGTCCATCGCCATGCAGTATCTCGAGGCCATCCGCAACCTCAAATCGAGAAACTTCCGCCCCATCAGGACCGTCCACGTGTCCTACGTCCCAGACGAGGAGATTGGCGGCCGTGACGGCGCCGCCAAGTTCACGGCCTCCGAGGACTTCAAGGCCCTGAACTTGGGGTTCATGTTGGACGAGGGTCAGGCCAATCCTGGCGACGAGTTTCGGGTGTTCTACGCCGATCGGTGCCCGTGGGAGCTGGTGATCAGGGCTCAGGGAATGCCTGGACATGGTTCGAGGATGTACGATAGTAGTGCCATGGAGAATTTGATGAAGGGCGTTGAGATGATCACCCGGTTTAGGGACAGCCAATTCGATGTTGTTAAGGCCGGTAAAGCGGCGAATTCGGAGGTTGTTTCGGTTAATCCCGTGTATTTGATGGCCGGGATTCCATCTCCCACTGTGAGTTTTTGAGCTTTGGTCTTGTGGTTATGGATAATTCAATGCATTGGAGAGTTATAAGGTTTGATTAGTATTATTTAAGAGCAATGACAATAAAAATGAAGAATAAATATGTATAGAACGCTCAAGCAGGATAATAGTGGTTCACTCTCGATGTAAGGTCGATCTGCGTGCTGATTCTGCGTTAGACACTCACACGCAAAGGCACAAAATTAGATTTTCTAGACTGATGTGAAGACTTTAAAAGAAATGCTTCGGTATTGTATATGATTTGTAAACAGCAAGAATAGATACTTCATATCCTCATTTAATTGTATAGGTTTTAAACTACTATCTTTTTCCGTGAGAAAATGGGACCTAGGGGTCAAAAGTAGATGTTCAAAATTTTCTGCAAACTTAAAGCAATGTTCTAGTGTTTGATAAAATAATGGTTGAATTGTTGAGGGAATTTATGATGACCAAAATATAGATGTTGTAATTTCTTTAAGGAGATGTTATCTTTCTTCAACTATGAATTATGTGGGTTGTGAGTGTGGAATGGCTGCTTGTTGATTTTGCATTTTGGTTATGGTAATGTTGTGGTTTGTTACGAACAGGGGTTTGTGATGAATATGCAACCTTCGGAGGCGGAAGCAGGGTTTGATGTCAGATTGCCACCGACGGCGGACTTGGATCTTATAAGGAAAAAAATTTCCGAGGAATGGGCACCAGCAGTGAGGAATATGACCTACACGGTGAATGATTCTCTCTAATCTTAACCGATTTACTTGGTTGATTTTTTCCGTTTATGATTGACTTCGTTTCTTGAAGAACAATGTGGATTCACGAGCAGTGAGAAAAATAAGTAGTGCTAATCATGTTGGATTTAGAATTTGTTCATAATATTGGTTTACAAAATTTTTCTTGCTTTTCTCGGAAACTAGTATTCTTAAAGTTTAGGAATTTTTAGATTTTCCATAAATGAAGTGATTGTCCTTGGATAATTTTGGTTATATCTGCATATCAGAGGATGGAACCTGTAAGTTTAATGGGATATTATTACCTACTGAAGTGTAATTTTTATTTTTCTTTTGTCCAAATGCTACTATTTGAAATGTGGTGGAACCCAACTGGAACATTGTTTGTCTTTCAAAGATTTGAATATCATAACGTCAAATAGTAAGGCTTTTACTGTGTACTCTGAAATCTAGCATAACGATCTCAATTGATTATTAAACTATACATAAGATCTATGTCAAGTGATTGTACAACTTCTGCAAAGTATGTTGCGATTATGATGCCAAAATGATTAAACATGAGTCCTAAAACTTCATAACTCTTGAGACTTGTGTTGCATCAGTTTTATCTTTTATTTGCTCGTGTTTTCAGTCTATTCAATTCGAGACCACAGTCCTCCTGAGAAAAGTATGTTTAGTGCTGTGAGGCATTGATGATTAAAGCTTTTTCACTGGCAACTCAAGTAATTTTTATGCTAATTTTGCAAATGGAATTGCAATCTTAGAGAAGCAATTAATGTCCTGTATTATTACTTAATAAGCTGTAGAGGTCTCCTTGTAGGATTGAAACCTATATACTCCGAGGGCCTGTCCGTTCTTCTGAATTTTGTTGTCTCGTTGTAGGCTTTCTAGATGTAGTAAAACTAGTTCCAGATGTACATGCAGATAAAAATAGGTTTGTTTCATTTATGTTGATTTCTTTTGGTAAATTATATTTTTGATGGATAACTGGACAGCTTTCACTGAAAGATGGCATGCACTTTAATTCCCTAGAGGCAAAAAATAAACAAACAATAATCCCCTGTTTCTGTGTTAGAAACTCATATTATAGGTATAAATATCTTCCTTCTACATCCTCTATTTGTTAGTATGTTCTGTCTAACTTGCTAATGGTTTTCGGTTGAAATCATGTCCACTCTTCTCTTTGTAAAGATATTTCAATCTATATTACTCTGTTGTGTTTAAGTTTTGCTCCTTTTGAAAGAGAATCATAAGCCAATGAATACACTACTTCCATGTTTTTTGATAAGTGATACATTACTTCCATGTTAACAATTAAAAGGGGAACTAAATAATTTTATAGGGCTATGCTATTCCAGGACGAGAAAAGTTTATGTCATCTAATTTTGCCAGATTGCTGGAAATTGAAGCCAGTTCATTTAACATTTTTCTGCTTTGTTGATTGGTGATGGCCCGGTAAGGAGGAACTAGGCTCCACTCATTGGTTGAACCATTTATAATGCAATGCAATGGAAACTTACTAGCAGTTGCAGACCAGTAAACAAACTCTATAATCTTTATTTTTCTTGTTTCTTTTACCAGACTTTCTGTGTTTTGTAAGTACATGCAATTTTGTAAGTGAGACATGGGCACAAGCTTTTAACCATTTTAATAATTCCGTTTCATAAACAGCCTTTTGGTTGTTTATTGTTTTCATTTCTTACATTTTCTCTGCAGCTAGAGAGAGCATATGTAAAAGAGAAGTTCTGATGACACTTTTATGCATGGCAGATACGTGAGAAAGGGCCCTCTAAAGACTACCTCGGTCGCCCTCTATTAACACTGACGAATGATTCCAATCCGTGGTGGCTCGTTTTTAACAAAGCTATCACAGCGGTCGGAGGGAAACTTGCAAAGCCTGAAATCTTGCCTTCATCCACTGACGCGCGATTCATTAGACAGTTGGGAATACCTGCCCTTGGATTCTCCCCTATGACGAATACTCCAATCTTACTGCACGATCATAATGAGGTTTCACAAGTTTCCAAATCCACTTTTATGGTCCAGTTATCGCCTTGTTCCTTTCTCATTGCATAAATTCTTCTTGCAGTTCTTGAAAGACACTGTATATCTGAGAGGCATAGAGGTATATGAATCCATAATCAGCACTTTAAGCTCTTACCAGGAAGCATCTAGTTGAGTGCTTTTGTTATCCATTTGCAAGGAGCCAACGACGACAATCGTCAGCACGGGTAAACACGACGAGCTGTTGTTTCTTACTGAAACATTAAAATACTTTATCTTTTAAACATTCACTCGGTAATAAACCCGGTGCCTTGAAAATGTACGAACTTATGCAAATAACCTTACCAGATAAACATATTTTACTTGTATCAGATAAACATTCACAGGTCTGATATTTCACATAACTCAATGTATTACTTGTATGTCCGAATGAAGAGGAATGAACTTATGCGAATAACCTTACCACGACGATGTTTTGTGACGTGGTATGACAAACTTTCCTTGAAAACTAGTACTTATAGTTGTGCCAATAAATGTACCCTTTCAAATGGCTGCATGGTACTAGGATGAATTGTTGTAACTTGTCTACAAAATAATAGAATGAAACTATTTCTGTTGCTGATTGGATTTTCCAAAGGTACTTTTGGCATATGCATCTTTGTACCCTAAATACAGTGATGTCAAGCCTGATAAACATGAGTACGGGTGTTAATGTGGGGTATTTAGCACTGATGTCCTTGAACTTGTCATCCTTTGACAACATGCCCTCCAAACTTTAATTCTGGCAGTTTACTCCTGAACTTGTTAAATTATTGCAATGTACCCCATTTAGTTAACTTTACGATAGATTAAAGATTTGCATAAGGTTTTTTATTAAATCTGAAAATTTTTGGTTGGAAATGAGGTTTTATGTCTCCCCGTGAGGCGGACATGTGCTTATTGTGATTAATTTAACAGAAAATTAATCCATAGGGGGTATATTGCAACAATTTAGTAGGTTCATGGGAAAAATAGTTAGAATTAAAAGTTTGGGAAGTAAGTTGTCAAAATGTGACAAGTTTAGGAGGGCATCAATGCTATATTTCCAGTGAATGTGTTCAGAATTGCAGTAAGCGAATTAGAAAGGTAATTCTTCAAGTGAAATTTTTTTTTTTGGGTAAATACTTCAAGTGAAAAATTTCTGCTACTTAACTATTTTTACTTATAGTTCCTAACTTAAAAGAATGCAAAAAATAAGATTACTGCATAATAGTGGCTTCACAATATTACCATGTGGCTTTTTTCTTCTCTGTCTTTCTTTCATTATTTGGGTCTTCATGAGTTGCATAGAAAACTATGAGATTTCCAATACAATCCAGTGGGTTTTAAATATATTGATTAAGTTTGACGTCACACTCTATTTTCTTTTTTTTTTTTATTTTATTTTTTATTTTTGAAGGAACATCACACTATATTTTCTCCGATGGAAATTGAATATTATCAATATTGGTGTAATTTTGATTTTGATTTGGATTAAATTGATTTTTGTTTTTAGTCACCAAAACATTAAAACGTCCTAGAACCAGTATCGAATTATTACCTTGTTCCATGATAGTCCTCTCCAAGACACTGTTAAAAGCTAGACTATAATTACCTTAATCAGAGTTAATTTTGTCATTTTCACGTTCTGGATTTTAATCTTGAAAGTTGTAAATTCTCAAAGCACTTGCGCTCAAACACTACAAATTTAACCTTGATTAAAACACATTTGATCTTCATGTAGTAATTACAGTTCAATTTCTAATAATTTTTGGAGGGAAGGCTACTATGGGGACAAATTAATAGTTTGAAAACTAGTTCTGAAACGTTTTAAAGTTATGGGGACCAAAATTGACTTGTACTTATAATTCGAGGACAAAAAATGAAATAAACCCTTGTTTTCTAGTTCTTGAAAATGTATGATACACTGTAACATGTGCAACAAATTTCATTGCAATTGATTTTTTTTTTTTTTAATATGACCAATTGAATGTTAGAATATTTACAAGGCTTTCTATCATTGAAAATGTAAAATTTTACCCCAGTTTAAAAAAAAAAAAAAAAAAAAAAGGAGGTTTGGTTCAAGCTGAATTTGCTTCATATTGACCTGAAGGTTACTCTATTTATTTATGAAGTGGTTTTGTTCAGAAAGTCACCCATCCACGTGAGAATACACCACCAAATCCAATTTTCAACCACGTTTGTTGACAAAAATATTCACTTGTTTTGAATCTTCCAATCCTTCTCATAAATTTTTACTTTTACCAGATTTTTTCAGTCTTCCTCAAATTAAGCATATTGGGACTAAATCTTCAAAGACCCAAAAAGTGGAAATTTTAAATGTTGTGACGGTCTAATTGATTTTAATCAATGGTGCGTATAAGGGGATTGAAACACATTAGAATAATGCTATTTATCACTGGTTGTTGTGAGTACTATATATGCACCGAAATTGTATAAATTAAAAGCCAAATTGGTTGGCAAGTCCTTGAAACTTGGAAGTTCATAACCTGCTCTCACCCTTCTGGATTGCTCTCTGTGATAGTCTCGTCTTTGACATTTGGATTGAAGACGCTCTAACTAAATTATGGCCTCGGTGTGTCCCGTTAGGGGATATCTCAACGGGTGGGAAGGGAGGTTCAGGAATTTAAAAATAATAATAATAATAATAATAAAGCAGGTGTCCATAGACCCTGTACCAAATAGGTACCTACTTTACCCTTCATGTCCTTTCTCAACTCTCAATGTGTTCCTCATCTCTCTTGGTCAAGTTGTGTTGTGTCATTGAGGGAATGATCTCACCTATAGTTTTCAATTTCGCACACTTGAAATTCTTGTATAAAAATCTTAGATCATAACCGTTTACCAAAGCCTAGGTTTATTCCCCAAGTTGTTCGGTAATCTCATGTTCTAGTTAACTGGTGAACGTGTTTGCGACTAAAAAATGCCATGAATTTCTCGGGTTAGAGTTGGAAAAAATGGGTGTGGGTTGTATTTAGATCGGACTAAAATTGTCATGAAAAAACCGGTCAATTAGGGATTAGACATGCCTAACTCAACAATGACACATAATTTTCTTGACATATTACTTTGTTATGAACTTGATAGTTAATCTCATAATGTTGTAATCTCATTTACTTAATTTTGACAGATATTATCATATTTTAACGGGTTGTAAAATTTTACTTTTTAAAAAGGTATAAAAAAAAAAAAAAAAAAAAAAACAGAACTCAATAAACGTATATTATCTTCGTGCCATTCTCATATCACTGGTCTTATTCGGATGTGTTATGTCAACTTGTGAAGTGGTGATGTTGCGTTCTTGTTGCGTTTTTTTTAAAATATTTTTGTGTCTACGGAGGATTAAAATCAAGGTAGAAACATTCAAAATGGGATACTAAACAGACATACGTATCTAGGTAAAGATATGGGCAAAATATATATTTGAAAGATCAGGTCATCAAAGTTCATCCCCTTCCTCTAACCTAAAATTTAAAGCAAACAAAAACAGCTACCCACCCCAGAGAAGCGTAAGCCACTGCTATGGATATGGTTGTGGATACCCTCCTCCACTCTTTCCAGGAACTTTCTTTATCCATCTGTCCATCAAAAACCCAAAGAATAAAAAAATAATAATAAATTAATTAAAATAAATAAATAAATAGATAAAGGGAATTGATTCTTTCTAATAGAGCTTGGGCACATGGATCTTGCCTCTTCATTATGTGACATACTTACCAATCCAATCTCTGCCCATTATGCTATATTTCTTTATTATAAAGTTCATTATATTATCTTTATTTTCATCATTATTATTTATTATTGTTTTTATTATTACCCACTCAATCCACAGAAACAAAGGTCTTACTTTCTGCAATATGGCTGAAGAGCCCTTTTTTTTTTTTTCTTTTTTTTCCTGTTGCACTAAAAATTCAACCAATGTCATGGGCCTACTACTGCTATCCCCACTCCTCAACTTGCCTGCTCTTTTAATGCATCGAATCCTTTGAATTCATATTCGATGTACGGAAAACCTGTGGGTACGGTGCCAGTTAAGAGAGAGATAGAGAGAGTTTAATTTGATTGAGTTTTTGTAGACACTAAAAGAAGTGCAATATCTTTATGAATCAATATGGATACGAGCACACAACCAAGAAAGAGAGTAATGTTCGCTACATTAAAGATAATTATACGATATGATATAGGAAAAAAAATATACTCTATCAGTAGGTGTGTATTCAAAATGTATTAGAAATTATAAATTTTGCATGTAATTTGATCATACCTAACGTTTAAAAACATATATTACTAGTATGATACCTTACTGTAAAAATATCCAATTTTAATTTTTGACAAGTTAGTTTTGTTAGTTTTAATTTTTTTTAATTGAAAAATATAAGTATGAGTAGATAATTAATACACATACTATCAGCAATTGAGCCAACCCAACTTGTTATTTCAATGGAAAGTGTACACTAAATAAGGAAAATTTATATTTAGATTATCAAACTTGAAAAAAAAAAAAAAAAAAAAGGTCAAATGGATGGAAACTTTTACTAAATCGGGGTTGATTATCATGGTAGTGTCTTTAATATTATTCTTTCAAAATAGAGGCTTTTGTTTAAGGAAAGAGTTATTTTCGTGATCAGAAACAGTAGATTAAGGCAGGAGGCAGTTGCATTGGATGACAGGAGTTTTCTCTAGTTATTACGTAACAAAGAAAAAAAGCTTCAATTAAATGCCATCTTTCTCAACAAACAACTACTTATAAAATATAAATGAATCACAAAGAAAAACATCTGTCTGACTTTTCCTTTCTTTGAAAAGGCACTTTCAATTCAACTCACTTCAAATTGGTCCTTACATTCCATAAGGATTACAACTCATATCCCAAGAAGCAGCACAAAATTGGTCACTTTTTTCCATCTGAGTAATTTTCAAAATGCTCATTTGCATTATTACTAGATTCACCTTCTAAGTGAGGTTCATATGTTTTTGTCGGTCCCGACTTGGGGCCAACGTAATAAATTAATAATTCAATAAATTTATAAGATGACACATTAAAAAAAAAAAAAAAAATCTTACAGGACTCACTGAATATGTGTTAATAATTTCCTAATATACAAGAACTCTGTAAATATATATGATCAAACAAAGAGACCTTTGCAAAATATTTGTCTATTTATTTACTTCAATATTTAGTTTGATTCGATATTCTTCATAAAATGTAATTATTTTAGCACATTGAACAATGTGATGTTGTATTTTGTGAAACATAAATTTTGGTTTGGAAAAATAAGTAGTGAAACAAAATGCATGAAATATTGTTATGTACTAAGTAATTTTATATTTTGAAAACCGAAGTACATTCATCAATTTTACTTGGTGCAACAAAATACATAAAATATAGTCGTAGTTCGTAAAACAAAATAATAAAAAATTAATTTACAAAAGTTTTTCTGTATATGTGTATATATATACATATATATGCAAAGGCGGAGGGGCCATTCAAATTTTTTGTTCTTTTAATTTTGCCTAAATTTTTTTTAATTTTTACAATTTGCCTAAACTGAAAATAAAATATTCTTATATAGTCCTTATTTTATCCATATTAAAAATAAAAAATTCTCACATAACCCCCACTAATATTTATTCCGATAAAAAAAGTTTATATTTTTACTACTTTATTCCCATTAAAATTAAAAATCATCACATAAACCCATTAAAAATAAAAAATTCTCACATAATCTCCACTAAAATTTGTTTAATTTAAAAAAAAAAATTAATATACACCCCCACTTAAAAAAAAATTTCTGGCTCCGCCCCTGTATGTATGTATGAATATCCTCGTTCCAAAGTGAATGGGTTCCACTTGCTTAATTTGTAAATGTCATATACTTCTTAATTATAGACTTAACCTTCTAGCTAGGAGTTTAGGCAGATGAAGTATTAATAAAGGTTATATTAGATAAAATAATAATATTTTTATGTTAAAAGGCTGACTTAGAAGTTAGCTAATTAAATATGATTAACTAACCCAAGTTTCTAGTAGTGATCATCTCACACAAGTCAAAACCAGCTCATAATGCACTGTAAATCCCACAAAACACTTCTCAAAAGCATATTTATTATCCCATGGTCAAACAAAACCATCTTTGACAAAACAAAAACTTCTGTTTCTTCAAGTGAATAAGGTCAAGCAAATTCAGCCATTGGGTAATCAAACCCATCTACTGCATTTCCATATGAAATTTCCTCCCAAGTTCCAAAATAAAACAAAGCAAAACAAAAAAAAAAAAAAAAAAAAATGAATAAAGAAATTATATAGGGGAGTGTGGCATGAACATGTGAAGTAGTCATTAAAAAATTGCGTGACATTGTTTATTGTGACTTGTACTGTTAGCTTACCTGATAATATAATATTGATCAAATTAAGGTACTTTATTTAATTATTAATTTTTGCGTAAATAGCAAAATACAAAGACTCTTTTGTGTTTCCTTTCATGGTTCAGTTTTATTAGGGATTCATATTTATTGTCCATTTTCTTGTCTCATTAGGTGTGTTTTTAATTAAATTTTGACATCTCGGTTAATTAATTAATTTTAGCATTTAGTTTTTACTAACGTAGTGAGATTGTTAAATTTAAATGATATGATAAATAAAATTTTGCAAAAACAATAAATCTGGACTCTTTGATTAATGATCAGAAAAGATACCTTCATTGCCTTGCAAAATGAAATTAATGCCAAAAAAATTATTATTATATGACATTATTTATAATTTTTTCGTATTAGTGTGTCCAGATTGTGCCTGTCAGATTTGGAAGGAAGGAGGAAGGAGGGAAAAGGCAAGGGAAATCGTACGGATTTGACGACACTATTCGTTTCACACACATGTATTATCATTGGATTAAGCAATTCCTGCCTCCTAGTTTGGACCTCTCTCCTTTTCCCATGGTTTTTGTTTTCTTAATTAATATATATATATATATATACATACATATTTTTTTGTTTCTTTTTAGGGAATCCCATTTGTTATTTATTTATTTATTCCGCTGAGCTCCTGGTTCTCTCTTAATTGCTAGGCAGTAATATTAAGTGGACTAATATTTAAAAAAACAAATGTGAATCGACGTGAAGAAAGAAGTAATTGATCACTAATGTTCGCAATTAGTTTCCATGTATTATTAGAACATTAAATAGCTCTCTATATATATACATATGGAGAGGGATTATTTTCCGACATTTTTTTTATACGTCACTTGTATCTTTTTTCGTGATATATTCTACCAATCAGGTAAGTCTAGTTTAACATTTTTCAGTTATATTTGTTCTTGAATCAAAATCTAAATAGTATCATATGGTAAGATTCTAAATAGGAAATTACAAATAAATCATGTTATAATTTTTTAAAAAGAAAATTACAATGGTTTCAGACATAATTTAGCAATAATTACATACCTGATTCCATAATGAGATGTAGAGTTCGAATCCCCCTATTTCAAAATTAAAAAAAAAAAAAAAAAAAACAACATAAAAATTACAAGTGCTAGATTCTTTCCACAAGCCCTGGTGGGGTTTGCTTAGTAGGTGGGAGAGAATAGATTTGGATAGTTCATAGGTTTAAAATTTGATAGTGTTTTCATTTTTTTTTAATAATAGTTATACGTCTCATATCGTTAAAAAAAAGTAGTTTTATATTATAAATAAATCATATATTATAAATGTTAAAACTCATTAAAATCATATAAGAAAGAAAAAAAAAGTATAAAAATGATAGAATCCGATAAAAATATGACTGTTAAAAAAAAGAAAAAAAAAGGAATCCTATCAATAAGTACTTAAATATTTTGTTGTAGAATTCTATTGCCAAACACCCCGTTGGAATTATGACTTTCCTTCATGCTTCATCTACCTGATCTTTTGTGCAAGTTTATGAGTTGTGACAAAGCTTTTAAATAAATAAATAAATAAATAAAACTCGTGCCACAATATGTAATTATTTTATATCATACAATATATAATTATTTTATAATACCTCCCCCAAATATTGTACTTTTTTTAATAGTAAAAACCCAAAATACTGTACTCATTAAATATTCGATATTACACATGAGCATGGCGGTCTAGTACTACATTTTGTACATTAGTGTGTGTAAAGTACTGGCCTTAAATGAATTTTGAGCAAAGTTAAAATGAGAAGAGATGAAAGGTATATACTGGCCTAGGAAAGCAAAAAAGCTGATATGCTAAGGTGTCATTAACTGGACATTGTTGGACTAGGAAAGTGATTGTATTGGAATTTGTCTTCTATTTTCCTGTGGTTAATTAATTTGTTTTTTCACACTAATGCCTACATGTAGTATTGTTCCGTCTACAAATGGATTTCATGATCCAAGGTTTTAATATTGTGTGTATGTGTAAATATATAAAATGACAACTATTATATCAGCTTGACCATATTAAACCTATTCCAATATTTATAATTCTGAACTTTTAAATTTTTCATCAACTTTTATCAAATTCTTAATTATATATTTTTTAATGAGATTTTATTTCAATACAATTGATAATAATTAACAAGAGCGTGGATAATTTTCGTTTCAATTTTATTTCTGATTCCAATAGATATTTTTAGGATGATATTAGATAAAAGCGTGAAGATATTATATATATATATATATATTCTTATATATATATAAAAAAAGAGATGTAATAACAAAACTCGCACAATCATCTCCTAGATCTCTCTCAACTTTTCACCACCGTAGATCCTCTTCACTCGAATTGGTGACTTCAATAAATAATTCATTAATTTGAGTTTCATGTGGCGGTACCACTCAACTCAAAAAAAAAAAAAAAAAAAAAAAAAAAAAAAAAAAGGTTTTAACGTTGCAAGTACTATCGAATTGGTGACTTCAATAAATAATTCATCAGTATTAATTTGCCTTGTTGAGAAAACATTATCATGCGTTATTATTTTGTAAATTAGTGTAGATGTCTGAATTACAAATGGATATAGAGGAAATATTGGAGGCCATGACCTGCAATGGTAGACAACATTGCTGGAAAGTTGACAAAACAACTTTTGAGTACTACAGGGATTAATTGAAGAACTTTATACTAATCTTTTTTCAGAAAAAGGAAAATTCTAGGCACATCTCCTGAGGTAGTCTTATGGTTTGCTATTCCAATATCCGTTTTGATGTGTCCTTTAACTGCTATATTGGGTGTTTAAGGGCCCGTTTGGTTGGTAAGTTCAGTTTAAACTAAACTGTACTTTTTTCATCATGTTTTTTGTCTTTTTCCCAAAAGTTTTTTGTCTTTTATGAAAAAGTCAACAAAAATTACTATGCAAATTTAAAAATTTCAACTCAACTCAAACTAAACTTGTGCACCAAACAGGCCCTAAATTGTTTACGTATGAATACATTCTAATGTGTATTGTGAGAGAGTGAAAGTATATGAAGTAAATAGTAAAAGTAGATTATAAAAAACTGAAAATGGATAATAAAATAAATAAATGTACTGTTTAAATAAAAATGTATTCAAACATAATATATAAAAGAGTTAAATGAGTATTATATTGTATTAAAATTAAATGCGTTATACAAATGAATAGTCTTTTTTAAAAAAAAGGAAAAAGAACTAGTCTTTTCAACCCTTTGAAAGTGTAAAAACCCACGTAATGCCAACTTGATTAAGTCTCAAAGATCCTCCTTTTTTTTTTTTTTCAACACATCCATACCTATGCATGTGGGCTGGAAATTTTAATAATTCTCTGAGAATTTTTTTTCTCTCTTTCTATCATAGGGTATTTTTACTGTTAATAAAGTATTTTTAGTTTAGTTTAGTTTAGTTTAGTTTAGTTTTTCTTCTTAGACAATTTCATACAACATATATTTTTATCATTATTCATTTCATATAATACGAGTTGTTTATAAGCATATACCAATTTAATTGAGATGTGATAAATTTAACAATGAAGTTGACGTTTCCATAGTATACATGGTATTTTGCCTTATGGATAAAACAAATCTTAGTCATTGATTAAATTTATAACAATAAAATCTATAAGTGTTACCAAGCAACATTAAATTGTTAACTAAAATCAATCTAATAATTAAAAAAAAGAAAAAAGAAAAAAGAAAAGAAGTCTGCCCTATTATAGAAATATCCAGAATATATACACACTACTTAAAAAACCAATGGGTTTTTGGTCATATCTTTCTTGTTTATCAAGTACTCATGTTATTACCACATGATTTTTTTTTGTTTTTATTTATTTATTTATCTATTCCGCACTAAGTGAAGATACAACTAGTAAAAACATTATGTATGGCTTATCTTTTCCTGTTATTGTATCAAGAAATTTTAGTGTTTTTTTTTTGTTTTTGTTTTTTTGTGATGGTATCTTGAAAAATTAAAATTCTCCAAAAACAGAAAAGAGAGAAAAACAAGAGTCTCATTAAAAAGTTTGGCATTTTTGCCCAACCAAAGGAGAATCCCCCCACATCGAATAAATAACTCAAAAATTGTAGACAAGTGATGATGACAATTAGGAGAAAGTCAAGTCTTGCAGGCGTAAGCATCAAAGCTATATTACCATGAAAAACAGTTGATTGAAAATATCATCTCTCTCTCTCTCTCTCTCTCTCTCTTATTTGCTAAAATATTTTTGAAGAGAGAGAAAGAATAATATGAGAGAGAGAGAGAGAGAGAGAGTCTATACTCTCCTTTTCATATTTGCATGAGGAGGATCATCAGGAGGGCCAATATAACGCGTTTTTGGAACTGCGAGACAGAGAAAATACAGCTGTGCAGTATTATTTCATTACATATGCAAAAATAAAAATAAAAATAAAATAAAATCACTCTTTACGACATATCTGAATTTATATCTATCCGACTACGCGTGTTGTAATTATTATTATCATTTTTTGGTCTTTTTGCAAAACAGCAATGTAACTCAATTAGTTATATATAAATATATGTATATATATATATATATGCATATATACATATATAACTCAGTTTGTTTTCTTATTAATCCCTTTAAACCTGCAGATCCTGGAAGCTGCGTGGACTGAAGAATCCTATGTTTAGGACCCGTTTGATGTATGAGTTTGAGTTAAGATTTATAAATTTAAATAATAATTTTGATTGATTTTTTCAAAAAAAATAAAAAATTAAAAAAAAAAAGATAAAAATTAAATTAATAGTGATGAGTTTAAACTCATCAACGTGATGAGTTTAAACTCATCAACCAAATTAATTCTTAATAAAAAAAATAGTACTATTTGTCTTCCCATACAGAAACGATTCTCAAAGAGGAAAACTAGCTTTTCCATAACATCATAATTTTTATGGGAAACCCGAGTGGTGGAATTACTAAAACACCCTTCAATTATTTTTTCTTTGTTATATGAAAAAAGAAATAATAATAACAATCAAAATGAAAATAATAATAAGAAAGGGTTGGGTTTTGGCGACTTGGAGAAATGGGGTGACTTGTTGGGTAAGGCAAAAACTCTCTAGAACAAGCATTTAATAATTTTCCTTTTACTTGGAATCTGATAAACCATGTGGGGTTACAGGTTGCATTGCTCATTTATTTCATTTGGAATATTTTTAGACCCTTTTAAAACTTTTGTTACTTCTTTCAAATGAGATTTGCCCCCAAACAAGTGTGCATGTGTGTAACATCAGCCAAATATTATACGCGTTCTAACCGCACGGAAAATTATGGTTGCCAAGATAAATAATTGGAAAATAAATAGATAAAAATTATAAACCAAATTCACAATAAAAATAGTAAATTTAAATTTTTTCGTGCGAGAAAATATTACAACAAAAAAAGTTTTTAAAATGAGTGAAAAAGCAATTTTTTCCTTTTGATATTTTTATCTCTTTTTAAAATGTGTCGTTTTTTTTTTTTTTTTATAAAAAATTTTCCAGCGCCAGGAGTAATAATTAGCAAGTATTATGTTTGTTATCACATCAGTTAGTCATGAGTCATGAGTCATGAGGTACATGATAAATAACCCATTCACCTTGAAATTAATGAAAGGGTATAAATGCCATTTACCAAAAATTTCCCTTTCCCATTCACATGAACTATAGGAAATATCTGTTACCCATTATCATATTCAAAAATAAAAAATAAAAAATCCTCATCTTGTTGGCTAGCTAGCTAGCATGCTTGAGATCTCTCTCTCTCTCTCTCTCTCTTAAACTCTCAAACTCTCAAACTTCCATATCTATAAATACTAGCACCTCCTCCCTCACAACAAGTTCATGCCTCTCTATCCCTTTCCTCACTTCAAACACCAACTTTAACACATATACAACACAAACCAAACTCAAAACCTTTCAAAACCCCCACATCACCAACGCATACATATACATATATATATATTATATTATATATTCCAAAACTTTAAGTTTCTGTTTTCTCAACCAATATGGTGAAGAATATTAGTGAGAAGATGAGTAAGATTCATGAGCAGAAGCAGCAGCCAGCAAAGGCAAGTGGTTCTACTAGTAGTACTAGTCCTGCAGGGAAGAGAAAGTATAAGGGAGTGAGAATGAGAAGCTGGGGCTCCTGGGTCTCAGAGATTAGGGCACCAAATCAGAAGACTAGGATTTGGTTAGGCTCCTATTCCACCGCCGAAGCCGCCGCCCGAGCCTACGACGCCGCATTGTTGTGCCTCAAAGGCTCCTCCGCAAATCTCAACTTCCCTCTCACTACCTCCTCCTCCTATAAAAAAGACGTCGTTTTGTCCCCCAAATCCATCCAGAGAGTCGCCGCCGCCGCCGCAGCCGCCGCTGCCACCAATACTACTACTACTACTACTACTACTTTTGTCAATGACAATAATGCCCTTGCCATTGCCACCGCTGCTGCCGCTGCCGCACCGGATAATGATCTCTCATCATCATCATCTTCTTCTTCCTCCGTCGTCTCCTCACCGTCCGATCAGGTCGATGACGACGTGTCGCTGATGGTGGGCTCTCTTGAAGGGCCCTGCGTGATGAGTGATCATCATCATCACAGTTACGATGTTCATAATAATAATAATAATCATCATCATCATCAGCAACAACAAATGGCCATGATGGAACCGTGGTACAGCTTTGATGACTACTCGCCGAAGTACGTGGATGATCATCATAATCAGATGATGTTCATGATCAACGGCGAAGCAAGTTTCTTGTTTGATCCGCAGATGTTGGTGGAGGATCCTTACGAAGAAAGCGACATCCGTTTATGGAGTTTCTGCTGATGAGAGAAGAAAATATTTTTCAATTTGATCATAATTATATTCATTATTTATTATTTTCCATTTTCATTGAAGATCTTGTTCTTTCTTAAAGATATTACTGACTGTGACCACAATTCATATTATATATTACCTTTGTTGTTAATTAGTAAGCGTCATTTGGGTAAAGAATAATTAAAAAAAACCAAGTTATTAGACTCGCTTCTTTGAGATGAGACATTGATTTTTTTGAACTCTCTCATGTGGGTTTATTTTTATTCTTCATATATTATATTAGTATTTTTTTTATAAAATTTTTCAAAGTGTGTTGTATTATGATATATGGACGGTACCATTGCAAGTTGCATGTAATATCCAATAAGAAGAAGAAGAAGAAGAAATGACTAGTTTATCTGCTTGTCAATTTACTGTCATACGTTCATATTTTCTTTATATATTTATGTATTTAATTTTGTATTAATGTATAATTAACTTCAAAACTAAAGAGGAAATTTCACGCGCTATTTACAGATGTATATTTGTCAGAAATATGCAGATATCTCACTGGAACAAAGCACGGAGCTCGTGGAAACTTGAAACCATCTGAAAGCTAAAAGTAAAACATTAAAAAAAAATACAAATTAATTAGTCCATTTTTCCCATTTGTTTAGCCATACACACACACACACACACACACACACAAATATATTCCTAGTACAGCATGTTATAAGTTATTGAAATAGTTAATTAGCAGTGAGACGAAATTGTCTTATTTGTATCATTTTGATTAATTACTTGGGAGTTGGGACAATTATATGGTGAGTTATTGTCTTGTGAAACTACCATATTGTGAACAGGAAAGTCAAACTAGGTTGGAGAAGTGGCAATTTCTAAGCACTTTCCTAGATGTTATGAGATATATATTAGTGATTGGAGATGATGGATGACAATTTGATCCATCCAGATCATGTATTTTTGTAATCTAATTTAAATTACTTCCATTGAAAATAATATGGGAAGATAAAATATTTCCTTAAATTAAAGGAATCATGTTGTTATATGTATTTGTATGTTGGTTTATATCATTGATGATCACAAGTAACTAATTGGGTCAAGTATGTATATACACACATTAATCAAATATCTTCTTTTTTTCATCTTTAAATATTTATATAAATGTGTGTGTGTGTATGTATATATATATATATATATATATAATCCTGCCTAGTCCTCACCACTGTTAAGTACTTAAAAAAAAAAAAAAACGATATATACACATTTCAGACAAAAGAAGAACATCTCAATTATACACGAACTCGGATTGGTATTAATAAATATGTAAAGGAAAAGGCTGTTAATTTTGTAAATACATTTCGAAGGAAATAAAATAAATATTGTTTTCAGTGTCTAATATCACTAGGAAGGAATACAAGTGATTAGAATGTCGAAACATTTATTTGTGCATTTGCTATTTGATCCATCATTTAGCTAGCGTTGAAAGATCATAAAGTAATATTAAATCCCTTTTCTTCGTTAGAATAAACTATATGCTTATTAATTAACCTTCATAAATTTGAAGAAAAAAAGTGTGGAGGAAATTTTTTTGACTTATTAAATGGTGAAATAATAACAATAAAATAAATCATTCATATTAGCCACAAAATGTGTTTCAAGTATTATCAGCTTGCCTGAACTCTCCTTCTCACGAGATATAGCCTTACATACATACATACATACATACATACATACATATATATACATATATATATATATATATATATAAAACAACTTATGAGGATAATTCAAGATGCTCAGTCTTGCATGCATGTAAATTATATGACGACCAAAAAAATGAGACTTTCATTTGTGACGCCAAACCTCTATTTGTAAAACAAGGGAACTCTCATAATGTAGGCTAGACAAAAGGAGGTGAATTTTTTCAAATAATTACATGTTTACCGGATCTCCTATTCATATATACATGCACATATACATAAATATATATATATATACATATTTTGTTACATATGTTTGATTCTAATACAACGAGACAAACAATAGATATGTATATATATATATATATATGCATATATATATGTATGTACATATGATGAGACGCTTTGAATATATATTGATATATATATATATATGTACGATTGACCTATCGAATTCACAAAAGAACAAAAATCGAATGTGACATTTTGTAGCCAAATTTGGTCAACCACTGTTCTATTTAGTCGAAAAGGGCACATGATCTGTCTTCAAGTGAAATGGGGATATAGAATGAAACGGGAATGGGGTCCCATTCTCGTTTGCCTACTCTCCATTGTATTTGGTCTAATTCTTGTTCCATTATGGGCCATGCTCTCTATGTTAATTGGCAATATATATATATATATATATATATGCAATTATAAGTTCTTTATTTCATAGGGCAAATTGGACTCACCGCAGAGTTCCGGGGATTGAATGAGGGGGTCCCTCTAATATATATATAATATATATATATATATATATGCATTCTTTGGAAACCAAGTTTGAACTTGGTTTTCCAAGTTCAAGTTTTGTCTTCTTCTTCAAAAGTCTTTGTCTTTTTTCCAAAAAGTTTTTTATCTTTTCTGAAAAGTCAACAAAATTTACTATTTCAACTTCAAAAACTCAACTCAAACTCACTTACCAAACCAACCCTATATATATATATATATATATATATATATATATTTCTGATCGTAATTCACAATATCATTTTTTGGGCCCCAAAATGGGCCTAGCATGATTTAGGACCCACATGCATTTTAATACGGAATTGTGGCACATGGATACACTTGCTAAATGACAATTTATATTATGTGATTGATAGCAATTTTGAGCATATCAATTAGTCTGGCAACTTATCTCCATGCAACTTAAACTAATGGCCCTAATTTTGTCAAGGAAAAATGCTTGAGAGCACCAATAGGTCAGCACCACAGTTACATAATTAATAAAAAGTGAACTCGACATGCGTTTGTTTAATAATTCATCCTAAAAACTATATTTATTAAGAGGTGAACAAACATAATAAAGATCTTTTATCACTTTTTTCTTGTCTATTTTTCTGTTTATCGAATAAGATTATGCTGTCTAGTGGTAGAAAATATCGCATCAACTGAAATTTGTATACGTCATAACCGACTTCTTATTAGCCGTAGCAAGATTCTGTCATCGGCGTTGAGGCTTGTCACCGGAGTCGGTCTGCATCCTTCGCCAGAGCTGCAAAGCAGTTATGAGCTTGAAGAAACTAAGATAAAAGGCCCATATATGAAAATTAAATAGATTTGTGGGAAATTGTGGTAAATAGAATTGTTATAAAAATAATTTAAGTAAATAGAAAGTTTTAAAATATTTAGAGTAAATAGCAAATTTATCAGGTAAATGGAAAACATATTTACAAGACATAAACAAATTCTTTACCTAGTAAATTTGATGTAAATAAATCGTTTACCAGGTAAATCTACTATTGAGTCTAAATATTTTAAAAATTTGCTATTTACTTCAATTATTTTATGAATGCTATTTGCTTCTTTCTCCCTAAATTTTAATTAAGATTCTATGATATTATGTTAATTTATTAATTCCTTTAGTAACTTAAGCTATTAAACGTTGGGGTTATTAAACGATAAGTTAATATGTAACACTATTAACAAGTTCTATGTTGAGGACTCATCCACTTTTTATTACATTTAGAACTTACTTTTTGATAGTATTTGGCAATGCCCTTTACTAGTATTGCTCTTTTCAAATTCTATGTTGTGTTTGATTTCGCTCCACACTCTTATACCTTTTCTCCTTTCAATGATTTAGGGTGTGAATTTGCATTTTGGAACTATTCAAATATTGTTTCTTATTATATTAGTTCACAACAAATTTACGTATAACTTGGTTTGAATACATTGTGAGAAATTGATATTCTACATAAACCAATCTATCATATTTCCCTAGTAAATAAGTTATTTATTTATTTATTTATAATAATCAGAATGCAACATTATAAGAGAGATAATGATATATTTTTTTCCTAATTATTATTTCTATCGTGGGTTTCACATGGGGAGAGAGAGAGAAAGAGAGAGAGAGAGAGAGAGAATATGCCAAGTATAAGTTTAAAAATACATAAAAATGTGAGGATTTAATGAAAAGGACAAAAAGGAAAAACAATAGATTCTTTTGGTTGATCATGTGGATACGTAGCACTTCTTGTTTCATGGTCATGGGCATGTTATACTTTTAAAAATTTTCAATTTTCAATTTTCAATTTTTATTCTTATTCTTATTTTTATGCATACCACAACTACAAGACTTATGGAAGTCGATCCGATCCAACATATTGAGCATGCTTGGCATTATTACGACAAATATACAACTTTGACGATCTCAGTGTGTCATGATTTAGCATGGAAAAATTGTTTAGTAGGGTTAACATGTTTAATAATTTTGAAAATTTCTAACACAGTGGAAAAATAAAGGAGAGCTCTAAACAAAATGAAAAACACGAAAAAGAAAAGGCTGCTGGCCTAAACTTAAATCAATTACCGGAATTAAATATTAAAAAAAAAAAAAAAAACCCGATCACCTTTAGATTTCTGCAATTTATATTGAAGTTTTAAATTTATTTCTCACAATAGAATTGGTTGAAAGTAAAAATAATATCTTTACCAAATTACCCTGCTGGTTATAAAAAATAATCTACTAGATTACCAGTAATCTGCAAGTATTCTTAGAATTAGCAGTGATCACCAGCAATTCTGGCCGTCACAGAGTAATCAGTAGATTGTTTTTAATAATCTACCATTCACTATTGAAGACGTCTCCTAACTCTGATCGTCGGATAGCAATCTTGTAGATTTATTGTTTTGTTAATATTCCAAATTACTTTTTTATAAGCAGCATTAGCAACCAGCTTTTAGTGCTTTTCATGTCTCCTCATGTCAGAAGAGTAGAAACTAGAAACCCGAAAAGCCCTTTATAAGAGAGGGGAGAGGTGGTCAGTTAGAGTTGCCATAACGTTGTCCATGTGGACCTTTGAGGCATGCAATGGAAAGTCTAACTAGTTAAGGGAAGTCATGTTAAGAAAGTCAAGACAATAGCGTGTTTGGCTGATTTAATTTATCAACTGCTCTTTTTATATGCAAAATGTTGGTAAAATTCTTTTGATTTCTATAATGTAATTTGTTAGACTTATTTTGTCTCTTTAACGCACTTATAGTTAGCGAATTTTCCGATGGAGTACGAAAAAGAAAATATTTAAACTGCCTTAATTATCATATAAGATTTATCAGATTAATAAATATAAGACACTTTAATCAAAATTGAACGATTCAGAGCTATAATAAAGAATAAAGAATAAAGAATAAAGAATAAAGAATAAAGAACACTCTTACCAGCTTTTTAATATAAGGTAAATGGCCTTGGGGAGGAAAAAGATTTTAAGATGACATTATATTGAGAAAGAAAAATGCTTTGGAGTATAAGTATATATTTAACACCATAATTATAATAATATATAGGGTGTGTCACCTGATGTCTGTGGGTTCTATATTGTGAAAGTACTTATTCTTTATTTATGTATGGTATTTGAACATCACAGGTGTTGTTTAACAGTATGTTTAGGAATGCTTTCAAACTATTAAGTATAGGCCCATTTGTGTGTTTGATCAACTATTGAAGAATTTTCATTACTGAGGCAACATAAATCAGAAATTAAGTAGAAGTTGCTTCTGATATTTCACTTTGTTCAATCACTACTGCTGGAGTAAGCCACACTTAAGAGTTAAGGTAGAATTTGGTACAAAACTAGTCAATAATATAAAATAGTAAACCTAATTATGTATATATATTTGTATTAGGGTATTAAGGTAATCCTATAGTTAACAAAGACATAAATTTATTAGGATATAATTCGAAACTTACTCATCATTTTGAAACTATATTTTTCATATTTGAACTTCAGCTTTCCAAATTCTTATTGACCATTAAAAAAAAATTGAAAATAATATTTAAATCCTCCTAGTACCCTACTTCTAATCTAACTAGGGTTTTTAATTGTCCATAATCTTAGGAATACACCTAACCTCTTTATCTTTTTTTTTTTTTTTTTTCACCTACCAAATCAAGGTCAGTTTTCGATTCCATGACTTTTTTTTGTTCCTTTTTTGTTTTGTTTTTTGTTTTTTTTTTTTACGAGATTCACACATCAATTAAGTCATGGAAGAAACTACCTTTTACATGGTTTGATTGTTGATTTGGTGGAAACTGATGCCTCGAATTTAACTACAGGTCTTATGGGAATTAGATCTTACCGTGGTGATGATATAGTAATGTTTTTGAAGATGTTAGAGATTATGGTAGGATGGTCGTGTTGTTTCTAGGAAGGCTAATCAATTTCTCATTTGTTAGCTTCTTATGCTTTGAATTATGCTATAGATTGTAATTTTGTAGATGCTATCCCCAGTTTCCTAGCATATATATGCTAAACATGGAAAAAAAATATGGTACGGTTAAGAAATAAAAGAGGTTATTAGTGGGTTGAAAAGAAGAGACACATACTATTTTATTGCAGAGATCTTTTTTTTTTTTTTTTTTTTTTTTGGGAAATTAATAACGGGTGGTTTTTATTAGGGTGTGGGGAGAGTAAACTTAAGGTACTGTCATTTGACTCTCATATTTAGGGGTTGTTTGGTGAATGAGTTTGAGTTGAAATTTATAAGTTTAAATAGTGATTTTGGTTGACTTTTCAGAAAAAACAAAAAACTTTTGAGAAAAAAGACAAAAATTGAGTTGATGGTGATGAGTTTAAACTCATATATAATTATTATGTCCTTATAAGTAAATTTAATAAGGACTAATTTAGAGTAATAAAAATTTATTAAATTAAAGTGTGTGAAGAGTAGACCAGGGGATGTCAATAGATTACTAATTAATAAAGTTTATATTTCTTTGTTTGTAAATAAATTTAAATTATATAGGCAAGTAAAAATAAACATCGATACTCCAAATACATGTTGTTTTTAGTACTAGTCCGTAGAAAATTGTAGGTGTAATGATTAGGCCTGGCAATTCGTGTTCGCGGGCCGTGTTCGGGCCAGCCCGATTACGGCACGACACGATTAGCCTCAACACGAACACGACACGATTAATAAACGGGCCAGGAACCTAAACACGAACACGACACGAATATTAAACGGGTAGCACGACACGACACGCGAACACGATTATTAAACGGGCCACGACGGGTTGGCACGAAAACAAACACGTTTATGACCCATTTAACACGAAAAACCCGTTTACGACCCATTTAACACGAAAAACCCGTTTACGACCCATTTAACACGAAACGACTTTTTGACCCGTTTAACACAAAATTATGGATAAAAAATCACTTAAAATTCTAAATTCACTAACACAATAAACTAATAATATTCATATAAAATATAAAACTAACAAGTAGAATTATCAAATATGCATATTGATTAAGACAAACATTTTTTAGAATAAAACATAAGTCTAAGTTGTAGTTGGTGTCCATATATAAATAAGTGAATCACCACCCAGATAAGTCTCAAGTTGTTACATAATCAAGATCCAAAATATTAAGAGAAACATCAAAAGACAACAAAATATTAAAGCAAAAGGAAATGCTTTCTTACTTGAGAATGATAGCATCATAGGTTCCAACTCCACAATTTGAAAAATTGAAGTACAAATTTGAAAAATATAGTTTCAAAATGATGAGTAAGTTTTACTAGTTTTACATCTTAATAAATTTATGTCTTTATTAACTATAAGATTACCTTAATACTCTAATCCAAATATATATACATAATTAGGTTTACTATTTTATATTATTAACTAGTTAACTATAACTATAATTCGTTTACTATTTTTTACTATTTTATATTATTAACCAGTTAATTATAAGAACCTCTCTGTAACTTTAAATATATGTTGTCTCAGTAGTGAAAATTCTTTAATAATTATTTTCTGGTCTTGTATCAAACACACAAATGGGCATATACTTGTTATAAAGAGCTTTAGAATAGTTTGAAAATTCGAACATAAACGTGTTAAACGTGTTAATCGTGTTAACCCGTTTCCGGCCCGTTTATTTTCGTGTTAAACGTGTCGACCCAATTTCGACCCAATTATTAAACGTGCGGTCTAAACCCATTTATTACGTGTCGTTCTCGTGTCGTGTCACCGTGTCGTGCCCGAAATTGCCGGCCCTAGTAATGATTATCTAAATATAGCTTTTAGAATTATATTTTGTTTCCAAATATTACCCTCCCTTTTTTTTTGTTGTTGATAATTTAGAGGTGAAAGATTTGAACTCCATATTTTATAATAATATTAGATGTAAAACTCTTCACTTTATAATGAAATTAGATATAAAATCGATGAACTATATCTACTACTACTCGACTATAGCAATTATATTATTTAAACATGCAATGAATTTTATAATATTGTGTTCAAGACTTTTCAGCATGTACAAATGAAACACATACACTTTACTAGTTATAAATTATAATATGAGTTTCTTATTGTTATGCTATGTCTGTTAGTACAATTTTAGTTTGTTGCTGGGTTCCACCTTAAAATTTTAAGGACATGAATAGAATTGGTTAAAAAAAAAAAATAAAAAAAAATAAAATAAAAAACCCCTTTCGAGCACGACTAACGAAGATGGTAAATTTTGCAACATCAATATATAAATGGAGGATTAGATCTAATTGTTTTCTTTCAGATTAATAAATTGTGTGTTCATAAAATTTCATAAAAAAATTCATGAAAAAATTAATAGATATTTTTTTAAATAATAAATAATAAGTAGAGAGTTATGTAATTACCTCAAAATTCTATTAGTATATGCCATAAGGTCTTGGAAAAAAGTAACTTAGGTGATAGGGGTTTGGAGTATTAGATCTAAATCGTTTCCTTTCGTATTAATAAAATGTGTCAGCATTACAGAATGTAGATTCCATGACGGTTAAAAACCGTCATGGTAACACTTTCACGACGGTTTTCTAACTGTCGTGGAATCTAGAGTTGTGAAATCTTTTCAGATTCTATGACGGTTTTTTAACTGTCATGTAATAGGCAAATGTAAGGCTTAAATGAAGGATTTTAGGGCCATACCACGACGGTTTTACATAAAAAACTGTCGTGGTAGACGAAGCTACCACGACGGTTTCAAGAAATAATATAATTTTTTTTTTAAAACCTACCACGACGGTTTTTGGGAAAAACTATCGTGGTAGGTGAAAATTTTGAAATTTTTTTTGTTAACGTTATAAATATAATCCCACATGCGGCCAAACCTGTGTGTTATGCTTGCAACAGCCCAGCATTCCTACTATTAGTTTTTTTCACACAGATTTGCATGTATAAATAATATCCATATATTTCACATATAATGTTCGTAATTAAAAAAACGTATAGAAATTTTTACAATGAAAAAAATTAAAATCAGGTTCCAGATTTTTTCGTTTTCTTTTTTTTTTTTTTGGGCTTCTCAACACGTATCCACTCGGCATCCAAACAAAGCAAGTGTGTAACATCATCGTCAAAATCATCAATCTCCTCCACCGGTGGCAAACCCTTTGTGAATGAAGGAATGTCGGTGCAATCTTCCATATCTTCTTGGCTATCCCGGATTATTCTTGGCTTCATTGGCACAACTAAAGATAAAGCTAAATTATCGGGATTCATTGTATAGAATACTTGTACTACTTGCGATGCCATTATGAAATGATCATTTTTGTATTCCAATCGCCTAAAGTCCACCACAATCACGCCGTTACTACTAATCTTTACATAATTATTGTCAGCCCACTTGCATTTAAAGAGTGCTATTCGCAAGCCGCAATAATCAAGTTCCCAAATATCTTCAATGAACCCATAGTAGGTCATGGAACTATATACCGGATTCTTGTCCTTTGCGGATGAAATATGCATAGACTCGGCACGGAGAGTCACACCACTATTCTGTATGGGATGCTTCTCATCTCTTTCCCGAGTGTAGAAGAAGTTCCCATTGACAAAATACGATGTATATCTTGTGACTATCGATGACGGACCTCTGGATAGCTTCATTAAGTCTTGCAAAACGCCAGCCTTCATATGCAAATCTTTTTTTATCCACTCCCGAAATGTCCGGTTATGCTCATCTTGAATCCACATCTCACTTCTTCCTTTTCTTGGATTCGCAGCTCTTAATTCTGGCATATGAACCTCAAATAAATGCTCCACTTCCTTAGCATTGTGCAAAATATAGAGATAAGCTTTTTCCCATTCATCTTGATTAACTGGTGAAGGAACGCTCACGGATAGTTCTTTCGACGTCAATAACACACTCTTTGGCAACCCTATCGGTTTTGCGTTTGACAAATACTCCGAGCAAAATTCAACCGATTCCTCTGCTATGTAGTTTTCCACTATATATCCCTCCGGCCTATTTCGGTTCTTCACATAACCCTTTAAAACCTTCATGTACCTTCGAAAGGATACATCCACCTTAAATGCGCCGGTCCACATAACTTAACTTACCGAACTAAGTGCACCGTTAGATGGATCATTATATCAGAAAAGGCTGGTGGGCAAAACTTCTCAAGCATGCACAATATCATCACCAACTCCGATTGTAGCGAATCTAGAATCAGTGGATCAATTACCTTCGAGCATATTGAATTGAAAAATGAGCATAACTTCGTAATTGCATATCTCACATCTTTCATTAAAACTCCCCGCAATGCAAGATGTAATAATTATTGCATCAAGATATGACAGTCATGTGTTTTCATTCCAATGAGCCTCAAATCTTTCATCGACACCAACCTTTTGAAGTTGGAAGAGTACCCACTTGGCACTTTCACGGAAGCAAGCCATTCACAAAGCTTTCTCTTTTCTTGTCTCGATAATGTGTGCTTGGCCGGAGGTAAGTAAGTTCCGTACGATCTTTTCTCGGGGAGTAAATTTGTTCTAATTTTCATCTCTTTAAGATCCAAACCGTGCCTTTTCACCATCTTTAGTCTTATGCGAAATGTCAAGCAACGTGCCAATTATCGATTCACAGACATTTTTCTCAATATGCATAACATCTAAGCAATAACGAACGTAAAGTGACTTCCAATATAGAAGTTCATAGAAGATTGACTTCTTCTTCCAAGGTCCATCGACAACCTGAGCCTTACGTTTTATTTTTCCCAAAACTACTTTCACATCTTTAATCATCTCAAATACATCTTCGCCAGACAAAATCCGAGGAGCGGTTCTTTGTTCGGTATTATCATCAAAAGCCATCTTTTGTTTGCGGTATCGATGATTTTGTGACGAAAATCTCCTGTGACCAAGGTAAACGGTTTTTTTACCATTCTTCAACCGGATGGAAGATGTTTCCTTCATACAAACTGGACAACCTATAGAACTCTTCACAGGATAACCAGATAAGTTGCCAAGTATAGGAAAGTCATTAATTGACCAAATCAACATGGCATGAAGATTGAATGTATCTTGATGGTAAGAATCTCTAACTTGTAAACCATCTTCCCACAAGCTTTTTAGGTAATCGATTAATGGTGCCAAGTACACGTTAATGTCATTCATTCCCCTATTGTTGAGGGTCTGAGATCAATAATGTCAACATCAAGAACTTCCGCTTCATGCACAATTCTGGAAAGAGATTGTAGTTGACAAGTTTGACTGGCCAGGTACTATGCCGACTACTCATGTTACTATGTGGGTTCATTCCGTCCGTCGACAAATCGAGATGTAAATTCCTTGGTTCTGCACTAAAATTTGGATGATTGTTATCAAAGGTCTTCCATTGTGGTGTATTGGCCGAATGCCTAAGTTTGTCATCGTCAACATGTTTATCGTGGTGCATGTCAAATTCTTAGCATGCTCGACATTACGGAATAAACGACGAAAACGTGGGGCTGGTGGAATGTACCATAACACCTTCACCGGCACTCATTTTCTACAATTCGATGGCATCTTGCCCTTCTTCCATCTTGACTCGTTACAAACTGGACATTCATCTAAATCTTCATATTATTTCCGGTAAAGGACACAATCATTTGGACAAGCATGTATCTTTTCATATTCTATTCACAAAGTGCTCAACGTCTTCTTCGCCTCGTACATACTAGGTAGCACTTTGTTATCCTCCGGTAGAATATCTTTTAGAAATTCTAAAAGAGTTGTGAAACTAGAATTCGTTCACCCTCCTGACGCTTTCATATTCCATAATTTAACCAATGCCCCTAATTTCGTATATTTTGTACACCCAACATACAAGGGCGTTTCGGCATCATTAATCATTGCCTCAAATAACTCCGGACGGTGCACAAAGTTTTCTTCCAAATCATTTATCATATTGCACATATCATCACCAACGTCTTCCTCATTAATAGGCTCTTCACCTTTAATACTCGTCGATGTATATTTAATATCGAAAAAATCTTCGCTATGTAAATACCATGTTTGGTAAGAACAAATAATCCCCTAAGCGCGCAAATGCCCTCTAACATCATCAATGGAATGAGATCTATGATTATCACAAATTTGACACGGATACGGAATCTTATCATCTTGTATGTGAACTTTGGAAAATGACAAAAATTCTTCAACACCATTTTCATATGCTTTAGACAATCTATCAAACCACATCCATTTTCTATCCATGATTTGCAAATCCTAAATCAAGAAATCAAAGCTTTCGAAGTCAAAGTGTGCATAATTTTAAATTGCATGCATATCATTTTCATTTAGTTATAATTAAACACTGCTACCGGCGCATTAATTAATTGAACAATTAACAAAAAATTCGAATAAACATAAAAAACTAAGGGCCGGGGAAAAATAACAATTTGATCATGATAAGTTCGTATATTAAACACCCGGCCCATTGCAGTCTTTAACGTGATCAAAAGCAATCCCAAAACATACAAAATTAACATAAAATGATCATAAATAAAAATACAGATGAAAACAACATTAAGCTAAGTTTGTGTGATCATGACTTACAAGATAGATTGATGATCGATGGTAGATGGTAGTGGTGTCATCACATAGTGGTGTACCGACTGTTTTCGAAGCAATCTGGAATGATTTTAGTTCACTGCAGCTGCTGTATTGATGTGGAAATATAAGGGGCAAAAATCGGTTATGGGAAAATATATCACGAATTTTCCAAAACGGTTTCTAAAAAAACGGTCGTGGAATCTATGTTTCCGCGACCGTTAATTAGAAACCGTCATGGAAACTACCGTGCTTCCACGACGGTCTAAAAAACCGTCGTGGAAGCACAGTCCACGACGGTTTTTAAAGACCGTTGTGGAAGCAATGCCTTTCCACGACGGTCTTTGGAGACCGTCGTGGAAGCACGGCCCTTCCACGACAGTCTCCAAAGACCGTCGTGGAAGCCGTTGATTCCACGACGGTCTCCAAACACCGTCGTGGAAGCTACAGCTTACACGACGATTTTCAGAAACTCTGTTTCGCTTCGTGTTTTTGTCGCATTTTCCACGACGTTTTTTAAAAAAACGGTCGTGAAAACTCCGTCGTAAAATCCACATTTTGTAGTAGTGTGTGTTCATAAAATTTCATTAAAAAATTCCTGACAAAATTAATAGAGATTTAAAAAATAATAATAAATAGTATGTCGAGAGTTATGTAATTACCTCAAATTTCTGTTAGTATTAGCCATAAGGTCTTGGAAAAAAGTAAAAGTTACCTTAAACTTTGATTTTTTTTTTCTTTATTTTTTTTTTTTGAAGTTGGGGTAGGGGATTCGAACTCTGCATTTTTAGGTTGATTCAAGTATGGTATTATCGCTAAGTTATGCCTGCAGCCACATAAACGTTGATTTTTTAGGTTTCACCTACTATACTTTTTTTTTTTTTTGTTGAATTTGGAGATGATTGGATTTGAACTATATATCTTAAAATGCAGTCAGGTGTAAAACACGTGTATAATACTAAGGTATATAATTCAAATCCTGTATGTAATTGAGAAAAAAAAATAGACGAAACAATTCATAGATTTCTTAGGCAAAATAATAAAATGTAACAATTTTCTCCCCTAAATTTTAAAATAATTACATATGAAACTAGAGCAGAAATAGTGTTATATGCGATTACAACAAATCTATTTTAATTGAATTCAATTATTTAAACGTCACTTATAGTTTGCTCAATCTACTTACACACATATGATTGCATGCATAATTACGTGATAGAATGACACATTCATTGAAATATCAATTATTGAATTATTTCAATATACACACGAACTAGAAATATTTATATTTATGTGTATATATATACATATACATAGACATACATATATATATATATATATATATATATATATAACGATGAATGTTGCAGCCGAATTAAAGCGCTACTTTCCCATGTCAAATTGACTATGCATATTTCTGCAAGATTCTTTTACCTAACACATGCATTTGTTTAGGAGAGAAAAACCAATTATGTAAAGTCAACCAATACTTATAATTAAATAAGATAGAGTACTAAGGTCAAGCTATTTAGTCAATCACTCGAACTTGGTCAAATTAATGGCTTGTTCACACCCCTTTTATTTAAAAAAAAAAAAAAAAAAAAAAAAAAAAAAAAAAAACAAACTGAGAGAATGAATTGAAACCTACACTCAAATATATTAAAATATAAAATAAAATAAAGGAAAAAAAAAATCTATAAAATCAGATCCAGTCTCAACGACAAGCCAAACAAAAATAAGAACAAAAGAATCGAGCCTCCATAGAAAGCAAACGAACCCAAACTAAACCTGTATAAATTTATCTATATGTTGAAACTATTTCACCATTTCAAACACGAATTCGTCTATAGTTATTTTTCTTGGCCGAATCAACAATTGTCTCTTTGCATGTTGTCGAGTTCCTCCAATTTATCTAAATATTTTGAAACCACTATCTCCTCTTCTTGTTGAGTAAGTGTGTAATTGTCGAGTTTCTTTCTTGAATTGTCATTTCTGGGGTTCTAAGCCTCTTTAACATCTGTTTGAAGAGGGAACAAAAAAATTATGTTGCCCGTTGTTATTGGTTTTTTATTTTATTTTTTTATTTTAAATATCTAGCGGGCATGATTGATTCTTTTAATTCCTCAACTTAATTCGTTCAGGAAAGTCTCACAACTACACATTTGTTTCCTCTATAGCTATATTAGATTGATTAACTACTTGATAATTCTCAATAAAAGGCAGTGTGATTGAAATGGTACCTGATTAATCGGTAATGTTTTTGCTCGCATCCATTGTATTTTGCATTTACCTTAAAATCATTCACGGGTCGGATTCAACTTTTGTGTCATTTTTTTAACCAACTTCTGTATAAATTTATTCATGTCCTCTTTACAATATCTCTTTAATAATTTCATGAACCATCAATTACAAAAAGGATTTCAATAAAAATATGATGACATCAATTGAAAATCTATGTTAATTACACGGCACGAATTATTAGAGTATTGTGAAAAAATAGACAAATAAAGAGATACATAAGTTAAATCTTCAGCCCGTGAAATTTATTCAACTGTTTTTGTTTATGATCTATAATTATATATTAATCAGGAGACATGATTAAATTTAAACGAACTTCTTAGCTAATGGTAATTGACATGACCAGCTGTTTCTCGTGGACTTTTGAAGTACAAAAAACATTAGAATTTGCAATGGTACTTATAATCATACGTACTTTTGCGCCTTTAAAACAATGTTTTATGAAGAATTTCTGAGAAGCTTATTAGACATGAATATCATATATATAATCCCTAAATAATGTGTCTTTAATTTAGAAATTAAATCATTAATATTATTTTTTGTATTGATTCTCTTGTTCTATACGTTCCCAACATGCATAGAAAAGCCTCCTCTCAAGGCATTCATATTATAATGATACCATCCTTTAGTACTCTCTGAACGTACGCGTGACTAAATATCAAATATACTACCTAACAAGCTGTAACGACCCCTCACGGACCGTTACAGTTGACTTCTTATTTAATCATTCATCTCTTATAAAATTGCGGAAAAGATTAAGCTTAAAATAAAAATCTTTATATAACGAAAAACTTAACTTAGATAATTTTAGAAAAATCTAGAAATTTTTTTTAATTTTAAAAATTATATCAAAATTATACTTCATAATTAATATAAGTATATATATATATATATATATATATTTTTTTTTTTTAAAAAACCCAACTCATGAAATAAAATTTAAGTCCTTATGAAACATCCAATCAAATAATAATAAATTAACATCTCAAAACTTCATTTGAAATCAAAAATGTCCATCTTATGATCGTTCCTCCCGTTTTCCTATCACATATCGTCCCGCTTCCGCTCCAAGCTCCTCCAACACTATATCTTACCCTTTCCTTTATCTGCAACATGAATTAACTTATATAAGCAAGGGCTTAGTAAGACACTTAAATCTCACAAATGTAAATAAACATTTTTCTTTTATCATCATAAATATAAATATCATTTAAAAACTTTTTACTTTTAAAACCGTCATATATTGGGCCCGGCGTTGTACCATCATAGCGCGCTAGTCACGGAAGGGTTGGGGTAGCAAATCCCAAACCAACGGTGACAAAAGTCCGCTCACCGGACAACATCATCATCATCATCATCAAGGGTGTACAACGCCATTTCAAAACATAAAAATACATATACATACCATATATATACTTTTCATCAAAACATCATCATAGGAGAAGTATTATTTAAGAACATCATAACATCATCATCAACATCAAAATAAATACTTCTCAAATCTTTAATTCATGTTGCAGGTGAGAGTGTACTTACTTAAACGCCTTACTTAACCTTTTTGAATTTTCCGATGGTGACGCGCGATTGAGGTTTCGGGTGTTCGTCTTTAGAACCGTTCATGCCATGAATGATAAATATACAAAATCAACAAAAGCTCATAATAATTCATCAAACACATCCATCATATTATAGCAGCACCTACAAGGCCTATTTCATCATTTATTTACATCAAAACACAAAAATTAAACAATTTCATGAAATTTCAAATTTTGATATAATCTGCCAGTCAGACCTTTGTCCCTTCAAAAATTCATAAATATTCATACAGAGCTCCAAATGATCTGAAAATAATTTTAAATGAAAGTAGACATCCAGATCTTTCTAATGGTGCCTAATTTGTAAAAAATGAAGACTGTTTGGACCCTCAAAAATAGTTTTGAAATTGATTTCTAAACTTTTATCGAAACTGGCAGCCGGACCTTTTCCGGTTTGAAAAATCACAAAAATTTATAGATATCTCCAAATGATATAAAACTGATTCCAAATGAAAATAGACATCTACAGATTTTTAACAATATCAAATTTATTAAAAACGGAGACCGTTTGGATTTTTAAAAACAGTTTTGAAATCTGATTATTAAAATTTTACCGAACTTGGCAGTCTGACCTCTGTCTATTTGAAAAATCATAAAACTTCACATATAACTCCAAAGGATATGAAACTTATTTCAAACGAAAATAGACATCTAGGGCTTTCCAACAATATCAAATTTGTTAAAATGGAGACCATTTGCACCCTTTAAAACCGTTTGAAATTCTTATCTTAAAATCTGGAAATTCCGGAAGCAGTGATCAAATCCGAAAATCATTAAAAGTATAAAAAAAATATCATCACAATGTATATGATTCATACACATACACACCCCCACAAAACAGCCCTAAGACATGTTTCTAACACTTAAAATTATTCAATCATCATATCAATGAAATCATACATCAAGAAATCAAAAACCCTAATTTCGCCTTATTCACAAAATCAATCTTATCGCCATTCTCATCCTCTTTTCAAACTCACATAAAGACACTCATCAAGAAAATCATCCAATCCCTCAAAGAATCCCAAACTAAAATAAATAACAAAATCATTCTCATCATTAAACAATACCGAAACTTACTTTGAAATCCTTTGATTTTCGGTTTGGAAGAATTTAGAGGTTTGGCGGATTCTCTTCTTGGTTTTTTTTTTTTTTTTTCCCTCTGTGTTTGTGCGTGGGGGAGGGCTGAGAGAGCAGACAACAAGAATGGGAAAGAAGGGAAAATGAGGCTAGGGAAAGGAGAGAGAGAGAGAGAGAGAGCATGTAAAAAGAGAAACATTCAAAATTATAACCAAATTTGTGAGTAATTTAATTCCAAATAAATTTTGGAATTAATTGAGATTAAATTATTTGGTTTAATTGTCTTTGAATTGCTGTGTAATAGCTGTCATTAAGGTCTGAAAATGTGTGGGAGAAAAAGGAAACAACTAGGTTAATTTTTAGAATTTTTGCACTTAAAATTGCATATGGTAAACTGGTTGGTTACTAATACATATCCGGATAGTATACTAGTCATAACTTCTTACTCTGATATCGGATTTGCACAAATGAGTAGGCGTTGGAAAGCTTATGAAGAGCTCTATAAGTTTATTTAAATTGCAACATAATTTTTGACATTCAACGATTCATAATTGAGTTGGAAGTTAAGATCTTATAAAATATGCCTTTTTCGGATAACATACTTTCCCTCTTTTTTTTTTTTTTTTTTTTTTTAAACATTAACATCATCACAAATACTACATACCATATATATATATATATATATATATAAACCATCACACAAAATTATCAAGTCATCATGAAAAAATTCATCAATTTGGCATGAACTTGTTCTAGCACATCGAGTCCTCGTCGCGTCACCTGTGAAAAATAACTCAACATAACATTAGAATTAAGAAATTGCTATCTCATCACATATCTATGTTAATTCTAATGTTAATTTTCTAACGTTAAAGTTAGATAGCATTTGGGGCGTTACACAAACAAATCTATATATATATATATATATGTATATCAAATATACTACTTATAAATTGTTTTCTTTCAGATTAATAAATTGTGTGTTCATAAAATTTCATATAAAAATTCCTAAAAAAATTAATAGAGATTTTTTTAATAATAAATAGTATGTCGAGAGTTATGTAATTACCTCAAAATTCTATTACTATAAGCCATAAGGTCTTGGAAAAAAGTAACGTAGGTGAAAGGGGTTCGGAGTATTGGATCTAAATTGTTTTCTTTCAGATTAATAAAATGTGTGTTCATAAAATTTCATTAAAAATTCCTGAAAAAATTAATAGAGATTATTTTAAAATAATAAATAGTATGTCGAAAGTTATGTAATTACCTCAAAATTCTATTAGTATTAGCCATAAGGTTTTTGGAAAAAAAGTTTAAGTTACCTTAAACGTTGATTTTTTTTTTCTTTATTTGTTTTAGAAGTTGGGGTGGGGGATTCGAACTCTACACTTTTAGGTGGAATCAGGTATGGTATTATCGCTAGATTATGCTTGCAACCACATAAACGTTGATTTTTTAGGTTTAGCCTACTACATCTTTTTTGTTTTTTTTTGTTTTTGTTTTTGTTTTTGTTTTTTGGAGATGATTAGATTTGAAGTTTATATCTTAAAGTGCAATCAGGTGTAAAATTATGATTAGATTTGAAGTTTATATCTTAAAGTGCAATCAGGTGTAAAATTACCACTAAACTATACAAGCAATTACAATACGTGTGTAATACTAAGGTATAGAATTCAAATCCTCTATTTAATTGAAGTAAAATAGAAGAAACAATTCATAGATTTCTTAGGCAAAATAATAAAATGTAACAATTTTCTCCCCTAAATTTTAATCTAATTACATATGAAACTAGAGCAGAAATAGTGTTATATGCGATTACAACGAATCTATTTTAATTAAATTCAATTATTTAATCGTCACTTATAGTTTGCTCAATCTATTTACACACATATGATTGCATGCATAATTACGTGATAGAATGATACATTCATTGAAATATCAATTATTGAATTATTTCAATATACACACGAACTAGATATATTTATATTTATGTGTAAATATATACATATACATATACATACATATACATATATATATATATATAACGATGAATATTGCAGCCGAATTAAAGCGCTACTTTCCCATGTCAAATTGACTATGCATATTTCTGCAAGATTCTTTTACCTAACACATGCATTTGTTTAGGAGAGAAAAACCGATTACGTAAAGTCAACCAACACTTATAATTAAATAAGATAGAGTACTAAGGTCAAGCTATTTAGTCAATCACTCGAACTTGGTCAAATTAATGGCTTGTTCACACCCCTTTTATTTTATTAAAAAAAAAAAAAAAAAACAAACAAACGGAGAGAATGAATTGAAACCTACACTCAGATATATTAAAATAGAAAAATAAAACAAAAAGGAAAAAAAAATCTATAAAATTAGATCCAGTCTCAACGACAAACCAAACAAAAATAAGAACAAAAGAATCGAGCCTCCATAGAAAGCAAACGAACCCAAACTGAACCTGTATAAATTTATACATCTTGAAACTATTTCACCATTTCGAATACGAATTTGTCTATAGGTACTTTTCTTGTCTGAATCAACAATTGTCTCTTTGCATGTTGTTGAGTTCCTCCAATTTATCTCAATATTTTGAAACTACTATCTCCTCTTCTCGTTGAGTAAGTGTGTAATTGTCGAGTTTCTTTCTTGACTTGTTATTCTTGGTGTTCTAAGCCTCTTTAACATCTATTTGAAGAGGGAACAAAAAAATTATGATGCTCGTTGTTATGGGGGTTTTTTTTTTTTTTTTTTTTCATATCTGGCGGGCATGATTGATCATTTTAATTCCTCAACTTGATCCGTTCAAGAAAGTCTCACAACTACATATTGGTTTCTTCTATAGCTATATTAGATTGATTAACTACTTGATAATTCTTAATAAAAGGTAGTGTGATTGAAATGATACCTGATTAATCGGTAATGTTTTTGCTTGCATCCATTGTATTTTACATTTACCTTAAAATCAATCATGGGTCGGATTCAAACTTTTGTGTCATTTTTTTTAAACCAACTTCTATGTAATTTTATTCATGTCCTCTTTACATTATCTCTTTAACAATATCATGAACCATCAATTACAAAAAGGATTTCAATAAAAAGATGATGACATCAATTGAAAAGCTAGTTAATTCCACGGCACGAATTATTAGAGTAATGTGAAAAAATAGTCAAATAAAGAGATATATAAGTTGAATCTTCTGCTCGTGAAATTTATTCAACCGTTTTGTTTATGATCTATAATTATATATTAATCAGGAGACATGATTAAATTTAAACGAACTTCTTAGCTAATGGTAATTGACATGACCAGCTGTTTCTCGTGGACTTTTGAAGTACAAAAACATTAGAATTTGCAATGGTTATAATCATACGTACTTTTGCGCCTTTAAAACAATGTTTTATGAAGACTTTCTGAGAAGCTTACTAGACATGAATATCATATATATAATCCCTAAATAATGTGTCTTTAATTTAGAAATTAAATCATAAATATTCTTTTTTGTCTTGATTCTCTTGTTTTATACGTTCCCAACATGCATAGAAAAGCCTCCTCTCAAGGCATTCATATTACAATGATACCATCCTTTAGTACTCTCTGAACGGACGTGACTAAATATCAAATATACTACCTAACAAGCAATTATATATATATATATATATATATCAAGTATACTACTTATACTTCGTTGTTTTGTCTCGACTTTGAATTCTTTGTTGGGTTGGCAAAGATGGCTTTTTTGTACTCTTAAAAAAAAAAACAACGAAAAAACAAGTGAATGAAAAATTTTTAGCTAGCTAAAGATTTAAATAAACTTAAAGACGGGGTCAATAGTTCATCTAGGAAACTTTCACGTATATATTTTAATGAGAAATATATATATATATATATATATATTAAAATACCACAATACTAACTGTTAATACCACAATACTAACTGTTAGATTGATTAACTAAAAATGTATAGTAAGTTCCTAAAAATTCCTTCTAATTTATGTACTGGCTTTCATTAATATCTGTCAAAATTTATCAATTAAATTATAAATAGGATTTTTCTGTCGTGGCTAAAAGTATAACCATACGTCCTTTTTGAAGGGACTAGATATTTTGTTACTCTTCATGCAATAACGCTAGTAGATTTTTTATTTTTACTTTTGGAACATTTAAGTGGACAGTGCTTTTTTCTTTTTTGTTAACGAGCACATTTTCAGCATTGTCGCTTGGAGCTTATACAAGAGGGAAACGTGGAATATGATCACTGATAGGGATAAGAGAATTACTTACTGGAGGATTACGAGACTCGAGTTGTTTGGTATGAGGGAGAAAATTAGAACGGAAGAGATTGGATAAGAGATTTCACATCCTTTAAAATAAATGTAATTCTAATCTCTTACAATAAGAAGAGAAAAGAAAAAGGAATCTATACCAAACAGACCCATAAAAGAAAAATCATCTCTCTCTCTCTTTTTTCCCCTTACTTTAGCTGTAAATCTTTCCTTCTAATTTTCCTTCTTTCTTACCAAAGCAATCTCAAAAGGCTAACTTTCAACAATGAAATGTTAGTCTCAGTAAAGTTTGTCTCTCAAAATTCGTATCTAATTGCGATGAAAAAATTACAAATATAAAATGATGTTATCTCATCAAAAAAGAAAAAGAAATGAACACACCATAAGTACTGGAAAGACAACTTTCTCCAAAATTTAAATTTTTTTTTTTCCATGTAGTATCACTCTAGAAAGTTTACGAGCTTCGAGTTGTATGAAGAGCGAAATTTTTATTTTTATTATTATTATTTTAGATATCTCTCGAAGTTTTTTATCATGAAAGGTTTGGAAAGTTATAAGAAGAAAATGTATATACGAAGAAAAGGATAAATGATAACAAAGTTTTACAAGTAAAATGCAAGAATCATAAATAAGTGGACGAACTATTAAATTTTAATCAATTCTTTTTTTAATTTGATAAATATCATTCTGAACCTTGTATTTTAAACATTTTTCGAATTGGTACTGTGATGTATGGAAAATCGTCGTATGGTAAATTACTTAAGAAAATATCATACGGATAATCCGAGTTCATTTTTGGAACATAATGAAAAATGTACATCATTGGGATTCTCCAGATAATGGATGTACTAAATTAAAGTGATAATGGGTGATATAGCATATTAAATTATCAGATTTTAACATAATAGCATAATTAAAACTAATGCAACTAAATAGCATAATTAGGTCAAAATAGGAATGTAAAAAACTAAAAATGCCCCTTACCTAACTGTGAAATTAGGCCATCCCCGGTTGAAGCTCGGCTGCCATCATTGTCAGCAACCCGACGGAGCTCCTGCAGGTTGAACGATCGGAACCAAGGCTCGCCAGCTCTGGGCGATGGCGACAGTCGCGAGCTCGGGAGGAAATCGTGATCTCATCGCCGATTTAACCTCCACACTTCCTAGATTTCGTCTCTATCGCGAGCCTTGGTATCTGAATCGTCTTCTCCGATGACGGAGGCAGCACACGACCTCGCACACACTGAGCCCGGTTGCATTAGAACTCCAATGCGATCTCTGTCAGAAGAGTCTCCTCGTCATCGTCGTCAGCCGGAAGCGCATGTGGACGGATCTCTGTCAAGATCGGATCGCGATATTGTGAAACGGAGATCGGATTGTGATTCTTCGGCAGCGTCGCGACAACACCGCGACTGACTAGCAGTGACGAGCAGCCACCTCCCACCGGCTACAGCTTCATCTCCAGTAATGTCATTTCTACAGTAGTGGCATCGATTTGGGTGGGATTGGGTTACGTTTTCTTATTTTGGGGCTGAATTGTAATTTTTTTGTAAATATAGATAATATGTGGTAAATACATATAATGCTTGATAAATACATATATTTACTATTTTCTTGTTGTTGGGATTGAACTGTAACGTTATAAATATAGGTAATATGTACTTTAAAAAAGAAAAAGATAATATGTGGTAAATACAGATAATTCTTGGTAATACATGTTTTAACTAAATTTTTATTTGTTAGTTTTTGTGTAAATATATATATTTATGGTAAAAATGCTATTTTTTGTTTGAAATTGAATACGTTTTTTTTTTTTTTTAGTAGTACTTGGTAGATACATGAATTTACTATTTTCTTGTTGTTGGGATTGAACTATAATGTTTGTAATATAAGTAATATGTGGTAAATACAGATAATTCTTAATAAATACATATATTCATTAAATTTATATTTTTTAAATATAGAACTTCTCATATAAACAAAAAAGAAAAAAAAAACTAAACAAAATAAATTATTTTGAAAAAAAAAAGTTAATAATTGGATTTACATGGTAAATACTTATTTATCATATAAATAAAAAGAATTGAACATAAAATAAACATCGGATTTACTAGTAAATACAAGATTATATTTACCGGATTTACGTGTAAATAATTTGATTTACTGATTCTATACTTAATAAATACTTTATGTTTACTTGTAAATAATCGGATTTACTGTATTGCACAGTACTTATTAAATCCATTCTTTTTTTCATGATACATGTCAAAAACATTTTAAATTAAAATTAAAAGAGAATTTTTTTTTTTCAATTTGTCAATTACAATTTTTACCAATAATTTTAAAAAATTATAAAAAAAACCCCCAAATCCCCAAAGTAGGCCACAAAACCCTAGATCTAAACCAAGAGTTACCGTCGCCGCCACTTCCATGCTGCCACCACAGAGGATGGCGAGCCCGTTGCCAAAGAAGACCGATCGTCTCTGTCAGAGCCGTTGTGCGAGATCATGACAGATCGATGTCTTCCGACGGCGCAATGGAGATTGACATCCTTTGACGGAGATTGCAACGGAGATCTGACAGAGCTTGTGGGGATAGCGTCTTCTGCAACTTCAAGCGACGGTTTCTGGTGATAGAGCTTGCGGAAGAGACTCACGGGACTATGACCTTGACGGCGACCGAGACGAAGATTGAGTCTCCACTGAAATCTTGTGATCAAGAAGCTTGCGGAGGGTGAAGATGAGACCTTGTGGCTGCGATAACCGTGACCTCACGACGGCGACAGTGTTGTGTAGCCAGAGATGGAGATTTAACGTGGGAGATGCCAGAGACTCTGACTCGTCGGAGACGGAGAAGACAAAAACAATAGTGTAATTTAATATTTTCTCCAATACAAATATGCTATTCTGTTCACATTCAAACAATCCTGCTATTTTTTTAAAAAGGACTATAAGATACTGCTACAACAAGCAATTTCCGTAAATTAAAAGAAATTAAGACAAAGGGTACTAAAATTGTATTTTCCCTTAAAATATATTATAGCACTATATACATCTAAAGTGTTGATCGCTGCTTTTGTTTCTTTAATTAGCAAAGCAAAATATAAAAAATAAAAAAGGTCATCGTGATCAAGAGTTAAATGAAAATTCCTAGGGAAAAAAAAAAAAAAAAAAAAGATGCTAAGAAAAACCTGTCTCTCTAAAAAAAAAAAATAGAAAGAAATAAAATAATAATAACCAGTGGACATAAATGATCAGTCCGTAATTAATGTCAATTGCTTGTACGCCTTCAAAACATATTATTCTTTTCCCCTAAGAAAACTGAAAACATAACCCTTTTTTTTCGGTCGGATATACAAAGGGCCCAACATTAGTCTCAATATTTAACTTAAATGACAAGTATACTATTATTCTTTTGTCAATAAATATTTTAAAGATTATCATTTTAATTAAAATTAAAAGATTGCATCAACTTACATTAAAAAGATAACAATTTATGTGAATTAATATTAAAAAATTAAGATTAGAATTCATGTCCACAGGACTATTTCAATTTTAATTTTAATTATCTTAACTAATTATTTGCTTATGCTTTAGGTCATAAATAGTTAGCTTTGAGGCTCTAAAGTCGGTGTAATTTGCCTTTTGATAATTTGCCTTTTTCCTCTAACCCAAAATGGGAGAAAGAAATCTAATACGTCGTGCAATATTTAGCAATTAATTATCTATGAAAATATTTTAGTTCATGTCAATAGTTCTAATATTGGATTATTCATGTCTTAGCGTTTAGTTCAATATTAGGTTTAGTGGGTGTTTGACACACTATTTTGATACGACAAATTTCAATTCAAAATAAACCGAAATATACCTTTTCAAATATTCAAAAATCGTATTATTACATTATTTCTTTCTTTCAGACGGATTCACTATTCAAATGAATTATTTCACATGCAATGGCAAAATTTGAAGGCCCATGCATTAATGATAGGGAAGGGTTACACACATATTCATGCATATTTGTTAGTACTTTTTTTTTCTCCCTCTTTTCGAAAATGTAAAATTTCCTATCAGAGTACTATTAAGGTTTTTAAATCTACTCTCAAAAAGAATTTTAATAATGATTTCTAGTTTTGTGTCGGTGACTAGTCTGAAATTATTTGAAAAACAAATATGAAGGGATAAACATTTATATCCAGCACAAATCCCCACCGATTACTGTATATAAATAAATAAATAAATAAATTGACCGGGCAATAGCAATTAGCTGGATGATGATAATGTTATGTAATGTAAGTCAAACCTTGCTCAATCATTGTTACCAACATTAATTGCTTAAATAATCACAAGATATATATACTTCACATATATACATATATATATATTTACATGTTTTTGAATTTTTGTTAGGAGAAAATTCTTTATTATTCGTTTATTTAGCTGGTATTAGCGCAATTTGTGAATAAGATAAGAACATAATTTATTAATCGTATTTGAGCAACACAAAACGCGCTAGTTTCACGATTTCACAAGTAACATTTGTTTATCATTATATAGAAAGTCAGTTCAATTAGGTGGCGTACGTGGACCAAAACTATATCGACTAGTTAATTAAAAATGTTCTCAGCCAAAAAATGAAATAAAATAACATTATACATGCTTAGCATGCAAATCTACGTGTATTGTATAGCCATATGTGCCTATAAAAGGAAGAGCTGGTTTGTAGTACTAGAGACATAAAATCCTGTTTTCTAAAGATCGAAGCGGTTTTATTTAGTATAATTAATATTGGTCAATTAATCACCATGAAGCTTAACGTTCTTCTGATGGTGTTTTTAGTTCTGAGTAGCGTTTTGGGGGGCTCTCTAGGGGGCGGCCTCAGAAAAAATTTCTATAGGGTAACCTGTCCTCGGGCAGAAGATATAGTGAGGTGGTTACAAGCGAAAATGTGGCAAAAAATCCCGCTTTACCTGCAAAGTTGCTGAGAATGCATTTTCATGACTGCTTCGTTAGGGTAAGGCCCATTTTTATAGTTTAGAGTTCTCTCTATGTATATATAAGTTTTTCATGTAGGTCTTATGAACACTCACTTTATTAATTAAAAAAAGAAAAAGCTTTTAGGTTTTCTAAGACCATTATAACTTTCTCCCACTCGCTGAGTTAGCAACAGGGATAGAGTTTTTCAAAAAAAATTTAAACAAAATAGTTTTAAAGATTTATATATACATGTTTTTTGAAATTACAAAATATATATATATATATATATATTATTACCACATATGTTCGCATCTACTCGTTATGTGTATAATGAATTATTATGACTTTATTAATCTTAGCTGTATCATTGTCCATTATTTATATGACACTAATCTTTAGAATTCATATACATGACTAGTCTATTATTCAGTATCATGTAAAATGGCTTAGTATTTTTTATTTTTTTTAGTTTAATGTGAATAACGGTTGATTATAATATAAATTGTTGTAAGCTACATGTTACTGACACTAGCAAACAATTTCAAATAGCATCATGTTACATATAAATTTAGATATAAAAAGTTTCAAATAATATCATGTGATATAAGTTCAAATATAAAAAATATATATATAAATTAATTAGTAATTACATACATAGAAATAAAAAGTTATTACATTTGCCGAATCTGTATGTGACGGTTCGACATGAAAATGAAACTTATATGATATATTTATTGCACAGGGATGTGATGGGTCTGTTCTGTTGAACTCAACGGCGACAACCACAGCGGAAAAGGATGCAATTCCAAACCAAACACTGTCAGGTTTCGATGCAATTGATGCTATCAAAGAGAAGGTCGAGAGCGAATGTCCTGGTGTCGTTTCTTGTGCTGATATTCTTGCTTTGGCTGCTAGAGACTCCATTCGCTACAAGTAATTTTTTCATATATATATTTTACTCTGTCAATTATCAACTATATATTAAGTATCATTATATATATATGTATTTGTATAAACAACTAATTGTATATAATATAATACTTGATTTTCAGTATAATAAGAAAGATGTGTGGGAAGTGCTTACGGGTAGAAGAGATGGCAGGTGTCACTATTGACAGAGGCGTTGGCCAATATTCCATCTCCTTTCTCCAACTTCACCCGACTCAAACAAAATTTCGCCAATAAAGGTCTCAATGTCCACGACCTTGTCGTTTTATCAGGTACAATATAATTTTCCAATCAAACTCTAATTTTTTTTTTTTTGTTTATATATATATGGAATTGTAAGTAAAACTTTATTAAAAAAAAAAAAAAAAACAAATCTAAATAAGTACTTGAAAAATTAGGTAAAAACATAAATGCCTAAACTGAGCAGCGGTCGTGGTATGATGATTGAGAAAATCTTATTGGAGCCTTCACTTTTACTTCTAGTAAAATATTTTGGGATCGTTTGAAAGAGTTTTTACTTTTGCTTCTAGCCAATAGAAGAAGATAACAAAAGCTGTAGCTTCTTAATATATGTTTGGAACCAAAGAGTTTTTGAGGGTCAAAATGATATTTAAAGTATTTAATATGTACTAAAAATATTATATGATGTTTATAATGTCTAATTTAAATTTTATTACAAGTTTTAAAGTCTACTAGAAAGAATTTTGCTAGAAGCCACAAAATTTTTTTTTTTTAATAAAAGCACTTTTTGATACTAGAAACTCTTCTAATAGATCATTCAAATACTTCCATAAGTTGCTTTTGGACCTGGGAAGCCAAAACAACTTCTGGGTAGCCAAAAACAGCTTCTAACAATTTCTAGAAAACTCTGCCAAACAGGCCAATATATGCTGACTTGAAATCCTATTGGTAGTCTTAGTGACACCTTTTGATTACTAAACTGGGGATGTGAGAACACTATCTTTTATAATTATTTTTTTCCTTATAAGAAAACGAAAACATAACTAAAAAAGTAACCGCAAAATCAAATTAAAAAAAAAAACACAAGAAATCTAACAAATTAGCAATGATATCAATAAAATTGTAGGAGGACACACAATCGGACTAGGACACTGCAATGCCTTCACCAACAGGCTCTACAACTTCACCGGAAAAGGCGATCAAGACCCTTCTCTGGACCCGATATACGCCGCATTCTTGAAGAGCAAATGCGCTCCCAACGACAGGGTGACAACGGTTGAAATGGACCCTAATAGCTCTCTCATCTTCGACAGCAACTACTACAAGATCCTCAAAGCGAACAAGGGCCTATTCCAGTCCGATGCGGCGCTTCTCACGAACCGAATCGCTCGCAGCACCGTCGAACAGTTGGTCGACCAATATGCCTTCTTCAAGGAGTTTGCTCAGTCCATGAAGAGGATGGGAGCGGTTGAGGTCCTTACTGGTACGGCTGGTGAGATAAGGAAGAAGTGTTGGGTTGTCAATTCTTGATCAAATAGTTTATATGTGTGTGTGTGTGCATGCATATTTTGCGTTAACGTTGGGTTTTGATTGTTGTAATGTGATAATTGGTGCTTGTTATTAATGTGTTTGTAGAAAATAAAGGGGCCGGGAGAGAGATTTCTGATGTATGTGATGTATGAACTTGTAGGCTCGTTAATTAGCTCCTTCAAGTAATAATTGTTTAAATAAAAGATATGCAACCCTAATTTAGACAAATTATTTAACACTTTGTCAATCTCAATACACAAATAAAATATTCCTTTATTATTTATTACCGTTTTTTATTATTAATGACCGGCTTAGCTTAGTCAATGATGACTAGCTAAGTTTTGGTTAACTAGGCTAAGAGTCACTATCTTTGTGATTTCAAAAACCGAATCAAATTTTTAGGTTGGTTGGTTTGCTTTGATGGAAGAGCATCTCCACAGTTTTCTTGTCATTTAGACCAGTTTCTTAGTCGTGTTTGACTTTTCGATTATATCAGCTATAAACCTTTTATTTAAGGATGACAATCAGGATACTCTCACCCATACTCACTCTTTCTCCAGATCCGTCTAATTTAAGATGAGTGCGAGGGCATGAAATTTCACTAAGTATATTATATACTCGTACCATATTCATTTATTTATTAAAAAAAAATCTCTAAAACAATTTTCATTAAAGTTTTTGAAACATTTAGCAACATAAATTACATATTCACAAAGGCTTAGTTGGCTTAGTTGGTGTCGTTTCTTTAAAGTGACTGTCGTTTTTTGTTCATTATTTTTTTAAAATTTTTTTTAGGGAAGTTTTTTGTTCATTATTAGTGTTCTTTGGTTCGTAATGAGGATCCCTTCCACCAAAAAAACAAAAAAAAAACAAAAGAAAACGTCGACAGGCAGGATTCGAACCTGCGCAGGCAAAGCCCAACAGATTTCGAGTCTGTCTCTTAACCACTCGGACATATCGACGCTGAAATATGCAATAAAGTTTTTGTTATCATGAAGTCGTAAATTTTGTACGACAATTGTTATGATATTTGTCCAAATAATTGTGATATATAATTCTTTTAAGAATAAATTGAAATAGGTGTAATAATAATTTAGTTAGTAATGACAATTTTTCTTTTAAATTTGTTAGTTTTTTTTTAAAAATGTTTTGCATATTGTGACTTTTGTTTTTGGTGATATATATTTTGAACAATTCTTTTTATAGTATATGGGTATTTAAGATAGAGAATAATCATAATAATATAGGATTATCATTTCCCTTTTAAACAGGGAAAAATACCTGAATAACACAAATTTAAAAATCATTATACCCATATAACATAAAAAAATAACATTAGATTAATATAATACAAATTAAATTAAAATAAACTAAAGTTGTGTCATGTTGGTCAAGATGAAAGAATTTTTGTCATGTTGATCAATAGATGAAAAAAAAAAAAAAAAGTTAATTGGGTAATTTTCTCTTTGAAAGAAAGGGGAAAATAATTGCGAATATATACTCATACTTTATTGTCAATTATCCAAATTTCTATTTCACTCAAAGGTAATTAAAAATGTCAATAACTCCATATAGATAAAGATAAATATAGCATTATTTAACGTTTACGCGTGCAATTAATGATGACAAAGGGTGAAACTATAGTATACATATATATTTTTAAATGGGTGGGTCTATTGATACCCCATTTTGCTTTTCCCATTTACTTTCTAGAATCATCAGCAATTAATTTTAGAGTTAAAAAAATTACTAGTTCCACTCCTTAATTTTCTCAAAAAACCTTTATAACTAAATTATTTGTCTTTCTTCTTTATTTCTTACTAAATCTAAATCTCTGCACAATTTTTTTAAATAGTTTTATTTATATTTATTTGTAAATTTTTTTTCATGAGATTTCTTTTTTTATTTTAGATATCCAATAAAAATTCTTCATCACTTTATATGCTGAGATAAAAATCTATGAATTATTCTTTGGTATACTTTTTCTTGATATGATAAAAACTCAAGGATAATATACTAATGAAGCTGAGTATTCCACAAATATGGTTGACAATGTTATGAATTTGGTTAATACTTTTATTAACTAATTAGAAAAGTTCACAATTCAGCTTTGCATGAATTCCTAACCATTTCTCTCAATTATTTAATAATGAATAACCAATCAATCAATATGTTTGATTATATATCCACATCATGCATGCATGTTTTTCATTGCTTATTATTTCTTAGAAAATAAAAAATCTAGTTGTAACATGGAACTACAAAAACTACCAAAAACTATTGACAAATTTAAAATAATAACAAACAAAATAAAAGAATATTCTCTTAAAAAAAATTCTCGAGGAAATGAATTAAAAAATAACAACAAAATAGAATATTTAAAAAAAGTAAGGAAAAAAATGTATAGAAATTAAATTATAATGGGAGGAGAAAGAAAAAAATAAATAATTTATTTATGAGGGCTTTTTAAAAAAATTACGGAGTGGAACAAGTAGTTATTTAATTCTAAAATTAATATGGTAAATGGTTTTAAAAAGTGGATGGGAAAAGTAAAATGGTTTTAAAGTGGTGTTGAAAGATATAAACTCAACACATTATGTTATAATTAAGTGTGACATTACCGTTTAGTTATACCTGTAACAATAATGGAACTAAAAGTAAAATTGTCACAATTCAAGATTCTGTGTAAGTGCGGTACATGATTTAATAATAGTTACACATCTCACTTTATAAGATGAAGAATTCAAATCCCTTATTCTTTTAAGTTCAAAAAAAAAAAAAAAAAAAATTGTGAAGAAATAATGCTACACTTGTGATTGGTGTATCTGATCTATATTGATCAACGATCAAGAGCGAGTACCACATAAATCACAACAATGCATAGCATCCTAAGTAGTTTAATGCATGATTTCATGCTAAATAAAGAGATGCACAATAATAAATTCAATTAACTGTTGGCGAATATGCGAGAGGCATATTCCCTAACAATTATGGAATTATGGTGACGTACTTTAAATCTAAAGCCCTATTAAAGGCCACTTTCTTTGGTTATTTTGACATCACAAAGCACCCTCTTGATATCCCCTTTGTTTTTTTTCCCTTCATGCTTTCAAAAAATTTCATATCTTAGGCTTCTCCATTTGAGAGATATCATCCCCAACTTAATTTTTATTCTCCTTTCTAAATCAATGTAACATGTACTAAAAAAGTAGTTTTTTGTTTTTTGTTTTTGTTTTTTGTTTTTTTTTTTTCCTTTCTTTCTTAATTTCTTTCCTTCCTACACCGTACAAGGATTCAATTTATCAAAGAATTATTCATTAGTAGGCGGAGTATATCACATATCAGTAGAATAGACATTGAGTTAGATTCTCCTGACGTGATATTCTCAGCCTACTAAAATAATTCTTTGATCTTCTTACCAGAGTATTTCGATGAACAATCTACCTACTTTGATGTCGGAGATGTAGGACAGACTCATGATCTACGGAATACCATATCTTTAGGGATACAGCATAATCATCATGTTCTCCTCTGATCATACGTCAATAGACCTGAAAAAAATGTTGATAGTATATCGAAAATTCCTAAAAACTAAACAACGTTAATTTACTATAGGCCTTAATTACTCATTGGTCTCTGAACTATCATATTTGTGATGTTTAGGTCCTCTTTTTTTTTTAGCTGAAATGATTTAAATTCTCAAAATCAATTGTTTATGTCAGTTTTAACGGAATCCATCAACTACCATTAACAAATTGGCTTAATCGCCAGGTGGCTCCCTAAACTATTGCATTTGTGACATTTTGGTCTATAATCTTTTTTCCCCCTGCATGTAGCTAAATCCTCAATTTTTGTTGAATTAACTAAACTATTTATCTTTAAAATTGAAAAACAAAAAATCTTTAAAAAGAAAATGAAATCAAAATTTTAAAAACTCTCTTTCTCTAGGGGAAGAGATAATTTAAAAAAAAAAAATGCTTATATTTATTTATTTTTATTTTTAAGCTAATTTTTTTTTTTTATATTTTTACTTTCTTAAGTTAGTCTAGTAAATTTAAGATTTAAGATTTTAACTATAGAAAATCAAAATGTCTGTTAATGGTTTCTGTTAAGGAAATGACCAAAATGACCCATTTTAAAGGATTTAAGCTGATTTTAGCTTTAAAAAGAAACCCAAGACATCACAAACATAATAATTTCAGAAACCAATGGAGCAATTAAGCCCTTCTATAAGTGTACTCAATAACAAATATGAATAGTCATGGTAATTATTATTGGACTGTCATTTCTCTTTGAAAGAAAAAAATCTGAAAGGAAAAATTATTTTATTAATATGATCAATTAAGTGTGATTAAGCATATTGTTCTTATTCCAAAAATCAAGAATCCATTGAAGGTCTCGGATTTTCGGCCTAATTAGCTTATTAATGTCACGTATAAGGTGATCAACCAACGTGTTGGCCCAACCGGCTAAAGGGCGTTCTGACTTCTATTATTTCAGTTAACAAAGCGCGTTTGTTTCGGGCCGTCTTATCACAGATAATGTCTTGGTTGCCTTTGAGTTTTGCACTCTATTAGAAGAAAAAACTTTGGGGAAGACCGTTCTCATGGGCTTAAAACTCGATATGAGTAAAGCCTATGATCAGGTAGAATGGGGTTTTTTGAGTGCAATGATGAGGCGAATGGGTTTGGCCGAATGATGGGTTCGGCTTATTACAGATTGCTTGTCCACAATAAAGTTTTTCCTTCATTGTTAATGGGGGAGTGTTTGGTAGAGTGGTTCCTCATCGTGGATTGGGACAGGGGTGTCCGATTTCACCATACTTGTTCTTGCTGTGTGTGGAGGCTTTTCAGCGGCTATTTGGGAAAAGGAGAGAACTGGCGGGTTGAAGAGGGATTTTGGTTGCGAGAGTTGCGCCTCGTATTAACCACTTGTTTTTTGCCGATGATTTAATTTTGTTTGGCCAGCCTCGTCTCATGACTGTGATTAGCTCATTATGCAAAAGCTTCTGGCCAGGTGATTAATTTTTTCCAAATCATTGATTTTGTTTAGCCCTAACGTTGATATTGGTTGAGAATGAAGATTCGTAATAGTTTGGGGTTGTCGGTAGATAACCAATCCATGATAGTTATTTAGGGCTGCCATCTCTTGTTGGGAAGAATAAGCGTAGTACTTTTAATGGTGTAAAGGAGCGGGTAGCAAAGAGACTTTGGGCAGGAAAGGGAAGCTGTTCTCCATGGGAGGTAAGGAGGTGCTCATTAAAGTTGTTGCCCTAGCCACCGACACCTATACTATGAGTGTTTTTTAAGCTTCCGGTGACTCTTTGTGATGATTTAGAAGCCTTGGTGGCTATGTTCTGGTGGGGAGGAGGAAGTGAGAAATGTAAAAATCCACCGGCTCCATTGGGATAAACTATGCCGGCCCAAATCTAAAGGTGGGATGGGTTTTAGGGACGTTGCCGTGCCCCGTTTAATCAGCCGCTCTTGGCTAAACAGGGATGGAGATTAATATAGGATCCGGATTCCTTGGTCTCTCGGGTTCTCTGGGGTCGTGATCTGCTTGGTCGAGGAGTTCGTTTGCGGGTTGGAGGCGTTCATGATATTCGGCTTTCCAATCACCGTGGATCCCTAGACCTCTGCCTATAACGAGCAATGCTGAATCACTGAGAAATTGGAAGGTGAGCGACTTATTCGGGATCAGCAATGGGATGTAGGGTTGCTAAGCTCAGTTTTTTGGTCGATGGATATGAAGGTATTCTCTCAATTCCTTTTAGTCCGAGAGAGGTGGATGAGCAATTTCTCCACGCAATTGAGACGTCTTCGATGGTGGAAAGAACTTGATGAGGAACCGTTGAGCCAAGTCTTCCCAAGTGGTGATACTTCCGCTTTGCACCGATTGTAACCAACCCCTCGCTCGATCCCCAAGAGAGAACGGGAACAAGCGCAAGTGAATGTCATCCTCCGAAACACCATTCATCTTCAACGGTATCACAAATCTCCAAGAAAGTCCCCAAATGAACATTCGGGTCCTCATGTGATAATCCTCCATATTGATTTTGTTGTACCATGTTGATAAGAGCCAGCTTCAACTCGAAGTTGTTAGCATTGATAGCTTGCCTTTGAATTCCCAAATAGTTGTCATTCACAACGGGTTTGAAATAGTCCCTCAAAGCCCGTTGTTGATTATTATTGTTCTCCCGATCACCCATATCTTGAGCTTCGTTATTCTTCTTTCGCTTCCTTATCTTCCGAAGAGTCCTTTTGATTTTCGGATCAAGTGGCACTAGATTCGGATTTTGAGCGTTTTCGCATGAACTGTCACAAACACAAATTTAACAAGCTTAAAACAATTAAAATAAAATAAATGCCTAAATTAAAACCGAATCACTTGGTTGCAATATTAGCTAGAATTAATAAAATTTTCAATCCCCGGCAACGGCGCCAAAAACTTGTTGTGTGTCTATCTTCGTGTGTGCTCACAAGTGAATGAATCGCCATACGCAATAAAGTGACAAAATGTCGAGTATCATCCCACAAAGGTTGAAATTAAGAAAACTAACTAAGTACCACAATTCAAATGACTCAATTTTATCTAAGCTATCAAAATTAAAGGGATTGAAATAAGCAACTAACTTAAGCAATTAATTAAACTAAGATTATGCAAAATAAAAGCAATCGAAAATATGGATTGAAGGGAACTTGATAGTGTGTAAGGCTAGGGGATTTTGATTTCACTTGACTTAACTTTGCTTATCCAATTCAAGGCTTGTTAATCAATTCATTCAAATCATTAATTGTAGGCGACAAAATTTTAATTTCACTCCCTCTCCTGAGTACCGAATAAAATAATATGCAAAATTTAATCAAATAAATATCCTTATTAACTCAACCAATTAAGCACTCATTACGCAACTCTACTCTAGAGATTACCCAAGTCATATTAGCCTCCCGAACTTAATATTAATATGGGTTGTGTTTCCCAATTCCCAATATATGAAATTAACTCTCCCGAGCCCAATTTCACACATCTAAAAACTCTAATTTAATGGTAAATAAAATTAGGGAAAAAAAAAGCATAGAGAAACACAAACAATTCGGAATGGGATTCAATCAACAAGCATTAAATTTATCATAACAAAGTCATCATCAAGCTATATCATACCCCCTAGCTTAGAAGGTTTAGCTAGACAATCAAATTTCTCAAATCCATAACCAAATTTGAAACAAACATCAAGCCCATATTCAAACATGAAAATCAAAGATTAAATGCAAGTTCAAAGAGCTACAAAGAGAGAGAAGAGTAGAAAGAAGAAGAACTAGTTGAAGAACAAGCTCCCAAGTCTTCAATCTCTTGAATCTCCAAGAAAAGCCTCAAAACCTAGAAGTTTTCTCTCTTTTTTTCGTCTAAGGTTTTGGGGTCTCCAAAAAAACCCTTTCTTTTTCACACCATTTCCTCTTTATATTCCCCCAAAAATCAGTCATTTTTGCCTTAAAATCAGTCATCCACGTGTGCGGCGGCGCTGCAGCGGGCTTTTTGTGCGCTGCAGCCTTCAAAAGTCAGTTCTTCTCGGCCTTTTAGCGTGCTGCAGCGGATGTTTAGTGCGCTGCAGCCTGCTTCATGCTTCTTGGATTCCTCTTTTGGTGCCTTTATGCTCATTCTTACAATTTACCTTCGAAACAACATGAACATAATAAAAAAAAAAAACTATTAAAAGTGCTCCAAAAACCAACAAAATGCCTAAGAATAAAGATCAATAAAAACACTACATCAATGACCGATTGATCTGGCATTATGATCCTAAAGGTAGATACGTACGCGGTTAGTCAGGCTACTGGTTTGCTCAGGAGTTGGCATCAGATTAGAATTCGTCAGGTTCGGGGGTATTGAGGTGTCGTGGTGGAAGAAGATGTGGGCATTATGCATTCCTAACAAGGTTAAGATATTTGGTTGGAAGGCTTTTAATAACCTGCTCCCTTGTGCTGAAAACCTTGTTAAGAGAGGCAATTTGGAGGGCTCGCAATTTGAGACTCTTTGAAGCAACAAGCATGACGACTTCGGAGGCGTTGGACATGGCTGGAAGAATGCTCTTTTGTTTTCAAGACTGCAACAAGCTTGAGGTAACTCCCCCCCCCCCCCTCTGTAGGGTTGGATGTTTGGGATGGCTAAAACCGCCTGCAGATACCTTAAAACTTAATGTCGATGCGGCGTTGGGACCTAGGGATGGTAGTATTGGCATTGGCGCAGTGATTCGCAACTCAGATGGCGTTGTCCTTGCTTGCTTATCCAGGTGAGTGCTTGGTTCTTTCTCTGCCCAGGTGGCAGAGTGTATTGCTTTGCGTAAAGGATTGGAATTCTCGGAATTATGTGGCCTGAAGGTGGATTTTGTCGAGTCTGACGCCGTTAATGTGGTAAGGGTGGTCAATTCCCCCGAGTCGCTTTATGTGATCATTTCAGACATTAGGAAGTGTCTTGTAGCTTCGGGTGGTAGTGTTTGCTCCCATGTTCCCCGGAAAGGCAATATGTTAGTCCGCATGCTTGCATCTTTTTCTTTTATTTCCTCGTCTGATTTTGTTGGTTTGGATGTGGTGCCCTTATGTATAAGGGGTGCTGTGTTGCTAATTTGGCTAGCTAATAAATATCCATCTTTCTCTTAAAAAAAAAAAAAAGTGTGATTTAGCAAGTTTTGCTAAACAACAATATTATAATGTGTGATACCCTGCTATAAAGGAAAAAAGTAAAAAAAATTATGATAGTAAATTCTATAAATGTTTGCCGAGTAGAAGGATATTCACATAATGCCTACTTTTCTTCATTAACAATTATGAAATTATTAGCCATCATCATCTATCATAAGTGATTCAAATAGCCTACATGGATTTCACGTGAGTTCTATACTAGAGCAACGATCAAGAATGAGTATAATCAGTGAAGGAACTAGAAATTTCTCTTAATGGGGGCACATATTAGGAGAAAATTTTTATAATTAATAACTTTATATGATAAAAAGTTTATATTTTTTAGAACAAATTGCTAGGTTGGTCTCTGAACTTTAACTTTGTGTAACGTTATATCAATTATTGATAGTAATTCACTTTTGTATAAAGATATACAATCAATAGACACAATGGTTCGAAACAACTCAAAAAAACACATTTGGAACATCTCATAACAAGAATATTGTGCGGCTGCATGCAAAAATGGCGCAGCTGCGCCGTTCTCTTAGCCCACTGGGCGGGCTGCAAGGAGCGTGTCGGCGTGCCTGTGTGGCGCGGGCGTGTGGCGTATGGAACGGGCGCGCAGCATGTGTAGCGTGGTCATGTCACCCTCTCGGCCTGCTATGCTGGCTGTAGGAAGCAAGTCCTCGTGCCCGCGCCATGTGTGGCAAGGCTGCTTGCCCTCTTGACCTTCTTGTGTCTTTTGATCTTATATCAAATTAGATATATTACAATCTCTCTTACAATCCCCCATTAGATTGTAATATTTCTTCTAGAATCATCAACAATAGTATCATACATACAAGAAAGTATCTTTCAATTTTAACATTCAATTAGTGAAAATACTTCAAAGTATTCACAAGACAATAGTGTGGTTCGCATTAAACTTTGTCTCTTAAGCAAATACAAGAAACATATCAGATATGAGCTATTCCATATTTCAAAATTATGTTCCAATCATTTAGCAATATTTGGCCTTGTGCTTTATCTTGGATTCATGAACATTTACAAGACTAAACCACGATCTTGTTAAAAATGACACAATTTCTTATGTTCACTTAGGCGAAGTTTCAAATCATGTCTCTAGCTACTTTGAGACTTGAACTTCATTACGAGTAGACACTCACCCTCAATCACGTAGCTACTTGCACCGAACATCCTTGAAGGCACTAATACATTTTCGGTGCTTACCGGTCACATAATAGTGACTTGCTCTTACCCATTTAACTATAGGATAGCGGTACAACTATTACATAGTTGGGTTACCATCACCGGTGACTCTTTCAAAGAAAGATTTCAGTCCCATTCCACTAGATGTTTCCTTGACTAAGTCTCTCAAAAGAACTTTTGTCAAGGGATCCGCTAGGTTCTTATTTGTCCTAATGTAGACAACATTAATAACACCATCCGTTATTAATTGTTTCACATATTCATGTCTCAAGTTAATATGTCTAGACTTTCCATTATACACTTTATTGTAAGCTCTAAACAATGTAGCTTCACTATCGCAGTAAAAGAAATAGATGGCATCAGTTGTGGCCATAACTCAATATGAAACAATAAGTTTTTAGCCATTTGCTTCTTTGCCTGTTGTCGCTAGTGCTATGAACTCAGACTCCTTATTGAGTGAGTTATGCAAGTCTATTTCTTGGATGCCTAAGATACAGCTCCTCCACTAATAGTGAATATCCATTCCGATGTGGATTTGTTATTACTAGCATTAGTTATCCAACTTGCATCACTATAAAAAAAACCCATATTAATAATTCTTTTAAGATAACCAAGGATCTTCCCAATGACATTCCAATGCTCAACACTTGGGTTACTTATAAACCTAGACATTTTGCATACCACATATGCTATGTCAGGTCTTGTACAATGCATAGCATAAATTAGACTACCAATCGCACTAGCATACTTTAGCTGTGCTACCGTTCAGCTTAAATTTTCTAACAATTTAATACTAGAATCATATGGGGTATTAGCTTCTTTAAACTTCAAATGATTAAATTTAAGAAGCACTTTCTCAACTTTCTCAATACAATGAGATTGACACAACGAGTAACCCCCACTATGCTTTCTAACTTTCACACCCAAGATAGTATCTACCTCACCAGGATCTCTCATCTTAAATTCTGAAGTTAGAGACCTCTTAGTATCATTTACCCCTTGCATGTTTATTCCAAAGATAAGCAAGTAATCAACATACAAACACAATATCACACCAAAATCATTTATAAATTTAGAATATATACATTTATCAACATTATTATGCTTAAACCTATGAGACAAAATGACCGAATCAAACTTCTCATACCACTGTTTTGGTGCTTGCTTTATTCTATAATGTGACTTGATTAACTTGCAAACATTTTTCTCATTTCCAGGCAATATAAAACCCCTAGGGTTGTTCCATATAGATTTCTTCATCTAGATCACCTTTAGAAAAGCTGTCTTTACATCCATTTGGTGCACATGTAAATTGTTTACTGAAGTAATTGCAAATAGCACTCTAATAGATGCTAATCTAGCTACCGGAGCATATGTATCAAAGTAGTTTATACCACGTTTTTGTTTAAATCCTTTGGCTACCAATCTAGCCTTGAATGTTTGTGTAGACCCATCGGTATTGTACTTTCTTCTAAACACCCATTTGTTTTTTTATCGGGTTTCAATCCTGGAGAGAGATCAACCAAGATCCATGTTTGATTAGACATAATTGAATCAATTTCATCATTTATAGCCTTTCTTCAAAAGCAAGCTTCTTTAGATGATATGACTTCATTAAATGTCTAAGGATCTTCTTCAACATTTAGCAATAATGGTATTTTATTTAGTACACTTTATCTATCTCCTTCAAACAAGAAGACTAAAGCTTGAGATGAAATAAAATCCGATGCTAAAACCTTTCTTTTTTCTTTCACATGTGACTTCTCCTTGGTTCGAAAGATGTCATAGACTCTTTTCTTTTGTTATGAGTGGAGGTACCGAGAGCAAAGTCACATGGTTGATCAATATTAGATTCTAATTCAGTGGCAAAATTAAGACTAATTTATTTTCAATAAATTAGCATTCTTGATTCCACAATTACATTAGAATCCAGAGTCAACAATCTATAAGCCGTGGAATTTTCAACATATCCTTAAAAAACACTTTTAATTCCTCTTGCACCTAACTTGATGATTTAGGGTCATGCTTTCTATAGAAAGCCAAATAGCCTACACCCTTAAAAACATCAAGTTTGGTTTTTCCTTCCTTCCATATTTCATATGGAGAAACACTCTTTTCATTGAAGTTATTCTAATATGAAACATGACATGCAGTAAGTAAAGCTTCCCCCCATAAATTATTTAGTAATTTAGCGTTAAGAAGTATATAGTTAATCATATCCGTAAAAATTATATTCTTTCTTTAGCCCAACCATTTTGTTGAGGAGTAAATTGGGCTGAATTTTGGTGATAATACTATGTTCTCAGAGAAGCATCAAATTCATTGAAAAAATATTCACCAACTCTAGCACTTCGAACCACTTTGATATTTCTATCTTTTTGGTTATCAACTTTAGCCTTGAAAAGTTTAAACTTATCAAAGGCTTCATCTTTTGTTCTATTAAATATACATAAGTGTATTTGGTACAATCATCGATAAAAGTGATAAAGAATCTTTTCCCTCCTCTAGTCAAATACCATTATACTCATAAATATCAGTATAAATTATATCCATATTTGAGTATTTCGTTCGTCTTTAAGAAAAGATTTCTTAGTCATTTTGCTTGTAGCAAAATCTAACATTTATATTTTAAATCTTTGCATATAATCAAACTATGTTTAGACATGTATTTCAAAGATATAAAATTTAAGTGTGCTAACCGAGCATGCCAAACATCAAAAGAGTCAACAATATAAATAGAATTCATATCATTATTATCAATAATATTTAGCTTGTACATGCCTTCACTAGAATAAAATTTCCCACAAAAGCCTCATTTTTAGATACGATACATGTGTTGCTCTCAAATACAATCTTAAGTCTGGTCTTACATAGAAAACTAGTAGATACAAGATTCTTTCAAATATCGGGACATGGAAGACATTGTTTTAACGTCATTTTCTTCCCGGAGGAAAGTTAATCTCCTTCATATCCTTTCCCGACGACCACTGATGCATTATGATTCCCCATGAGAATCGTTTGTCCTTCCTTTTCAATTTCATATGACAAGAACAAATTCTTGTCATTGCAAACATGAATGGTGGCACCAGAATCAAGCCACCAATCGGATAAGTTTCTTGCAGCGATGTTGGTTTAGCTAATCATGCCAATTTCCGTCTCCGAGATCATAGCACATATCTCTTTGATTTGTCTTCAATGACATTGGCTTTGTTGATGTTAACTTCTTCCTTTTTCTTTTTGTATCAACAATCATTTTGGTGATGGCCTTTCTTCCCACAAAAGAAGAATTTTCCGAAAAACTTCTTGTGGTCATTGCCGGACTTCTTGAACTTCTTGTCATTGTTGACTTTGAAGTTTTTTTGAAACTAAGTTGCTTTGGCAACATGAACTTTAGGAGAATCCACAATCTTACTTTTGGAATCACGAGATCTAGTTTATTCTTCGATCCTCATGTGCTTTTGTAATTCCTTCAAAGTTATGTTATCTTTCCTATGAAGGAGTTTCTTTCTATAACCACTCCAACTTTGGCATAATTTAGAAATAATAGCCCCCACTTAATATGATTCAGAAATTTCTATTTCAATTCTTGAAACTTAGTAACAATGACTTGCAATTCATGTATTTGATCAAGGATGGACTTGGTATCAACTAGCATGACAAACTCAAGATATTTCCTAATAAGGAATTTGTTCATACCTTCTTTTCTCCATTTTGTACTTGTATTCAAGTGATTCCATATCTCTAACCAGAGATTCCATTGAATTGTATAGATCATAGAGCCTATCGGAAAGTGTGGTTGGAGAATATGACCACGACACATCACTTCATCATCTTCACGCTTCTTCCTTGCAGCCTTCACTTGCGTCGGAATCGTCCTCTTTTGGTTCTGGAAGTGGCTCCAACTTCAGATCAAGGACATAGGCAATCTTGAGGACGATAAGTAGAAAGAACAATTTCCTTTCCAGCAGGTTGAAGTTTGTGCCATCAAAACGATCAAGTTGGACATTTGGATTGAGAAAAGAAGTCATATTCTTTTCAACTTCCATTCCAATAGAATAAAACCTTAAAGATTGTTGGAGATATGAGAGAACAAGAACATGGAGGCAAAGAAAACTTAAAACAAAGATGGGTTTGAGGCGTATTGAGAATATTTTCCTTTAAGGTTTTATTTGCCCTTGCTACAAAGGTTCACTAATGAGTTTAATGACAAATTAACCCCAAAGATACACAAACCCTTGAACACAATATCTAGCAATAATATTATATTCCAGAACAAGATATGAAACTGTAAATTCTTGAGTTTTAAAAGCATAGAGGTGCCTTTTCATGAACCGTTACAAGCATGGTAATCCATGTACCTTCTCCAAGAGGTGCCTCTTCATTGCAAAGACATCTCTTTTAGTATCTATTCAATTATCATAACTGATATATCAGTTATTGATAATAATTCAGTTTTGTATAAAGATATACAACTAATAGACACAACGGTTCGAAACAATTCAAAAAAACAGCATTAAGAACATCTCATAACAAAACGTATTGCATGGCCGTGCGCCTTAATGGCGTGGCTGCACTGCTCTCTTGGCCCTCTGGCGAGCTGCAAGGAGCGTGCCGCTCTCTTGGCCCGCTGGGCAGGCTACAACAAGCGTGCCGCACGGGAGTGCAACCTGTGGCGTGGGCGCGTGCCATGTGTGGTGCGGCTACGTCACCCTCTCAACCTGCTAGGTGGGCTGCAGGAAGTGCGTCCGCACCGCCTTCTCTGCCCTCTTGGCCTTCACGGCCTTTGCAGCCCTCTTGTGTCTTTTGATCTTATATTAAATTAGAAATATATTATAATCTCTCTTACACAGGCTCCGTATCGCACGGTCCATCTTAAATAAAATAATAAAGTAAAATTGTAGTATATAGTAATTTTATAAAACATAAATGAAGTAAACAGCATGGTTTTAAATACTTGTAATAAGTAGCAGATTTAGCATGCAAATTATTCATTAACGCCAAAGACTTGGACCATTGCGTGACCTATATGGCCTCTAAGATGGTGCCATCATTCCTCCTGCGTTGGCTATCCTCCGTCGACTCCATGGCTTCGTTGTCGTCTCCCTACACTGCCATTCAAGGATTCTCACCACTGATAGTGAATGAGTTTGCTGGAGAATGTTTGGATTTTGCAGATTTAAGGAGAAAAGTTTTGATTTTTTTTTTTTTTTTTATTGTATTAGGTGTTTTAATGTGTGCTGCCATTTTATAAATCGGGTGTATCTTAAAAATCTGAATTAATCGAAAAACATCGAACAATTAGCAATTTTTTAACCCTATTATGAGGTAAGAGCATGTGTATCTCGGATCCAATTCCATGTCACCTTATTTATGTCTCATTCACGTCCTACCAATAATATTATGAAACGTCAATTAAAAATTTGTATTTAATACAACATTATATCATATCAATTAAAAATTTTGTTAATTATACAAGTGTCATAAATTATTTGAGTGACATGAATGATAATACAATAAGTGGATATATGAACTAAATCAATGTATCCCATGGTAGAAGTCACCAAAGATTAGAGCTTGCAGTCAAAAATGTTATAATTAGAGATTCAAAATGCAATCTTTAAGTGTTACAAGTATGACCTAATGTTAACTCTAGTTCTGACCGCATCACAAGTGGTAGAGCTTGAATCCCCATTACTTAGTTTTTTTTAAATAAAAAAAAAAGGAATGAAAATGAAAATGGAAATGGAAAGAAGAAGAAAGGAATATTTTAAAGCGCAAAAAATGTTGGGATGTCGAGCTTTTAATGAAGAGAAAATAAATAAAAAATAAAAAAAAAAGTTATCAAAAGAAGTACAAACGTGAGTAAAAAAGATTAAAAAAAAAAAAAACAAGCAAAAAAAAATGTGAAAAAATCATCTTAAAAAAAAGTTGAAAAAGAAAAAAAAGTTTAAATAAGGGAAAAAAGTGAACTAATTATTTTTTAAAAAAATTTCAAATGGTTTTAAAAAAGAAAAAAATAACAACCTTAAAATTAGTTTTTTTTAAGGTTTTTTTTTTTTTTTTACATATATTTTGTTTTTATTTTTTAAAGTATATAATGCAATTTGAAGTTTTACATTTTTTATATCATCAGATTACATTCTATATATTTTCTTAGTCAACACATAATTTTTACCTAAAAATGCTCAAAATAGCATTAAAAACAAAAACTATAATTTGGATTATTAATCTTTTTATATCATGTATTTTAGCTTTTATTCAGAATGTATATCGTGGATTTAAATCATGCATTTTATATTATTATATTAGATTTAATAAGAAAAATTTTACTTTTGCTCAATACTTAGTGGGTGTTTGGCACACCCACTCACTAAAATTCAACTCAAAATTGTTTTTTTTGTTTTTTTGTAAAGCAATTTAGTTCATTATTTACAAGCCCAAACTATAACTTAGAAACTCTGATTTAAAAAGTCCATAACTTTGATATTCCAAGTCTAAATAAGATAAATTTGTTTTTTTCAATGGCATAAAAAGTTCGAGAGAACGAAATAAGATTCATGTTAAATTTCTTTTTCATAACACATTTCAAGTTTTTATACTTTTTAACTTCTACGGATGCTTATTTAAACCTGAAAAATGCCCAAATACCTTTAGTAGAAAAATTATAAAACGACAAAATCTTAATTTCTCAATAAATTCAAAATCTCAACCTCACCCTCATAAACCACCTAGCCTTTTCCATCCCCCGCTACACAACCCTTTCCTACCTCAGTCACAACCCCTTTACTTAGCTTTTAATTTAAATTAGAATTTTCCCTAGCTGTTTTTTATTTTGAATTTCATTGTGCATTTTAAGTATTTTAATATGAAAATTGAGTGTTTAATCGAGAATATGTAAATGTTTATGGATTAAGCATGCGTTTGGTTGGTAGGTTTTGAGTTGAAATATTTTGACTAGAGTCGTTTAACTTTTCAAAACTAGTTAAAAACTTGTTGATTTTTTAGAAACAGACAAAATTAAGTTGAAAGAGTTTTGATTTGCAATAGTGAACCAAGCATCCCCAGAAAATGTAATATAAAAAGTAAAGAACTTCAAAATGGATTGTACACGTTTAAAATAAAAAAAGGGCAGGGTAATATGTTAGCTTTTCGTTTTAATGGTAGTGTTGGGTTCTTAATATGAAAATAAAAAATTGGATCAAGAATGGTATAAATTTATATGCTAAATTTAATTTGATGGTGTAAAAAGTACGTTCCCTTACGGATGTCACATGACTCATTACATTAATTGTTATCCTAAAAAATTAATTAACGAAAAATATAAATATAACACATAATAATACTAGTACTATCATAAGAATTTCTGTCTATTTATTTTTAATTCTTAATGGATGCCAAACATGTAAATAATCAACTTATTATACATGGTAATCCAGTGATAAATAAACCATAATTAGTCTACAAAATAAAACCATTAAAACATCTCTTAAGAGTTCATAGTGGTGGAATTAAATAAACCTAATACAATCTTTCGGGTGTACACACACCTGCTTCGTCCACCCTAAGAAAGTTTGGTTTACCATCTGTAACATGATATTACTTATGTGAGCTTAAAGCTTAGTTAGTACCCGTAAATTCGCACAAAAGTTATGAAAATCCTTCAATATAAACGATACATATCACAATAACATCTTTTCCTTTTCACATTAAAACATTTCATTTTATCTTTTTGGGCCTGATATTGCACCATTAACATCGTTGGCACGCCGTCACGAGAGGAGAGGGGTAGCTTGTCCCAAATCAAACATGACAAGTCCATTTTACCTTGCTGGACATCCTTTAACATTGGGGTATGCAACGCCTTAGTTATGCTTTACATATAAAACTTTAAAACAAAACAAAATAAGCGTAGTGATACACTTAATGAAAACATTATAAAAAGAAAAACACCTTTTAAGATCTTGTAAAAAGAATCCATTAAAGAAACACTTATTCATAACTTTAAGAGCATAACATTTTTATCATCCTTATCATGCTGCAGGTGAGAATACTTACTCGATTGCTTGCTTACTTGTCGTTTCTACTTTAAGATTACAGCTATCCGGGTCACGGTGTGCTCGCCTTCTAGGAGTATTCATGTCAAACATTTTATAATAATATTTTTAATTATTCCATGCATAAGACATTGATTATAAGCATGTCATCATACTTAATCATTACACATACATCACACTAACTAATAATTTCACCTTGTGTTCCTAATTCTGGCAGTTTGACCTTAGCCCACTTATAGAATTTTAACTAACAGTGTATACATGAAAATCATGTAAGCTTTGGTCATACAGTAGCCAACACTATATACAACCTCTAAATATTTTTTTCTCATTAAAATAGTTTAGTATGATATGACTTTCTAACTTTCTAATTTAGCACAATAAATCTGTCAGTCACCAGACAACCCTGACCTACCCTAAGAAAACGAATTTTATCTCAAAATATAAGCGTGATCAGAGGCTAAGAATTTAAAATCACAAATTTAACATATCAATATTAGCTTCATAATTTTAACAGAACATAAAAAACAATGAATAATAATAAAGTAGATTTTCTAAATTGACCATGAAAATATGCAAGAAACAGTAATCAGAGAGCAATCCATAATTAAAATTCCGTAGAAATTAGAAAACATGTATGAAATTTCATAAACATTCACAAACATGTTAATACACATATATTTACAAACATACTAATATTTATAGTGAAATCAATCAAACGAATTATGTGCATACATTCCAAATTCAAAGTGGCAGATTACTCTGGATGATAAGATAGGGAACGGTTCTACTTCAAAATTTCATATTAAGGTAAAATAAAACCAATAAAAATCCATAAAAAATACCAGCCATTAATATCACATAAACGCACAACTTATCCGAAAATTAGCATGAAATAAAATCGTATCAATTTAATACACTTTTCGGAAAACAGAGTTACTCGAAATTATCAATTTTCAGAAGATGAACAATCTTAAAATAAAATTCATTATAAAATCACCCTAATTAGTTGGCTCAAAAATTTTTAGATTAAATTAATATCATATAAATAGACATCCTCAAAATTTAAAATTGTAGAAAACATAAAGAAACATTCCTCAAAAGCATATAGTATGCACTCAAAGATTACATACCATCAAAAAAAGTCATCAACTAATATAATACAAATATCACATACCCTAATTTTCACAAGTTCTTTGTGGAGAGAAAAGAAAAGAAGCAAAACATATAGTATGCACTCAGAGATTACATACCATCAAGAAAAGTCATCAACTAGTATAAAGACAAATATCACATACCTTAATTTCACAAGTTCTTTGTGGAGAAAAAAAGAAAAGAAGCAAAGTAGAGGAGTGCAATAGAAGAACGAAACCTAAAGCTCTAGTTACATATAATAGATAATGAAGAAGTAGGGTTTCCTTTTTTTTGTGATTTTTATTTACGATTTGCTTGTAATTTTTTTTAATTTTAATTTAATAGTTTGAAAATTACTGAAACGCTTTACTGCTTGAAAGAGAAAAAATAGATAAAAAAAATCGAAACTTGGGGATTGTGTTTTGGGCATAACAAGGAGGGGTTCTGAATTGTTCAAACGTTTTTAGATTGATACTTTAATAAAGAAAACACTATACTAGGCTTTTATTGAGATTTAGGACTGAGGGGGAACTTATATCCAGTACAGTTTGAGTTGGTATATAGTTGGGGTGTTAATCTAGAAGATGGCACAAAAGGCTAAGTACATTTTATCCAGATAAAACTGAGTACTCTTTTGGAAAAAACACTTTGAAATTTTTTGAAAATAGTCATGTTATGTTTTTTTTCGCTTCCTTAATGTTTGTTTAGATTTTCGATCCTCTATACTTATTCTGATTGGAGGTCAAAACTAAAGCTATTATAATCGAGACAATAATCAAGAGATGTGCTTTTTGAGACCACCCTAAATTCTAATCCCTTTTTGAATCATTTTTCTGTTGCATTGTTATTCTATTTATTTTAGGATCAATATGCAACTTCATTTTGTTCTGTTTTGTTTATGTTTTTCCTTCTATGGCTTTTCTTAATTGAAATTCTTCCCAACAAATAAATAATTCAACAAGGAGCATTCTCTGACACTTTAACAGTGTTTTCCCTATCTCTACATTTTAAAATAATATAGAAGATATTCGTGAATACAGTGGTTTAGGAAGTAACTACTAGCAATTAACTTCAATTTGAATGGTTTGGACTGATTTGATGTCTATATTTCACATTGATGAAAATTTCCAAGATGTGAAATTTTGTGCTTTTACTATTAACAAAGTTGGCTTAGATGACAGAGATTACACGATGGTTTACAAAACCGTTGTGTAAAGCTGAGATTACACTAAGACGGCTAAACCATTCTTCCGAAAATCAGGAGATTACACGACGTTTATGGAAACTATCGTGTAATCTTCCCGAAAATCACTTTAAAAATTTTAACATTTTGTCCTTTAAAATTTAACGCTTAAACCATTAAATAAAATCTCTGAGATAACACGATGTTTTAGGGAAAACCATCGGTTTTAATCTTCCGAAAATCACGAAGATTACACGACGGTTTTAGGAAAACCGTCGTATAATCTTCAGAATATCAGCACAAAGATTATACGACAGTTTATGAAACCGTCGTGTAATCTCGAGAGTTACAACGACGATTTAGGGAAACCGTCATGTAATCTTCCGAAAATCACGAAGATTACATGACGGTTTAGGAAAACCATCATAAAATCGTCGTGTAATCTTCCGAAAATCACTCTAAAAAATTGAAATTTTGTGCTTTGAAATTCGCGCGTAAACCATGAATTTAAATCTCTGAGATTACACTACGGTTTAGGAAAACCGTCGTGTAAACTTGGAGTTTACACGACGGTTTAGGGAAACCTTCGTGTAATCTTTCGAAAATAATGAAGATTACACGATGGCTTATGAAACCCATCGTGTAATTTCGAGATTACACCGACAGTTTGGGGAAAACAATCACAAATTTAATATATCAATATTAGCCTCATAATTTTTACAGAACATAAAAACAATGAATAATAATAAAAGTAGATTTTCTAAATTGACTATGAAATTATGCCAGAAGAAATAGTAATCAGAGAGCAGTCCAATATTAAAATACCGTATAACTTAGAAAACATGTAATGAAATTTCATAAACATTCCCAAATATTGTATACACGTATATTTACAACATACTAATATTTAAAGTGAAATCAAATCAAACTAATTATGTGCATACGCTCCAAATTGCAAGTGGCAGATTTCTCTAGATGATAAGGTAGTGAACGGTTCTCCTTCAAAATTTCGTATTAAGTAAAATATAAGCAATAAAAATCCATAAAAAAATACCAGCCATTAATAACACATAAACGCACAACTTATCCAAAAATTAGCATGAATAAAATCGTATCAATTTAATACACTTTTCAGAAAACAGAGTTACTCGAAATTCTCAAATTTTCAGAAGATGAACAATCTTAAATAAAATTCATTATAAAATCACCCCTAATTAGTTTGGCTCAAAAAATTTTAGATTAAATTAATATCATATGAATAGACATCCTCAAAATTTAAAAATTGTAGAAAACATAAAGAAACATTCATCAAAAGCATGCACTTAGAGATTACATACCATCAAGAAAAGTCATCAACTAATATAAAGACAAATATCGCATACCTTAATTTTCACAAGTTCTTCGTGGAGAAGAAAGAAAAGAAGCAAAGCATATTATGCACTCAGAGATTACTTACCATCAAAAAGTCATCAACTAATATAAAGACAAATATCGCATACCTTAATTTTCACAAGTTCTTTGTGGAGATGAAAAGAAAAGAAGCAAAACATATAGTATGCACTCAGAGATTACATACCATCAAGAAAAGTCATCAACTAATATAAAGAAATAACATACCATACCTTAATTTTTACAAGTTCTTTGTGGAGAAAAAAAGAAAGAAGCAAAGTAGAGGAGGCAATAGAAGAACGAAACCTAAAGCTCTACATACATATAAATAGATAATGAAGAAGTAGGGTTTCCCTTTTTTGTGATTTTATTATTATTATTTATTCTTATTATTATTATTATTACCCTACGGCAACTAAGTTGCCTTTCTTTAATGGCCGAACGTCTTTAATCCCCTTCTCCCCGGTAAGTAATTAACAATTTCTATATATAATACTTGCATAATAAGTATATAGGATATCAAGCATCTAATATTAACGTTACATAATATATAGATAATCCAAAATAACATAAATATTACATTACTTTTTATTTATTTATACATTTCTTTTGTTTTTATATATATTTATAACTTACAAAATGTGGCATATAATTTATAAGTCACATGAATTTCATTTTTTATCATGCCATAATTTTCATAACACAGAGAAAAAAAATAAAGCACATAAATAAATTATTGTAAAATCACATCTATTAAGAAATCATTAATTTAAATTTTATAATTTTGACATTAACCTCTCGAGCACATCGATCCCTCGTAGCGTCACTCCGATGTTACTAACCAAATGTTAATAACCTGTTGCATAAATCATAAATAACATTTTAGCATCAGCATAAGTATTTAAATACGTGTAACGTCCATTAAAGAAATGGCGGGCGCTACAAAAAAAAGTAAGTGTGTGTTTGGTATTCTGATTTGAAATGAAATTTTGAGTTGAACTTAGTTGACTGTGTAAAAAAAAAAATTAATCATAATTTTTTGACTTAAAGATAAAATTGAGATAAAAAAACTTGGATTCGGACCTACGAGTCAAACGGAAGATAAAAATTCAAAATACAAGATACGCTTTTTTTTTTTAAGGGCAAGATAAACTTTTTTAATAACAATAATACAATCAAGTTATAAAAACAAAAACAAAAAATAAAATAAATAAAAAAAAATAATTAAAAAAAGAGGAGCACCTGACGGTGTGTCTTTAACTCCGAAAAAGGAATAGAGAGGGCACTCTTTTGAAATTCTATATTTAGGATTAAGATTTTTTTTTTGTTTTTTTTTTTTTTTGGGAAATTTAGGAAATCGATTTCAGCTCTCTCATGCCAAACCCGCCAGCCGCCCGCCCGCCTTGTAGTCGTCGCTGCCATCTCGAACACATCCACTAACTTTTGCTTCAGGTCTGACTGAATCCCACAACCTTGGTCTTCTCGGTGCTCAGCATAACGAACTCAACTTCAGAGGTCCGTTTTACGTAACCCTGACTATTGCATGCAATTCTCTTTTTTTTTTTTTAGAGGACAGATTCGGATTTTTATGGTTGATGTCTCAGTTATTTAGGATTTGCTTTTAATTTTTTAAAATTTTAATTTAATAGTTTGAAATTTCTGAACAGTTTAACTGCTTGAAAAGAAAAAAGAGATATAAAAATCGTAACTTGGAGATTGTGTTTTTGGTCATAACAAGGAGGTGTTTCTGAATTGTTCAAAAGTTTTTGAGATTTGATACTTTAATAAAGAAAACACTATGCTTTATTCAGGACTGAGAGAGAACTTATACCCGTCGTGTTCAAAGTTTATAGAACCCGTCATGTAATCTCGAGATTACACGACGGTTTAGGAAAAACAATCACAAATTTAACATATCAATATTAGCCTCATAATTTTTACAGAACATAAAAACAATGAATAATAATAAAAGTAGATTTTCTAAATTGACCATGAAAATATGCCAGAAAACAGTAATCAGAGAGCATTCCATAATTAAAAGTCCGTATAATGGAAACATGTAATGAAATTTCTTAAACATTCCCAAACATTGTATACATATATATTACAACATACTAATATTTTTGGTGAAATCAAATCAAACTAATTATGTGCACACGTTCCAAATTCAAAGTGGCAGATTTCTCTGGATGATAAGGTAGTGAACGGTTCTCCTTCAAAATTTCGTATTATGTAAAATATAATCAATACAAATCCATAAAAAATACAAGCCATTAATAACACATAAACGTATAACTTATCCGAAAATTAGGATGAAATAAATCGTATCAATTTATTGCACTTTTCGGAAAACAGAGTTACTCGAAATTCTCAAATTTTCAGACAATGAACAATCTTAAAATAAAATTCATTATAAATCACCCCTATTTAGTTTGGCTCCAAAAGTTTTAGATTAAATTAATATCATATAAATAGACATCCTCAAAATTTAAAACTGTAGAAAACATAAAGAAACATTCATCAAAAGCATATAGCATGCACTCAGAGATTACAATCATCAAGAAAAGTCATCAACTAAGATTAAGACAAATATCACATATCTTAATTTTTACAAGATCTTTGTGGAGAAAAAAATAAAGAATCAAAGCATATAGTATGTACTCAGAGATTACATACCATCAAGAAAAGTCATCAACTAATATAAAGACAATATCACATACCTTAATTTTCACAAGTTCTTTGTGGAGAAGAAAAGAAAAGAAGCAAAGTAGAGGAGGCAATGGAAGAATGAAACCTAAAGCTTACATATATATAGATAATGAAGAAGTAGGGTTTCCTTTTTTTTTTTTTTTTGTGATTTTATTATTATTATTAATATTATTATTATTATAACCCTACGGCAACTAAGTTGCCTTCCCTTAGTGGCCGAAGGTCTAATCCCTTTCTCCCCCCGTAAGTATATTCACAATTTCTATATAGATATATATATATATATACACCACGACGGTTAAGGGAAAACCATCGTGTTATCTTCCGAAAATCACGAGGATTACATGACGGTTTAGGAAAACCGTCCTAAATCGTCGTGTAATATTCGAAAATCACTCAAAAAATTTAAATTTTGTGCTTTGAAATTTGCACGTAAACCATTAACTTATATCTCAGAGATTACACGATGGTTTAGGGAAACCGTCGTGTAATCTTCCGAAAATCACGAAGATTACACGACGGTTTAGAGAAAACTGTCGTGTAATCTTCAGAAAATCACGAAGATTACACGACGGTTTAGGGAAACCGTCGTGTAATCTCTGAGATTACACAACGGTTTAGAAAAAACCATCGTGTAATCTTCCAAAAACATCATGAAAATTACACGACGGTTTAGGAAAACCATCATAAAACCGTCGTGTAATCTTCCGAATATCACTCTAAAATTAAAATTTTGTGCTTTGAAATTCGCGCGTAAATTAACTTATATCTCAATGATTACACGATGGTTTAGGGAAACAGTTGTGTAATCTCCGAGATTACACGACGGTTTAGGGAAATGTTACTTAAATGAAATGTTACTTAAATATTCTTTCTTATATACTAATTATCAATTATTAAATCTCATATTAGTAATTAACATTAGATTATTCTAATAATTAATATTGATTAATCTCTAATTAATCATCCATAGTTATTAAAAATTATATCAATGATTAATGATCAATTAATCTCTATTTAATCATGTATTATAATTATATAGTTACTCAACATAATAATCTTACTTACATAGTTGATTATCACTTATTAATTCTTATAATTAATTACTTAATTAAAATTACTTTATTAATTACTACTTAACTTTCTTAGTATAATTACATTTTGTTATATATTTATTAGTTTAATTATTTATTTATTTCTTAATTAATTAATCGATTAAGGTGACAAGAAGTCACCTAAGTGTAACCTTCAATCTAGTATTGGGCTTGTTAGGGCCATTCCCATTAGTTATAATCATTTAGTTGGGCTAAGATAGTCTCTTGGTATAAGCCCAGTAATCCTCTAGTGTACTTTCTTAGTCCATTTAAAAACTTGTGATTCAACTTTATAAAGTTAGTATTTTCACATTATTTGATTATACACTTAATACCAACTCATTTCATAAGTAAATATGTCCATATCTTATGACTTACCCTTATGTCAAATTTTTAATGTTTAATTGTTTTGTCGGTGTGGGATTTTAACTTGTAAGATTTATTTAAATTTGAGTACAATCTCGTTTTGGACACTTGATAATTTATTGGAAAGCTTGAAGTATCTAGTTTCTATCTTTATAATTTGTTTTCCAAAATTTCAAGCGTTTCAAAAATTAATGTGGATGTTTTTTTAAGTGTCTTTTGCGAGATTTGTCTTCTTGAATTTCTCTGATAACTCTTCCTGAGTCTCTACAAATAATAGAAAATCCAGTCTTAACAAAGTAATGGAAAAATCAATTTGCTAACACTTTCATTCTTTGTTTTATAAAAAAATTGTACAATTAACTGTATCTGGGTTGCATGCATTCGCACAAAGATCTTTGTGACCTTAATAATAAAGCACGCAATTTCAAACTTATCTTTTAGACCTTTTAAGCTCCTTCAAAACTTATATAAATATCATTATACTGCTACAACATATTTTTCAGACACGCATCAACTTATTATAAATTATTAGGCCATTGCTTATTCATTGTATATGAGTATCTCTACTCATATTCGACATAAGTTTTCTACAAGAGACTTATCGCTACAACTGATAATATCTTCCATAATCTATAAATTTCCATATGCACTATTTCATATCGCATCATCAAGTAATTATTGTCTGAATTTGCGTCTTTTACTTTTTAGCCAATCTTATCGATATCGATACTTTCGATGGATTTAATAGATAGTCAAGATCCCCGGTTCTTTTTTTAAATAATCAAATTCATGCATTTAGAAACAGTCAACAAAAATTCAATTCATTCTTACTCTATATTGACAAATATGGACAGCTCTCTTCAATCATTAGTTATGAATTTTAGGTATACCTGTTTAACTGCTTCAGGAGTTCAATAATTTAATGATCTGCTTTAAGAATTTGACTATGACAGAGCATCAATTTCTAATGTCAATAATACTTTACGAGTAAATCCTCTTCAAAAATTATTAAACTCTTCATGGGGATAAGAAGATTTATCTTTCTCTTCCAATAAATATGGTGTTTTTATACCAACCAAGTCTTCAACGCTTTGGACGTGTCTCAAACTGAAAATAACACTTGGAGAAGTGATTATTCATTCACTTCTTCTCATATTAATAGTTATATATTGCATTATAATGCTAAATTATTTAAGTAACATTACCTATAGGGATTTTTGACTCCCTCCCTTGATGGCAGGAAAACCTTTTTAAGTAACAATACCTGTAGGGATTTTGACTTACCCAATATTAGCAAACTTCTAGTTTGTCACAACAATTATTAGAGTTGTCTAACTATAACCTGGGAAGTGAAAGTGGAAGTATTATCATATTTACCCTTGCTGCATGAGACATTATATAAGTCACAAATTTACACTCATGCATGTCTCTTGGTTGCATAAAATCGAATACAACAAAGAGACATTTCATACTATTATCACCACTATTAGTAATTTACTCATTATTATGACAACAACACGATGTTTCCATTATACACAATATTTAATTTGGGTTCTCAAACAAATTTGAAACCTCCAAATATCATATTCAATTGCCCATTGTATTAGACGGTATGTAATTAGGAAAAACATATTTATCCTTTGGACATATATCATGTAAGTGATCTTTTACCCAAACCTCAAAAAGTTTTATATCACAAGCTTTTCAGCTTTCATGTCATATCACTTTTCCACATTTATTAGTGATCTATATGACTTTTTTTCAAATTAGAAGATGCTTAGGAGAATATTAGCATAACATGCTTAACAGTTTTATATGATAGCCTTAAAATAAAATATAAAAGAGGTAACGAATAACTCTACTCTCTTGCTTTGACGTTTCTCCGTAAAACTTTATAAAGATCATATGTCTATAATCACAGGTGTAAACCCTTTCATATGCCATTATAAAATTCTTGAAAATAAATTGGTAACCACAAAATTTCTCCTTCTATTTAGGCTTGATACAAATGTAATTTATATTGTACATACGTTATAAAGCCTTTCTATGTCACACTAATAATCTAAGGGAGTTTGTAACTTTTGCATTTTCTCATATTAATGTAATTGCAAATTTCCAGTGTTCATAAAAACTCCTTACCCATCATTTTATAGAAATATTCACTTCGTGGAATTTGTAAAATTAATTAGATAATATTGACTGCATTTTCATAATGCACGGCTCATGATCTTTAATTATCTCATCATAATTACATCCACATTTGCAATATTGTATAACATTCATTCATAGAATATGTAAAGCCAAATGAGCAATTAAATAATAGTGGCTCTATAATTATTGACTTAAAGATACATTCCAATAAATATCAACACCAATGCATGTAACTTTATAAAATTCAATAGTATATATTACTTCTACCAAATAATCAATAGAATACAAAAAGTTCAAGGACTAAACAGTAGAGTTGCATTAATAAGTATCTTAAAACTCTTTTAATCATAAAAGGCTAAAACCAAAAGCAAAAATCATGTGTATGAAGAAAAAACTAAGGATCTTTTGTTACCTATTTTACACTCACCTGAAGTTGTAAACAACATTGAGAGTAAAAGTCCTTCAAAACTTGTTATCAAGAACAATCAGAGGCTATATGTTATATCAATAAAATGTCACTTATGGAGTGTTAATTAGAAGATCATGAAAGGTCTGGTAATATCAAAGACAAAGTAGAGATAATATAATCCATGAGAGAAATTTAGAAGATGAACAGTCATACACTTAATAAATTTTAAATTTTATTCATAACAAAACAAGTTATACTTTCTTAGTAGAAACAAAATACAAGTTATAAAACAGGGAATAACTATGGTAGAACTCAATTGAAAGCACTATCGGTAGTTATTATTTTATACACTGTTAAGATGATTTGTGTACTGAATAAAATTTTAGTAAATAGAACCTTTTAATTTTTTTTTTTTTTTTTTTTTGCTAAAATGTGAAAAAAAAAACAAAAAACAAAACAAAATTCAACCAAAACCCATAAAAGCCCCCTATCGTCACCCATACTCGGCTGCCGGAGAAGCCGTCGACGACCATGGAGGGGATTGGGCGTTGGAGTCTCCTTCCGCCCCTCTCTCTTCTCTCTTCTCAGCCACACTCACTGTCTAGGCCTTCAATCGCCATCGCGATATCCATTCCGTCCATTGTTCTTTCCCTATGAGGTGATTGAAAAGTTGAGGCGACACGACAACGATATGGTGAATCCGGCCACGAGCCCTTTTGCCACGATCACGGCCCATTCAACTGGAGGTTTTTGACCCAATCCTGCAATGGACCTCCCCACCATGCCGTCGCACGCTGCGGTGTTGTACTTCGACGGCTCAACAAGGCTCAGCTACGAAGCCTTTGGAGTCCCGATCGGGGAGCACTGCAAGCATGCTGGAGTTTGGACGACATGACCATTTGTCAGTAGTGATCTGGAAGCCACAGCTATGGCGCGATCTAGACGCCATAGCCGCCGGTTACGATCTGATTCCGGTTGGAGAGAGAACAAGGCCAGCGCCAGAAAACCTCTGATGATGGTGTCGAATCAGAGTCTCCGTCGCGCCAATCCGATAAAAAATGTATATATTTTTTAAAGTATCAGATTTGATTTTGGAAATTTTTAGGAAAAAAAAAAAGGATTTGATTTTGAACGAAAGAAAATAAAAAAAAGAATATAAATCTAAAATGAATAATTGTGTGTATATGAGATTATAGTAACATTAAATGTATCTTACATCATAGTTGTTCATTTAATTATATATTATTTTTAATTGTTAGATCGATCACTCGACAGTGCTCTAAATTGAGTTTATTACGGTCTTTACCGTTAAAATAAAATAAAAAAAAAAAAGGAGGGAGAAGGAGCATTGCACCTGTAACGTCCCGCCTAGCACGGACCGTTACCGTACATACATGCATACATACTTGTTTTAACTACTTCTTATTTAACAAATATAGTGGGAAATTTTTTTTTCCTACTACTGAAGTACTTGTTTGGAATAAGATAAACAGAAAATATTAAGCATAAATTCTACGGAAGACGTAGCGGCTTATCCCTTCTTTCACAGTTCCCCCGCCACCTCCACCATTTTGTATCAACAAGCACCAGTAGGTTGCTTTACCTACAGCATAGACATAAGGCATGAGCTTTCGCTCAGCAAGTACAACTATTTAACCAAACATAACAGTTATAAACTTAGCAGGGCATATCCTGATATATTCTAGCATGCATGATCCAAGTTATGCTTTATTATGCTTATTTATCATATTCTCTAATCAGACTCTCATTTCTTAACTTGCTCATGGGCCCCTTATCATGAGTGACCGTACCGGGCGCGCAATTATGGAGTGGTTGGGGCGGCCAATCCATTTCCAACTCAACCCACAGTTCTACCCGACCTTGGACGGGTCGGTACGTCACAGGCAAGCTCGCTTGCCATCATACTTATTTGTCATCTTGACCTTGTTCTTATTATTTGTGAACATACTTCATGATGTCACATGAATATAACTTGTAATCATATATTAGTCATGCCATCTATTTGATATTTCAAATCATAGCACATAACATACATTGCATCATACTCATGTTACAACCAAAAATGCCTATGCTGTGGCGGAGTTGCACTTACCTTTCTTACTATGTCCCCCTTGATGCTGTTCTCTTACTGGGCACAGCTGCAGGCCTTCTCCTGCTTGAATAGGGACATAGATAAGAGTTCAATTCTCATTGTGCAGTGTTGGTGTCCTAACCAACATGCCTAACGAATTTCTAGTTGTATGTCCCCGATACTTGATATCTGATTTGGTCACAAAAGTCATCTTATCGTTTGGGAGTAATCATTCTTTGCTTATTTCTTAAGAGATTACATTGATAATCCCTTAGGCTAAATCTTTGATAAATTGTTGGGTTTCTAAAAAAACTTAGGCTTTGGGCTAAGCCCAGCAACTCAGGTATTATTCTTGGTTATTGTCCGTTATCGCTTGATTACAAATTTTTTCTTAAGAAACTTTATTTTCTTATCCTATTTGCCATTTTGAAAAAATTTAACTTTAAATCTCTTTAATATTTTGGTAACCATTTCAAATCTTCAAAACAATCTTTATAAAGGTCATTAAGATTGAAAACTGCCTTTGGGACAGTTTTAAGCAAAAATACAGTTTTTTCGAAAACTGTTTGTAAAACTCATGTGCAGGAATTTCGGTTCCCTGCACACTCTTCATAAAACAATACCAGTTATAAATCCATTTGGAATTTGAAATACTTGTCTTCACGAAAGTTGTAGCTCTCGAAAAATTCTAAACTTTCGTGTTTTACAAAAAATCCAGTTCTGCTTATATTCGCGTCAGTTTTTGTTTGAAACTGGCTGATCCTGAAAACTAGGTCTGGGCAGATCAGCCACGGATTTTGTAAAACGGAGACCATTGGAGCCTCATTTTGGATTCTGCCCCCGTTGTCTTCTAGGAAAAATCGTTCGAGCAACTTTCATGTTTTACAAATTACCCAATTCATCCTCTAAGGGCCTCTAATTTTTACTTTCCCGAACTGACCAGTTTCGAATCCGAATTGGTAGTTTTGGTTGTTAGAGGTCCGGTTTACGTCCTATTTCGTGAAATCTAACCTAGACCGATCACTTCGGGAGTCCTATATGGCAAAACACACAGCGCTTCTAAACGTCCACATGAACCCATAAACTGTCCAATTGGATCCATGCAAACCAATTCAAAAGCTCAAAGCCTAGGTTTGCATTGACCCTAACTTTTTGCATACATCACATACAAGCATCAACTTTTCTCCCTAAACTAGCATGCTCAAGCACTGGCTAAGGGCAGATTTCTGACCAAACTAGGGGACATACAACCCTAAGCATAATCATGAAAGTTCATCATAATTAAACACAAATAATGCAAGAATGTAAGCCATACACCCTAGATCTACAAATCAAGCACATACCACCAAACTTAGGGCATAAAATAGAGATTGGACTTATGTCCTTACACCCAAATTGAACTACCTCTTATCTTTAAATTTGAACTCAAATGAGAGAGTTAGGGCTTATAGAGTTTTACCTTAGAACAAAGTCAAGTTTGGTCACAAAATTCCTTCCTTCCCCCTAGCTCCCTTGACTCACGGCCACACCACCAAATGGCCACCCAAAAATTTTTTGTTGGTTTCCTTGGTTGTTCCTCTCCAAGCCGAACTCTTCACCAAAGTTTTGGCCCAAAAATTTCAGCTTTCCTTTCTCCCTTTCTCCCTCGGCTTCACACCCAAAAGACCTAAAAATTTTCTAAACTTCCCTTGGTTTTTTCCCCTAGAGCAAACCGAACCCTTAGGAACAAAATCCCAAGAAAAATTTTTGATTTCTCCCACTCCTTTCTCTCCTCCTATTTCCGGATTTTTGTGAGGAAGAATTTGGCAAGAGTTTGGCTGTTTTTCTCTGATTTTTCCAGCCAAAAACCGCCCCCCCAAAGGCCTATTTATAGGTGAGTTTTTGGGCTATTTTGCAATACTTTTGTTCACCCTTTTTCCTTCAAGTCCTTGGAGGAAAATTTAATTAAATTTTGGCCCAAAAGGACCGGCCACCTCATGCACTAGAAAGGTCCAAAACATTCCAAAAATTTCTTTCTTTTCTTTCCAAAATTTCCAATAAATTTCTTAATGAAGTCATAATTCAAAAAGGTGATGATGTAATCACCATTAGGCTTGTTTGGCAATTCTTCTTACAAAGCAGTCCAAATTCAAGTTAACACAGATATTTTCAATACTGTTAACTATTAATAACAGTATTTTATCACTAAACTGCAGTCCAAAATTTATCTGTGTAAAATTTGACTGTATGAAAATTTTCTTGTAATTTGAAGTCCTTTGGCCCAAGATACCCCAAATTTATGTGCTTGATTTTTCTAGGGTGATTTAAATCTTACTCTTGCTATCTTGTCTGAAACATGATTTTTCGCAGTATATTTTCCATACTGCTAGTTCATAAAACAGTATCATCACATGATTGACTTTTCTAGTCAACTGTTGACTTTTAGGTCAACTTTGACTTTCTAGGGTCAACTTTGACCGCCATGCAAATCATGCAAACGTAAAATTTCCTACTCTTCTGACTCCAAATGATACATATTGAGTTAAGCAATTATTTTTAAGTCTCATAGTATCATGAGAACTTAAAATTTCACATAAAAACCTTGTCTCAGGTTTCTCATAAATACCTTTAAAACATAACATAAGCTTCTTTACAGAGAACGTAAGATCGTAAAGATTTAGTTATTACAATACTACCCTCTTAAAAATTTTCGTCCGCGAAAATTAGAATAAATCGGGGTAGGTTCTTTCTCATCTCATTTTCCAATTCCCAGGTGGCTTCTTCAACTTTGTGGTTGCGCCATAACACTTTAACCAGGGGAATGGTTTTATTTCTTAGGACCTTCTCTTCTCGATCCAGAATTCGAACTGGCTTTTCTTCATATGTCAAATCCGTTCGAACTTCCACCGGTTCTTGGCTGAGCACATGCGACGGATCTGGTACATACTTTTTTTAACATTGAAACATGAAATACATCGTGCATCGCAGCTAATTCTGGTGGCAAAGCAGCCTGTAAGCTACTTTCCCAATCCTTTCAAGGATTTCAAATGGTCCTGTATATCTTGGACTGAGCTTCCCCTTTTTGCCAAATCTCATTACTACTCCTTTCATAGGAGCAATCTTAATGAACACGGCATCTCCAACTTGGAATTCCAATGGCCTTCTACGTTTATCGGCATAACTTTTCTGTCTGCTGAAAGCTATGACGAGTCTCTTGCTTGATTTTCTTGATATCTTCAGAAGTTTTCTTGATGAAGTCTGTTGTTTGCAGCTGCTTCTGTCCAACTTCCTGCCAGTGGATAGGAGATCGACATTTTTTCTTCCATAAAGGGCTTCAAATGGTTGCCATACCAATCGAAGCGTGATAACTGTTGTTGTAAGAAAATTCGATCAATGGCAACTGTCTGATCCCAGTTTCCTTTGAAATCCAAAACACATGATCTCAGCATATCTTCCATGTTTGGATTGTTCGTTCCGAGTGGTCGTCAGTTTGGGGGTGAAAAGCTGTACTAAACTTCAGTTTGACCCCATAGCATTATGAACACTGGTCCAAAATCGAGAGGTGAAACGTCCGTCACGATCTGAAATAATGATTTTGGTACTCCATGCAGCCTAACAATCTGCGATACGTAGACTTCGGCCAATTTTTCCACTGAAAAGGTGGCTTTATTGCAATGAAGTGGGCTGATTTGGTCAATCTAATCCACCACAACCCAAATTGTGTCATTTCCACTCACCGTCCTGGGTAATCCAACTACAAAATCCATAGTAGTTTGCTCCCATTTCCATTCAGGGAATTCTATTTTCTGTAATTCTCCTCCAGGATGTCGGTGTTCAGCCTAACTTTCTGGCAAGTTAGACATTTTGACACGAATTCTGCTACTCTCATTCTTCATTTTTTGGCCACCAAAAGTTCTCTCGAAGATCCTTGTACATTTTGGATGTAATAACTAAATTTTTACGATCTTATGTCCTATTGTAAAGAAATTTATGTTATGTTTTAAAGGTATTTATGAGAAACCTGAGGCAAGGTTTTTGTGTGAAATTTTAAGTTCTCACGATACTATGAGACTTGAAAATAATTGCTTAACTCAAATATATCATTTTGAGTCAGAAGAATAGAAAATTTACGTTTGCATGATTTTGCATGGCGGTCAAAGTTGAACCTAAAAAGTCAACAGTTGACTAGAAAAGTCAACCATGTGATATACTGTTTTATGAACAAGCAGTATGGAAAATATACTGCGAAAAAACCATGTTTCAGACAAGATAGCAAGAGTAAGAATTTACAAATCACCCTAGAAAAATCCAAGCACATAAAATGGGGGCATTTTGGGCCAAAGGACTTCAAATTATGAGAAAATTTTTTATGCAGTCAAAATTTTACGCAGATAAATTTTGGACTGCAGTGTGGTGATAAAATACTGTATTAACAGTTAACAGTATTAAAAATATTTATGTTAGCATGATATTGGACTGCCTATTATGAAAATAGGCCAAACAAGCCTTAAAAAGCTTGATTACATCATCCAAAACCCTAATTATGACATCATTAAGGGAAGAAAAATAAAAGAAAATTTTTGGATAATATTGGAGCATTCTAGAGTATGAGGTGGCCGGTCCTTTTGGGGCCAAAATCTAATTAATTTCTCCCAAGGACTTGACGGAAAAAGGAGAACAAAAGTTATTTGCAAAATAGTCCAAAAATTCACCTATAAATAGGCCTTGTGGGGGGTGGTTTTTGGCTGGAAAAATCAGAGAAAAGCAGCCAAATTCTGGCCAAATTTCTCCTCACAAAATTCGGAAAACCAAGAAGAGAAAGGGGTGAGTGAAATCAGAAAATTTCCTTGGGGGTTTTGTTCCTAAGGTTCGGTTTTGCACTAGGGAAAACCAAGGGGAAATTCAGAATTTTTTTAGGACTTTTGGGGTGTGAAGCCGTGGGAGAAAGGGAGAAAGAAAGGACTGAAATTTTGGGCCAAATTTTGGTAAGGGTGCTCGGCTTGGAGAGGAGCAACCAAGGAAGCCAACCAAAAAATTTTTGGTGATCAATTGGAGGGTGGCCGTGAGCTAGGGGGGAGCTAGGTGGAGGAAAGAGTTGGTGACCAAAATTGACTTTGGGTCTAAGGTAAAACTCCACAAGCCCTAACTCTCTCATTTGAGTTTAAATTCAAAGTTTAAAGGAAATTCGATTTGGATGTAAGGACATAAGTCCAATCTCTATTTTATGCCTTAGTTTAGTATATGTGCTTGATTTGTAGATCTAAGGGTGTATGGTTCAAATTCTTGCATGATTTGTGTTTATTTATGGTTGATTTTCATGCTTGAATGCTTAGGGTTGTGTGTCCCCTAATTTGGTTAGAAAATCTGCCCTAGGGCAGTACATGGAGCATGTTAATTTAAGGAACCAAGTTTAGTGCTTGTATGTGCAAAAGTTAGGGTTAATGCAACCCTAGAATTGGGAATTTTTGAAATTGATTTGCATGGATTTAATTGGACAGTTTATGGGTTTCATGTGGGACGTTAGAAACGCTGTGTGTTTGCCCTATAGGCTCCCGAAGTGTTCGGTTGAGGTAGATTTCACGAAATAGGACGTAAACCGGTTTAAGCAACCGAAACTGCCATTCGGACTCAAACTGGCCAGTTTCGGGAAAATAAGAATTAGAGGGGCCTTAGAGGCCGAATTGGGTAAATCTTAAAACACAAAAGTTGCTCGGAACAATTTTTCCTAGAGGACAACGCGGGCAGAATTTAAAAATGAGGCTCCAATGGTCTCCGTTTTTACAAAAACCCGTGGCTGGTCTGCCCAGACCCAGTTTTCAGGATCAGCCAGTTTCAAACAAAAACTGACGCAAATATAAGCAGAACTGGATTTTTTGTAAAACATGAAAGTTTTAAGCATTTTTCGAGAGCTACAACTTTGGTGAAGACAAGTTTTTCAAATTCCGAATGGATTTATAAACTAGTATTGTTTTATGAAGAGTGTGCAGGGAACCGAAAATTCCTGCACATGAGTTTTACAAACAGTTTTCGAAAACTGTATTTTTGCTTAAAACTGTCCCAAAAGCAGTTCTCAATCTTAAATGACCTTTATAAAGATTTGTTTTGAAGATTTGAAATCGTTACAAAAATATTAAAGAGATTTAAAGCTATATTTCTTAAATAGTAAAAAGATAAGAAAATGGACAGAATTTGTAATCAAGCCAAGATTTTGAGGAAACCTAACATTTTATCAAGAACCTAGCCCAAGAGATTATCCAACATAATCTCTTAAAAGAAATAATTAAAGAATAATTATTCCCAAGCAGTTATATGACTATTTTGTGACCAAATCAGATATCTGGTATTAGGGGGCATACAACTAGAATTTCATCGGCATGTTGGTTAGGACACCAACATTGCATAATAAGAATTAGACTCTTACCTAAGTCCCTATTCAAGCAGGAAAAGGCCTGCAGCTGTGCCAGTAAGAGAACAGCCTCAAGAGGGACATAGTAAAAGAGGTAAGTGCAACTCCACCTACAGCATGGGCATTTTCAGTTACAAGATGATATGCGAAATTATGTTATGTGCTATGATTTGATATATCAAGTAAATGGCATGACTAAGAAATGTTTACAAGTTATATTCATGTGACATCATGAAGCATGTTCACAAATAATAAGAACAAGGTCAAGATGACAAATAAGTATGATGGCAAGCGAGCTTGCCTGTGACGTACCGACCCGTCCGAGGTCGGGTAGGACTGTGGAATGAGTTGGAAATGGAATGGCCGCCCCAACCACTCCATAGTTGCGCGCCCGGTACGATCACTCATGATAAGGGGCCCATGAGCAAGTTAAGAAATGAAAGTATGATTAGAAGGTATGATAAAATAAGCATAATAAAGCATAATCGAATCATGCATGATTAGAATATATCAGGATATGCTTTGCTAAGTTTATGACAGTTTATGTTGCACTTGCTGAGCGAAAGCTCACGCCTTATGTTATGCTGTAGGTAAGCAACCTACTGGCGATTTTTAATGCAAGATGGTGAAGTTGGCTTGGGCAACTGTGAAAGAAGGGAAAAGCCGCTACGTCTTCCGAAAATTTATGCTTAATATTTTATGTTTATGAAAAAAAAAAAAAAAAAAAAAAAAAAAAAAAAAAAAAAATTCTCCTATATTTGTCAAGTAAATAAGTATGTAAAATAAGTTAAGTATGTATGTATGTACGGTAACGGTCCGTGCTAGGCGGGTCGTTACAGAGTTGGTATCAGAGCGGTTCCCTGCTACCTGATTTCACAGTTCGCCTGCCATCCGCCACTATTATTGTAAGTTAAAGTTAGTTATGCGTAAATATTTATTATGTGTTTTGGTATGTAGATTCGTCGACATGGATCCGGATCACGTAGATGCGGACCGAGAGGCTATATCGTCATTTTATGAGGCACATCCGTTATTATTTGACGGTACGAGTCACACGATATCTTTGGGGGCATGGTTGTATGACATGGAGCTGATTTTTCGTACTAGCCATATCCCGGGTCGCTTGCAGGTTTCGTTGAGTAGTCGATGTTTGATTGGCGACGCCCGTCTTTGGTGGATATCAGTAGGAGAGCCACAGTTACCTAGCCGGACTTGGGTACATTTTCGCTCACTGATGATTGGACGGTTTGGACCGATACTAGATTACGGGCCAGGAGCGCCTCAGCGTGATCCCGATATTTATAGAGACATGTACGACACTCGATATCACAGTTATACGCTTGAGTGGCACGCATATCCTCTCGAGACCATGGCCCATTATTGCATGAGATTTCAGGAGGCCATGTTGCCCTACCGTTTCTCAGGACATAGACCACCCTGTGTTGGAGGCATTGACGGTTTGGCGGAACGGCTTACCCGGTTGTATTCGCCAGTATGTCCCCTTTCCCACACCCAGGATGACTGTGGAGCACATGATTGAGGATATTCTACAGCTGAGGTGCGCGCTGACACAGAGCAGACGGGGGCCTCTGAGGGTGATCATCAGGCACCCGTAGACGACGCTGGTTAGGGGAGCCGTTATACGAGGTAGGACCAGCACCCCCAGAGGAGCCGATCCCTGCAGTTCCAGAGCAGGAGGTGCCGGCCCATGAGGCCGGGGAGCCGGCAGATGCTCAGGGTGACCCGGAGGCCGGAGACCCAGATGAGGATGATGTTGTGATCATACCTGGAGATCCACCAGCAGATCCCATTATCATCGATATCTCCAGTGACGAGGAGGATGATATCGAGGAGAATGCCAGCTGACCCGCCAGCAAATCCCATTGCCATCGACATATCCAGTGATGAGGAGGGCGATGACGAGGATATGGAGCAGGCAGGATGGTTTGAGGACCAGGAGGATCTAGTTGACGACCCAGAGGAGATGATTTTCGACGACGGAGATTGGGAGACCGACTCTGACACAGCTGCCTAGATGATGATAGAGATCGCTATTTTGATCGTTCATGTATATTTATTTTGACCTTCGTACTGACACGTACTTGCTTACTTCTTTTTGGATGATAGGCTTGTACTGATGGAAAGTGGTAGCCACTTCCATCGCCATTCTTTTTGGGTATATGTAGGATGGTGAAGTGTTAGACACTCCCATTACTATTTTTTGTCCATGTATATAAAATATTATGAAACAGATATGTATTTACAGTACTGTATGAACAATGTACCTATTGTAAATATACAAGAAACAGTTCAATACCATGTTATGTTATGATCTCAAGAATCATGCTATGATCTGATACGTTATGATTATGTAAGCCATGATACAATATGAACATGATAAGAATGATTATGTTACGATTCGATGTATTATGATATGATACGATGAATGATGAAAGAAAGGATATTACTAGTTCGATAATATCTTTTCTCATGATTTAATAGGATAGAAAAGATGGTACGACCTCGCAGAACAATGCCGGTGAACCAGAATCCACCTGCACCGGATCTAGCAGCTGTTGTAGCAAATTTGCAACAACAGTTACTTGAACAGCAGCAGGAGACAAATAGACTCCGGGAGCAGTTAGCTCAGATCAATCAAAGACCTCAGGCTAACGAGGTTCCCCCTCAAAATGTCAGGGTACCTCCAGCAGTACCCCCGGTACCTGATATTCGACCAGAGGTTCAACCAGAGGTCCCAGTAGCACCTGTAGAAGCGCAAGCAAACTTACCCCCAGTACGGGAAGATTTACTTTATGAGAGGTTTAGGCGAATGAAAGCGCCAGAATTTGAGGGACCCACAGATCCGATTGCCGCTGACAATTGGTTAATTGACATCCAAGTTATTTTGGATTTTATGCGGCTGACTGAGCAGGAAAAGTTTTTATGTGCTTCCTTTGCACTCAAGAAAGACGCTAGACACTGGTGGATGACCGTCCAGATACGTCGTGATGTTACCACTATGAGCTGGCAAGATTTCGTGTCGGAGTTTCGAACAATGTACTTTAACAGAGAAATCCTGGCCGCCCAGCAGGATGAATTTACGAGTTTGAGACAAGGGACGATGACGGTAATGGAGGCTATTAATAAGTTTGAACAGTTAGCCCGGTTATGCCCGGAATTGGTGCCAGGTGAGACAGAAAAAGTCAGACTAATGATGAAGATGTTTCGGTCAGATATCGCCAAGCAAGTCAGTGCTGGTGAAAGTCCACCTACTCGAGTGTCCGATTGTATAAGTCGGGCCATAAGAGCAGAGTATTGGAATAACCGAGACAAAGAAGAACGGGCTCAGTTTTTTAAAGCAAGGAAGGAAGAAAAGGCCATGGGGAAGCAGATACAACCCCGTCAAAATTTTGAAGCGAATCAGAAAGGTCAACCCCGTAATTTGCTCAAGGCTCTAAGCAGTTCGGAAGGAATAAACGAAAGGAAAATTCTTCTGGCCAGAGTCAGCAAAGAATTACCCTCAGAAAAAGGTTGCTCGTGGGAACGAGGGAAATAACAACAGCTACCCAGTATGTAACAAGTGCGGAAGGAAACACCCGGGAATATGCCGAATGGGATCTAATGCTTGTTACCTCTGTGGTAAGGAGGGTCATTTTGCAAAGAACTGTACTTTGAACACCCAAGGTCAGAATCCCTCATATCCCAGCCGGAACCCCAACAGCCAGTTGCATGCTGTCCAGGCAAGGTTAGAAGGACCCTCGATCACTCAGGGCAGATTAGAGGCTCCTGAACCGCAAGCCAGAATCTACGCCTACACAAAGGGAGATGCAGAAGCCGGAACTTCGCATGTGGTGACAGGTCAGATTTCTATCGCCACTAATGATGCAATTGTTCTATTTGACTCTGGTGCCACCCACTCGTTCATATCATTGGGATTTGCTCAGAAGTTAGGAAAAGGTGTGGATAGTCTAGAACAACCTTTTAAAACCTCTCTGCCATCCGGAGAAATTTTGTGGTCCAACTTTGGATACAAAACACATCCGTAGGGATTTGTGGCAGAGAATTATATGTAGATCTCATCGCAATCAAGCTTCAGGATTTCGATGTGATCTTAGGGATGGACTTTTTGAGTAAATACAACGCCAAGATTGACTGTCGGAAGAGGTGCGTGACGTTCAACCCTTACGGCGAAGTAGAGTTCAACTTCTATGGTCAGTCTCGGAGCCCAACAACTCGATTCGTTTCCGCAATCAGGGCTTGGAAAATGTTAGCTAATGGTTGTCAAGGATATCTAGCTAACATGGTGGACAAGGATCAAGAATTGGAGCGGACATCGGAAGATGTTCCCGTTATTAAGGAATTTGTAGATATTTTTCCGAAGGATTTGCCGGGACTTCCGCCGGAAAGAGAAATCTCTTTTGAGATTGAATTGCTGCCTGGAGCTGCACCAATTTCGAAAGCCCCTTATCATATGGCACCAGCTGAGCTGAGAGAACTTCAAGTGCAGTTACAAGAACTGCTCGACAAAGGATTCATCCGACAAAGTTATTCTCCATGGGGAGCACCCGTTTTGTTCGTCAAGAAGAAGGATGGATCATTCCGAATGTGCATTGATTACCGAGAGCTAAACAAGATTACGATCAAGAATAAGTACCCTCTTCCAAGGATTGATGATCTTTTCGATCAACTCCGAGGAGCAGTCGTGTTCTCAAAAGTCGATCTACGATCAGGGTACCATCAGCTCAGGATTAAGGAGGCAGACATCTCTAAGACAGCTTTTCGTACTAGATATGGGCACTATGAGTTCTTAGTTATGCCCTTTGGATTAACTAACGCTCCAGCTGCCTTCATGGATCTTATGAACCGAGTATTCAAGGAATATCTGGACAAATTCGTCATCGTTTTTATCGACGACATCTTGATTTACTCAAGGTCCAAGGAGGAACATGCACAACATCTTAGGATGGTAATGGAAACATTGAGGAGAAATCAGCTTTATGCTAAGTTCACGAAATGTGAATTTTGGTTGGAGAAAGTTCATTTCTTGGGACATGTTGTGTCGAAAGAAGGAATTTCTGTAGATCCTTTGAAAGTGGAAGCAGTAAGTTTATGGCCGGTACCCAAAAGTGTTACGGAAATAAGAAGTTTTCTTGGGTTAGCCGGATACTACCGACGGTTCGTCGAGGGATTTCCAAAATTGCTGCACCACTCACAGCCCTTACCCGAAAAGATAAAAAGTATGAATGGACTCAGAAATGCGAGGAGAATTTCCAAGAGCTCAAGAAGAAGTTAACGAGTGCGCCCGTGTTAATTATTCCTGATGTAGATGCAGGAAATTTCGTAATTTACAGTGATGCTTCCAAGAACGGATTAGGAGCTGTCCTGATGCAAAATGGGAAGGTGGTAGCCTATGCGTCAAGACAATTGAAGAATCATGAACGGAATTATCCTACGCATGATCTGGAGTTAGCAGCAGTAGTTTTCGCATTGAAGATCTGGAGACATTATTTGTATGGAAACAAATGCGAAATCTACACTGACCACCAGAGCCTCAAATATATTTTCACTCAGAAGAGCTCAACATGAGACAGCGTAGATGGCTGGAACTAGTGAAGGACTACGATTGTGAGATCCTTTATCACCCCGGAAAGGCAAACAGGGTAGCAGATGCTTTAAGTAGGAAATCCTCGGGCATGTTAATGTCTATCGAAGCGTTTCCAAAGCCACTACAAAAGGAGATTTCTGAGTTCAACTTGGAAATGATCACGGGAAAATTTGCTTCTCTGACTCTTCAGTCCGATCTATTGGAATTCATCAAGGCGCATCAAGGAAAAGATTCAGTTTTGCTTAAGGCACAACTTTTTAGCGGAAAGAACAAGGAATTCAAGACCTCTGCCGATGGCACCATCTACTTCAAGGAAAGGATCTGTGTTCCCGACTTTGAATTTTTGAAGGATCAGATCATGTCAGAGGCACATAAAACGCCATACTCAGTACATCCAGGAGCTTCCAAGATGTACAAGGATCTTCGAGAGAACTTTTGGTGGCCAAAAATGAAGAACGATGTAGCAGAATACGTGTCAAAATGCCTAACTTGCCAGAAAGTTAAGGCTGAACACCGACATCCTGGAGGAGAATTACAGAAAATAGAGTTCCCTGAATGGAAATGGGAGCAAACTACTATGGATTTTGTAGTTGGATTACCCAGGACGGTGAGTGGTAATGACACAATTTGGGTTGTGGTGGATAGATTGACCAAATCAGCCCACTTCATTGCAATTAAGCCACCTTTTCAGTGGAAAAATTGGCCGAAGTCTACGTATCGCAGATTGTTAGGCTGCATGGAGTACCAAAATCCATTATTTCAGATCGTGACGGACGTTTCACCTCTCGATTTTGGACCAGTGTCCACAATGCTATGGGGTCAAAACTGAAGTTCAGTACAGCTTTTCACCCCCAAACTGATGGCCAGTCGGAACGAACAATCCAAACATTGGAAGATATGCTGAGATCATGTGTTCTAGATTTCAAAGGAAACTGGGATCAAAAGTTGCCATTAATCGAATTTCCTACAACAACAGTTATCACGCTTCGATTGGTATGGCACCATTTGAAGCTCTTTATGGAAGGAAATGTCGATCTCCTATCCACTGGCAGGAAGTTGGACAAAAGCAGTTGCAAACAACAGACTTTATCAAGAAAACTTCTGAAGATATTAAGAAGATTAAGCAAAGGCTTGACATAGCTTTTAGCAGACAGAAAAGTTATGCCGATAAACGAAGAAGGCCCTTGGAATTTCAAGTTGGAGATGCCGTGTTCATTAAGATTGCTCCTATGAAAGGGGTAATGAGATTTGGCAAAAAGGGGAAACTCAGTCCAAGATATACGGGACCGTTTGAGATCCTTGAAAGGATTGGGAAAGTAGCTTACAGGCTTGCTTTGCCACCCGAATTAGCTGCAATGCACGATGTTTTCCATGTGTCAATGTTAAAGAAGTATGTACCAGATCCGTCGCATGTGCTCAGCCAAGAACCGGTGGAAGTTCAAACAGATTTGACTTACGAAGAAAAGCCAGTTCAAATTCTGGATCGAGAAGAAAAGATCCTAAGAAATAAAACCATTCCCCTGGTTAAGGTTTTATGGCGTAACCACAAGGTTGAAGAAGCAACCTGGGAATTGGAAGATGAGATGAGAAAGAACTACCCCGAGCTGTTCTAATTTTCGAGGACGAAAATTTTTAAGGGGGGTAGATTGTAATAACTAAATTTTTACGATCTTATGTCCTATTGTAAAGAAATTTATGTTATGTTTTAAAGGTATTTATGAGAAACCTGAGGCAAGGTTTTTGTGTGAAATTTTAAGTTCTCACGATACTATGAGACTTGAAATAATTGCTTAACTCAGAATATATCATTTTGAGTCAGAAGAATAGAAAATTTTACGTTTGCATGATTTTGCATGGCGGTCAAAGTTGACCTAAAAAGTCAACAGTTGACTAGAAAAGTCAACCATGTGAATAATACTGTTTTATGAACAAGCAGTATGGAAAATATACTGCGAAAAACCATGTTTCAGACAAGATAGCAAGAGTAAGATTTACAATCACCCTAGAAAAATCAAGCACATAAAATTGGGGCATTTTGGGCCAAAGGACTTCAAATTATGAGAAAATTTTTATGCAGTCAAATTTTACGCAGATAAATTTTGGACTGCAGTGTGGTGATAAAATACTGTTATTAACAGTTAACAGTATTAAAAATATTTATGTTAGCATGATATTGGACTGCCTATTATGAAAATAGGCCAAACAAGCCTTAAAAAGCTTGATTACATCATCCAAAACCCTAATTATGACATCATTAAGGGAAGAAAAATAAAGAAAATTTTTGGATAATATTGGAGCATTCTAGAGTATGAGGTGGCCGGTCCTTTTGGGGCCAAAATCTAATTAAATTTCTCCAAGGACTTGAAGGAAAAAGGAGAACAAAAGTTATTTGCAAAATAGTCCAAAAATTCACCTATAAATAGGCCTTGTGGGGGGTGGTTTTTGGCTGGAAAAATCAGAAAAAAGCAGCCAAATTCTGGCCAAATTTCTCCTCACAAAATTCGGAAAACCAAGAAGAGAAAGGGGTGAGTGAAATCAGAAAATTTCCTTGGGGGTTTTGTTCCTAAGGTTCGGTTTTGCACTAGGGAAAACCAAGGGGAAATTCAGAAATTTTTTTAGGACTTTTGGGGTGTGAAGCCGTGGGAGAAAGGGAGAAAGAAAGGACTGAAATTTTGGGCCAAATTTTGGTAAGGGTGCTCGGCTTGGAGAGGAGCAACCAAGGAAGCCAACCAAAAAATTTTTGGTGATCAATTGGAGGGTGGCCGTGAGCTAGGGGGGAGCTAGGTGGAGGAAAGAGTTGGTGACCAAAATTGACTTTGGTCTAAGGTAAAACTCCACAAGCCCTAACTCTCTCATTTGAGTTTAAATTCAAAGTTTAAGGAAATTCGATTTGGATGTAAGGACATAAGTCCAATCTCTATTTTATGCCTTAGTTTAGTATATGTGCTTGATTTGTAGATCTAAGGGTGTATGGTTCAAATTCTTGCATGATTTGTGTTTATTTATGGTTGATTTTCATGCTTGAATGCTTAGGGTTGTGTGTCCCCTAATTTGGTTAGAAAATCTGCCCTAGGGCAGTACATGGAGCATGTTAATTTAAGGAACCAAGTTTAGTGCTTGTATGTGCAAAAGTTAGGGTTAATGCAACCCTAGAATTGGAATTTTTGAAATTGATTTGCATGGATTTAATTGGACAGTTTATGGGTTCATGTGGGACGTTAGAAACGCTGTGTGTTTGCCCTATAGGCTCCCGAAGTGTTCGGTTGAGGTAGATTTCACGAAATAGGACGTAAACCGGTTTAAGCAACCGAAACTGCCAATTCGGACTCAAACTGGCCAGTTTCGGGAAAATAAGAATTAGAGGCCTTAGAGGCCGAATTGGGTAAATCTTAAAACACAAAAGTTGCTCGGAACAATTTTTCCTAGAGGACAACGCGGGCAGAATTTAAAAATGAGGCTCCAATGGTCTCCGTTTTTACAAAAACCCGTGGCTGGTCTGCCCAGACCCAGTTTTCAGGATCAGCCAGTTTCAAACAAAAACTGACGCAAATATAAGCAGAACTGGATTTTTTGTAAAACATGAAAGTTTTAGCATTTTTCGAGAGCTACAACTTTGGTGAAGACAAGTTTTTCAAATTCCGAATGGATTTATAAACTAGTATTGTTTTATGAAGAGTGTGCAGGGAACCGAAAATTCCTGCACATGAGTTTTACAAACAGTTTTCGAAAAACTGTATTTTGCTTAAAACTGTCCCAAAAGCAGTTCTCAATCTTAAATGACCTTTATAAAGATTTGTTTTGAAGATTTGAAATCGTTACAAAAATATTAAAGAGATTTAAAGCTATATTTCTTAAATAGTAAAAAGATAAGAAAATGGACAGAATTTTGTAATCAAGCCAAGATTTTGAGGAAACCTAACATTTTATCAAGAACCTAGCCCAAGAGATTATCCAACATAATCTCTTAAAAGAAATAATTAAAGAATAATTATTCCCAAGCAGTTATATGACTATTTTGTGACCAAATCAGATATCTGGTATTAGGGGGCATACAACTAGAATTTCATCGGCATGTTGGTTAGGACACCAACATTGCATAATAAGAATTAGACTCTTACCTAAGTCCCTATTCAAGCAGGAAAAGGCCTGCAGCTGTGCCAGTAAGAGAACAGCCTCAAGAGGGACATAGTAAAAGAGGTAAGTGCAACTCCACCTACAGCATGGGCATTTTCAGTTACAAGATGATATGCGAAATTATGTTATGTGCTATGATTTGATTATATCAAGTAAATGGCATGACTAAGAAATGTTTACAAGTTATATTCATGTGACATCATGAAGCATGTTCACAAATAATAAGAACAAGGTCAAGATGACAAATAAGTATGATGGCAAGCGAGCTTGCCTGTGACGTACCGACCCGTCGAGGTCGGGTAGGACTGTGGAATGAGTTGGAAATGGAATGGCCGCCCCAACCACTCCATAGTTGCGCGCCCGGTACGATCACTCATGATAAGGGGCCCATGAGCAAGTTAAGAAATGAAAGTATGATTAGAAGGTATGATAAAATAAGCATAATAAAGCATAATCGAATCATGCATGATTAGAATATATCAGGATATGCTTTGCTAAGTTTATGACAGTTTATGTTGCACTTGCTGAGCGAAAGCTCACGCCTTATGTTTATGCTGTAGGTAAGCACCTACTGGCGATTTTTAATGCAAGATGGTGAAGTTGGCTGGGCAACTGTGAAAGAAGGGAAAAGCCGCTACGTCTTCCGAAAATTTATGCTTAATATTTTATGTTTATGAAAAAAAAAAAAAAAAAAAAAAAAAAAAAATTCTCCTATATTTGTCAAGTAAATAAGTATGTAAAACAAGTTAAGTATGTATGTATGTACGGTAACGGTCCCGTGCTAGGCGGGTCGTTACATTGGAAGCTCCTGGATGTACTGAGTATGGCGTCTTATGAGCCTCTGTCATGATCTGATTCTTCATAATTCAAAGTCGGGAACACAGATCCTTTCCTTGAAGTAGATAGTGTCATCGGCAGAGGTCTTGAATTCCTTGTTTTTTTCCGCTAAAAAGTTGTGCCTTAAGCAAAAATGAATCTTTTCCTTGATGCGCCTTGATGGATTCCAATAGATCGGACTGAAGAGTCAGAGAAGATAATTTCCCGTGATCATTCCAGGTTGAACTCAGAAATCTCCTTTTGTAGTGGCTTTGGAAACGCTTTCGATAGACATTAATATGCCCGAGGATTTCCTACTTAAAGCATCTGCTACCCTGTTTGCCTTTCCAGGGTGATAAAGAATCTCACAATCGTAGTCCTTCACTAGTTCCAGCCATCTACGCTGTCTCATGTTGAGCTCTTTCTGAGTGAAAATATATTTGAGATTCTTGTGGTCAGTGTAGATTTCGCATTGTTTCCATACAAATAATGTCTCCAGATCTTCAATGCGAAAACTACTGCTGCTAAACTCCAGATCATGCGTAGGATAATTCCGTTCATGATTCTTCAATTGTCTTGACGCATAGGCTACCACCTTCCCATTTTGCATCAGGACAGCTCCTAATCCGTTCTTGGAAGCATCACTGTAAATTACAAAATTTCCCGCATCAACATCAGGGATAATTAACACGGGCGTACTTGTTAACTTTTTCTTGAGCTCTTGGAAATTCTCCTCGCATTTCTGAGTCCATTCATACTTTTTATCTTTTCGGGGTAAGGGCTGTGAGTGGTGCAGCAATCTTGGAAAATCCCTCGACGAACCGTCGGTAGTATCCGGCTAACCAAGAAAACTTCTTATTTCCGTAACACTTTTGGGTACCGGCCATAAACTTACTGCTTCCACTTTCGAAGGATCTACAGAAATTCCTTCTTTCGACACAACATGCCCCAAGAAATGAACTTTCTCCAACAAAATTCACATTTCGTGAACTTAGCATAAAGCTGATTTCTCCTCAACGTTTCCATTACCATCCTAAGATGTTGTGCATGTTCCTCCTTGGACCTTGAGTAAATCAAGATGTCGTCGATAAAAACGATGACGAATTTGTCCAGATATTCCTTGAATACTCGGTTCATAAGATCCATGAAGGCAGCTGGAGCGTTAGTTAACCCAAAGGGCATAACTAAGAACTCATAGTGCCCATATCGAGTACGAAAAGCTGTCTTGGAGATGTCCGCCTCCTTAATCCTGAGTTGATGGTACCCTGATCGTAAATCGACTTTTGAGAACACGACTGCTCCTCGGAGTTGATCGAAGAGATCGTCAATTCTTGGAAGAGGATACTTATTCTTGATCGTAATCTTGTTTAGTTCACGATAATCGATGCACATTCGAAATGATCCATCCTTCTTCTTGACGAACAAAAACGGGTGCTCCCCATGGAGAATGTGACGCCCCGACTTCCCAAGCCAGGTCGACACCATACATACTTGTTCTTTACTTGAAGATTTGAGATAAATTTTTTTTTTTTTTTTAAAACATATACACATAAGTTATCTATAAAGAAAGCTTGTTATATAACAGACTATACTGATAATAACTTTTGTGTCTTTAAACTACTTACAAATAACAAAACATAATTTATTTTTGAAATATTAACATACTACTAAAATGAAATGCGGAAAATTTATGCGTAGTGGTATCCCACACCGCCCTTCACCCGCCGCATCGTCCGCATAGCCCACCAATTAAATTGTAGGCTTCTTACCTACAGTATGAAATATAAAGGTGAGCTTTCGCCCAGCAAGTTCAAACATAATCTCACAAAACATTTTAAGCATCTTGAGAACATGGCAAACAACACTAACTCATGCATGAACCATTTATGATTGATTGAATGTCTTATGTTTCATTATAGACTCAATCTTTATTATCTTGTCCTAACTGTGGGCCCGTAGTGTTCGTACCAAAAGCGCGCAGCCTCCAGATAAAGCTAGGGTTTGCAAGGCCCTAACAGTTCTGGGAATTCTAACTGGACCCTTCACGATCACGAATTTCGATCACGGAAGGTAATACTAAACTGTAGCCTCCTTGATTAGGGGAGGTTGGTACGACACCTTATTTGATTATCTTACCATGTGATTTAACATTAGTGAACATATTTCATGATGTCACTATGTCATATCATAATCAACATTTGCTATAATATGGCCTTCTTGAAAAACTTGTCACTCTTGGAACCATGGCATTTTTGAAAACATGGCATTTCTGAAACCATGACATTTTTGTAAACATGGCACTTTTATAAATATAGCACTTTTATAAACATAGCACTTTTGTAAACATAGCATTTTTATAACATAGCACTTTTATAAACATAATACTTTTATAAATATAGCACTTTTATAACATAGTATTTTATAAACATAGCACTTTTGTAAATATAGCACTTTTATAAACATAACACTTTTGTAAACATAGCATTTTATAACATAGCACTTTTATAAACATAATACTTTTATAAATATAGCACTTTTATAACATAGCACTTTTATAAACATAGCACTTTTGTAAATATAGCACTTTTATAAACATAGCATTGCATCACACATCATGGCACAACATAGCAAGTATACTTGAAAATAGTCTTTACTATTTTCATACTGTAGGTGAGGTTTGATACTTGCCTGATTTGCTAGATTCCGGGTTCTGATGTCCTACACTCGGATTGCAATTGCAGGTTCCTTCCTGCTATTAAAGAACATAGGATAAGAATCCTATAAAAGTTGGTAACCTTTCCAACATTCTAGTTATATGTCCCCCCACACAAGCCTTGGTATCCTATAGGATTACATTGGGTAACCCTTAATTAACTGTTGGGTTAAAGTCGATATCTGATCAACTAATGGTCAACCCTTGGTCAACTATGGTCAACCTTGGGCTTTGAGGCTAAGCCCAGTAACTCGGGTATATCTCCCGGTTACCTTTCGTAAACTAGTCACTTGCTATATTCTAACTTGAAAAATTAATTTCCCTTACTTGGAAAATTTAGGGAAATTAAATCCCAAAACTTCATTTTTAACTTATAGAAATCCTTTACTTAATCGTAAAAATTCAAACTCTTGGATTAATGTTTTTATAAAATCATTTGAGGTGATGAAAACTGCCCTTGGAACAGTTTTCCATAATCAAAACGATAGTTTGTAGTAGAAAAACAGTTTTCTAAAAACATTTATAAAACTAGGAGTGCAGGAATTTTCGGATTCCCTGCGCACCCTTGAAAAACGATTCTAATTTAAAAATCAGTTCATAATCTGAAAAAGTTATCTTCATAAAAGTTGTAGCTCTCGAAAAATACTAAAACTTTTGTGTTTTGAAAAAATTCCAATTCGGCCTAGATTCATCCCAGTTTTTGTTGAAACTGGCTGACCCCGAAAAACTGAGTGAAAACTGGGTCTGGGGATCAGCCACGGGTTTTGGGGTAAACGGAGGCCATTGGAGCCTTATTTTGGAAAACTGCCCACGCTGTCCTCTAGGAAAAATCGTTCCAACAACTTTCGTGTTTTAAGTTTTTCCAAATTCGGCCTCTAAAGGCCTCAAATTTCACTCTTTCAGAAACTGGTCAGGTTTTACCCGAAAATGGCAGTTTTCGGTTTAGGGTTCGTTTTACGTCCTAGACGTGGAACCTAGCTCAACCAGCCACCGCGGGAGCTCTAATACACACAAGCAGCGGTTTCTAACGTTCCAAACCATCATTCTTAAACGTAATTGGGGACATACACTTATCGAACCCGAACATGCGATTCAACAAAATCAATCAAGCATAAGCATACAACCATGCAATTTCATAATTTAAACTCATAAATCAAACCACCCTTAATCTAAATCAAGCACAACCCTAAATCCAACTTAGGCAAAAACTTAAATCGAGCTTACGCTCTTACAAACCCTTGGAAAATAAATTTTAAATCTCTCAATTGCAACTTAAATTGAGAAGTTTAAAGCCTAAAGAGATTACCTTGATTTGAATCAAGAGTTTTGGCTTGGCTTTTGGGATTTTTCTCCTTTCCCTTTGGCTGCTCCTAGAACCGCCCTAATGGTCAAAATGGATCTCAAAATTTTTTCAAAACTTTGTTGGTTTCCCACTAGAAATCCGACCACCCCTACACTCCGATTGCTCTCGGTTTTGCAAAATTTTCTTCCGTTCTTGCTCACCCTTGGAAGTCCGGATTTTTGAGGGATAAAATGGCAAGAGTTTGGCTGTTTTCAGAATTTTTTTGAAGCCAAAACCGCCCCCTATGGCAGCCTATTTATAGGTGGAATTTTGGGCTTTTTTGCAAATATTTGATTCTCCTTTGCTCTTAAGTCCTTGATGCAAAACTAATTGCACAAAAAATGCACAAAAACCCTCCATGTGGCTGCCCATTAGAGGAGAACTTGGTGGCCAAGTTTTGAATTTTTCCTAAGCTTATCTTATCTTAATCATGATGTCATAATTAAGGATAAGGTGATGTCATTCACCTTATGCCTTGTTTGGCTACTTCGTCCAACAAGAAATCCATTATAAACCAATACAGATATTTCTAATACTGTGTTCACTCAAACACAGTATTTATTTAACCAAAATTTATTTGCTGAAAAGAAAACGGACAATACAAAATTTTTCTTATTTTCCTGAGCCCTTTTTCGTCTCTAATTCCTACTCGGGTGCTTGATTTTTCTAAGGTGGTTTGTAAAACCTATCATGCTATCTCTATCATGAAGACGGTTTTTGCAATATTTTTTCCATACTGCTAATCATATCACAGTACCGTCTTACTCTAGTCAACCTCTGACTATTCTGGTCAACTTTGACTTTTGATCAAACTTTGACCAACATGAGTTTACGAAATTCTGTCATACATTTTTCCATAAAAAGGCCTGTTACGGAGTCTCATAATTAATTTACCGAGAACTCAACCTCATACTGATAAAATCATGAATCTTGTATTAATATTCATAATTTTCATAAAATTACACATAAACACATAATACGAGCTTTAGATTTCTTATATACAAGAAAATCATGAGTTCGTAAAAATTTTGGATATTACAGAGAATAACTTTGTCGGATGAATCCTTTGTCGAGCAGTTCTTGTAACTGCACTTGAAGTTCTCTCAGCTCAGCTGGTGCCATACGATAAGGGGCTTTCGAAATTGGTGCAGCTCCAGGTAGCAATTCAATCTCAAAAGAGATTTCTCTTTCTGGCGGAAGTCCCGGCAAAATCCTTCGGAAAAATATCTACAAATTCCTTAATAACAGGAACATCTTCCAGTGTCAGCTCCATTTCTTGATCCTTATCTACCATGTTAGCTAAATATCCTTGACAACCATTAGCTAACATTTTCCAAGCCCTGATTGCGGAAACGAATCGAGTTGTTGGGCTCCGAGACTGACCATAGAAGTTGAACTCTACTTCGCCGTAAGGGTTGAACGTCACGCACCTCTTCCGACAGTCAATCTTGGCATTGTATTTACTCAAAAAGTCCATCCCTAAGATCACATCGAAATCCTGAAGCTTGATCGCGATGAGATCACATATAATTCTCTGCCACAAATTCCTACGGATGTGTTTCGTATCCAAAAAGTTGGACCACAAAAATTCTCCGGATGGCAGAGAGGTTTTAAAAGGTTGTTCTAGACTATCCACACCTCTTCCTATCTTCTGAGCAAATTCCAAGATATGAACGAGTGGGTGGCACCAGAATCAAATAGGACAATTGCATCATAGGTGGCAATAGAAATCTGACCTGTCACCACATGCGAAGTCCCAGCTTCTGCATCTCCCTTTGTATAGGCGTAGATTCTGGCTTGCGGTTCAGGAGCCTCTAATCTGCCTTGAGTGATCGAGGGTCCTTCGAGCTTTGCCTGGACTGCATGCAACTGGCTGTTGGGGTTCCGGCTCGGATATGAAGGATTCTGGCCTCTGGGGTTCAAAGTGCAGTTCTTTGCAAAATGGCCCTCCTTGCCACAGAGGTAACAAGCATTTGATCTCATCCGGCATATTCCCGGGTGTTTTCTCCCGCATTTGGTACACACGGGGTAACTATTGTTATTGCCCTCATTTCCACGAGCAATCTTTTTCTGAGGGTAGTTTCTTGGCTGACCCTGGCCAGAAAAGTTTTCCTTTCGTTTATTCCTTCCGAACTGCTTAGAGCCTTGAGCAAAATTTCGGGGTTGACCTTTTTGGTTCATTTCAAAATTCTGACGGGGTTGTGTCTGCTTCCCCACGGCCTTTTCTTCCTTCTTTGCCTTAAAAAACTGAGCTCGTTCTTCCTTGTCTCGGTTAATCCAATACTCTGCTCTTATGGCTCGACTAATACAATCAGATACCCGACTAGGTGGACTATCACCAGCACTGACTTGCTTGGCGATATCTGACCGAAACATCTTCATCATCAATCTAACTTTTTCTGTTTCACCTGGCACCAATTCCGGGCATAACCGGGCTAATTGTTCAAACTTATTAATAGCCTCCATTACCGTCATCGTTCCTTGTCTCAAACTCGTAAATTCATCCTGCTGGGCTGCCAGGATTTTCTCTGTTAAAGTACATCGTTCGAAACTCCGACACGAAATCTTGCCAGCTCATGGTCGTAACATCACGACGCATCTGGACAGTCCTCCACCAGTGTCTAGCGTCTTTCTTGAGAGCGAAGGAAGCACAGAGGACTTTTTCCTGCTCTGTCAGCCGCATAAAATCCAAAATAACTTGGATTTCAATCAACCAATTGTCAGCGGCAATCGGATCTGTTGGTCCCTCAAATTCTGGCGCTTTCATCCGTCTAAACCTTTCATAAAACAAATCTTCCCGCACTGGAGGTAAATTCACTTGTACTCCAACGGGTGCTATTGGAACCTCTGGCTGAACCTCTGGTACCGGAGGTACTACTGGAGGTACTCTGACATTTTGAGGGGGAACCTCGTTAGCCTGAGGTCTCTGATTGATCTGAGCTAACTGCTCCGGAGTCTATTTGTCTCCTGCTGCTGTTCAAGTAACTGTCGTTGCAAATTTGCTACAACAGTTGCTAGATCCGGTGCAGGTGGATTCTGGTTCACAGGCATTGTTCTGCGAGGGCGTACCATCTTTTCTTTCCTATTAAATCATGAGAAAAGATATTATCGAACTAGTAATATCCTTTCTTTCATCATACATCGTATCATAATACATCGGATTATAACATAATCATTCTCATCATATTCATATCGTAACATGGCTTACGTAATCATAACGTATCGTATCATAACATGATTTTCATGATAATATAACATGATATCTGAACTGTTTCTTGTATATTTACAATAAGTACATCATTCTTACAGTACTGTAAATACATATCTGTTTCGTAATATTTTTATATACATGGACAAAATAGTAATGGGAGTGTCTAACACTTCACCAATATACATAGTCAAAAAGAATGGCGATGGAAGTGACTACCACTTTCCTTCAGTACATGCCTATCATCCCAAAAAGAAATAAGCAAGTACATGTCAGTACTAAGGTCAAAATAAATGTACATGGACAATCAAAATAGCGATCTCTATCGTCATCTAGGCAGTTGTGTCGGAGTCGGTCTCCCAATCTCCGTCGTCGAAAAGAATCTCCTCTGGGTCGTCAACTAGATCCTCCTGGTCCTCAAACCATCCTGCCTGCTCCATATCCTCGTCATCGCCCTCCTCGTCACTGGATATGTCGATGGCAATGGGATCTGCTGGCGGGTCAGCTGGCATCTCTCTCAATATCATCCTCCTCGTCACTAGAAATATCGATGATAATGGGATCGGCTGGTGGATCTCCGGGTATGATCATAACATCATCCTCATCCGGGTCTCGGCCTCCGGGTCACCCTGAGCATCCGCCGGCTCCTCGGCCTCATGAGCTGGCACCTCCTGCTCTGGAACTGCAGGATCGGCTCCTCTGGGGGTGCTGGTCCTACCTCGTATAATGGCTCCCCTATACCAGCGTCGTCTACGGGTGCCTGATGATCACCCTCAGCGGCCCCTGTCGGCTCGGTATCAGTGCGTATCTCAGCCCGCAAAATATCCTCTATCATGTGCTCCACAGACATCCTGGGTGAGGGAAAAGGAACATGCTGGCGAATACGGCTAGGTAAGCCGTTCTGCAAAACCGTCAACGCCTCCAATACCGGGTGGGTCATGTCCTGTGAAACGTAGGGCAACATGGCCTCCTGAAATCTCATGCAGTAGTGGGCCATGGTCTCGTGAGGATATGCATGCCACTCAGTGTGTAGCTGTGGTTATCGCCTGTCATACATATCTCTGTAAATGTCGGGATCACGCTGAGGCGCTCCTGGCCCGTAATCCAATATCGGCCCAAACGTCCAACATCAGTGAGCGAAAATGCGCCCAAGTCCGGCTGGGTAGCTGTGGCTCTCCTACCGATATCCACCAAATACGGGCGTCCCTACTCAAGCAACGACTGCCCAACGAAACCTGTACGCGCCCCGGGATATGGTTGGTGCGGAAAATAAGCTCCATGTCATATAACCATACTCCCAAAGAGATCGTGCGACTCGTACCGTCAAATGATAACGGATGTGCCTCGTAAAAAGATGATATAGCCTCTCGGTCCGCATCTACGTGATCCGGATCCATGTCGACGAATCTACATACCAAATCACATAATAAATATTTACGCATAACTAACTTTAACTTACAATGATAGTGGCGATGGCAGGCGAACTGTGAAATCAGTTAGCAGGGAACCGCTCTGATACCAACTCTGTAACGTCCCGCCTAGCACGGACCGTTACCGTACATACATGCATACATAACTTGTTTTACATACTTACTTATTTAACAAATATAGTGGGAAATTTTTTTTTTCCTACTACTGAAGTACTTGTTTGGAATAATATAAACATAAAATATTAAGCATAAATTTACGGAAGACGTAGCGGCTTATCACTTCTTTCACAGTTGCCCCCGCCAACTCCACCATTTTGTATCAACAAGCGCCAGTAGGTTGCTTACCTACAGCATAGACATAAGGCATGAGCTTTCGCTCAGCAAGTACAACTATTTAATCCACAACATAAACAGTTATAAACTTAGCAGGGCATATCCTGATATATTCTAATCATGCATGATCCAATTATGCTTTATTTTGCTTAATTTATCATATTCTCTAATCATACTCTCATTTCTTAACTTGTTCATGGGCCCCTTATCATGAGTGACCGATAAGAGTGACCGTACCGGGCGCGCAACTATGGAGTGGTTGGGGCGGCCAATCCATTTCCAACTCGACCCACAGTTCTACCCGACCTTGGACGGGTCGGTACGTCACAGGCAAGCTCGCTTGCCATCATACTTATTTGTCATCTTGACCTTGTTCTTATTATTTGTGAACATACTTCATGATGTCACATGAATATAACTTGTAATCATATATTAGTCATGCCATCTATTTGATATTTCAAATCATAACACATAACATACATTGCATCATACATCATGTTACAACCAAAAATGCCTATGCTGTAGGCGGAGTTGCACTTACCTTTCTTACTATGTCCCCCTTGATGCTGTTCTCTTACTGGGCACAGCTGCAGGCCTTCTCCTGCTTGAATAGGGACATAGATAAGAGTTCAATTCTCATTGTGCAGTGTTGGTGTCCTAACCAACATGCCTACGAATTTCTAGTTGTATGTCCCCGATACTTGATATCTGATTTGGTCACAAAAGTCATCTTATCGTTTGGGAGTAATCATTCTTTGCTTATTTCTTAAGAGATTACATTGGATAATCCCTTAGGCTAAATCTTTGATAAATTGTTGGGTTTCTAAAAAAACTTAGGCTTTGGGGCTAAGCCCAGCAACTCAGGTATTATTCTTGGTTATTGTCCGTTATCGGCTTGATTACAAATTTTTTCTTAAGAAACTTTATTTTCTTATCCTATTTGCCATTTTGAAAAAATTTAACTTTAAATCTCTTTAATATTTTTGGTAACCATTTCAAATCTTCAAAACAAATCTTTATAAAGGTCATTTAAGATTGAAAACTGCCTTTGGGACAGTTTTAAGCAAAATACAGTTTTTTCGAAAACTGTTTGTAAAACTCATGTGCAGGAATTTTCGGTTCCCTGCACACTCTTCATAAAACAATACCAATTTATAAATCCATTTGGAATTTGAAATACTTGTCTTCACGAAAGTTGTAGCTCTCGAAAAATTCTAAAACTTTCGTGTTTTACAAAAAATCCAGTTCTGCTTATATTCGCGTCAGTTTTTGTTTGAAACTGGCTGATCCTGAAAACTAGGTCTGGGCAGATCAGCCACGGATTTTTGTAAAAACGGAGACCATTGGAGCCTCATTTTTGGATTCTGCCCACGTTGTCTTCTAGGAAAAATCGTTCCGAGCAACTTTCATGTTTACAAATTACCCAATTCATCCTCTAAGGGCCTCTAATTTTTACTTTCCCGAAACTGACCAGTTTCGAATCCGAATTGGTAGTTTTGGTTGTTAAGTCCGGTTTACGTCCTATTTCGTGAAATCTACCTCGACCGATCACTTCGGGAGTCTATATGGCAAACACACAGCGCTTCTAACGTCCCACATGAACCCATAAACTGTCCAATTGGATCCATGCAAACCAAATTCAAAAGCTCAAAGCCTAGGTTTGCATTGACCCTAACTTTTTGCATACATCACATACAAGCATCAACTTTTCTCCCTAAACTAGCATGCTTCAAGCACTGCCTAAGGGCAGATTTTCTGACCAAACTAGGGGACATACAACCCTAAGCATAAATCATGAAAGTTCATCATAATTAAACACAAATAATGCAAGAATTTAAGCCATACACCCCTAGATCTACAAATCAAGCACATACCACCAAACTTAGGGCATAAAATAGAGATTGGACTTATGTCCTTACACCCAAATTGAACTACCTCTTATCTTTAAATTTGAACTCAAATGAGAGAGTTAGGGCTTATAGAGTTTTACCTTAGAACAAAGTCAAGTTTGGTCACAAAATTCCTTCCTTCCCCTAGCTCCCTTGACTCACGGCCACACCACCAAATGGCACCCAAAAATTTTTTGTTGGTTTCCTTGGTTGTTCCTCTCCAAGCCGAACTCTTCACCAAAGTTTGGCCCCAAAAATTTCAGCTTTCCTTTCTCCCTTTCTCCCTCGGCTTCACACCCCAAAAGACCTAAAAATTTTCTAAACTTCCCTTGGTTTTTCCCCTAGAGCAAAACCGAACCCTTAGGAACAAAATCCCAAGAAAAATTTTTGATTTCTCCCACTCCTTTCTCTCCTCCTATTTCCGGATTTTGTGAGGAAGAATTTGGCAAGAGTTTGGCTGTTTTTCTCTGATTTTTCCAGCCAAAAACCGCCCCCCCCAAAGGCCTATTTATAGGTGAGTTTTTGGGCTATTTTGCAAATAACTTTTGTTCACCCTTTTTCCTTCAAGTCCTTGGAGGAAATTTAATTAAATTTTGGTCCAAAAGGACCGGCCACCTCATGCACTAGAAAGGTCCAAAACATTCCAAAAATTTCTTTTCTTTTCTTTCCAAAATTTCCAATAAATTTCTTAATGAAGTCATAATTCAAAAAGGTGATGATGTAATCACCATTAGGCTTGTTTGGCAATTCTTCTTACAAAGCAGTCCAAATTCAAGTTAACACAGATATTTTCAATACTGTTAACTATTAATAACAGTATTTTATCACTAAACTGCAGTCCAAAATTTATCTGTGTAAAATTTGACTGTCAAGATACCCCAAATTTATGTGCTTGATTTTTCTAGGGTGATTTTAAATCTTACTCTTGCTATCTTGTCTGAAACATGATTTTTCGCAGTATATTTTCCATACTGCTAGTTCATAAAACAGTATCATCACATGATTGACTTTTCTAGTCAACTGTTGACTTTTTAGGTCAACTTTGACTTTCTAGGTCAACTTTGACCGCCATGCAAAATCATGCAAACGTAAAATTTCCTACTCTTCTGACTCCAAATGATACATATTGAGTTAAGCAATTATTTTTAAGTCAAATGATACATATTGAGTTAAGCAATTATTTTTAAGTCTCATAGTATCATGAGAACTTAAAATTTCACATAAAAACCTTATCTCAGGTTTCTCATAAATACCTTTAAAACATAACATAAGCTTCTTTACAAGAGAACGTAAGATCGTAAAGATTTAGTTATTACAGCACCCGACAGTGCGTTTTTACTTTTTAACTCTGAAAATTGTAGTAAGAGCCATTCGTCTCCTTTAGGTTTAGGATTTTTTTTTATTTGAGAACTTCGATTTCAGGGCTCTCGCTCCGAACCTAGAGCCGGCAGCCGGCAGTCACCCCGTCGTCGTCGCTGCCATCTCCGACACATCCACGAGCTTTAGCTCCTGGTCCGATTGAAACCCACAACCTTAATCTCCTCGGTCCTTAGCATAACGAACTCAACTCCGGAGGTCCGTTTTCCTTCGATCTAACCCTAACTTTTGGTAGTAATTCTCGTTCTTTTATTTTAGGACTGATTCGGATTTGTATGGTGGATGGCTCCATTTATTTGGGATTTTCTTGGATTTGTTGAGATGGATATGCTTTTTTTTTTTAATTCATTTGTTTGAAATTACCGAAACGCTTTGGTACTTGAAAAGAAGAAGAACATATAAAAATATGAATTTGGGGATCGTTATTTCGGCATTACAAGGAGAGAGAGGTAAGTATACAAAAGATTCAGTACTTCTGAATTGTACAAAAAAGTTTTAAGTTTTGATCCTTTAATAAAGAGAAAGACTGCTTTTTTTGGGATTGGGTACTGAGGGAGAACTTATATCCAGTAGATTTTGAGATTTATGTATTTGGGATCAATCTAGAAGATGGAATAAAAGGCTAAGTACATTTATGCGGATAAAACTGAGTACTTTTTTAATAAAACACTAGAAGAAAATTGGGAAACAACCCCTTGAATAGACATGTTTATGTTTTTTTTTTTTTTTTTTTTTTTTTTTTGCCCTTCCTTAATGTTTATTTAGATTTTTGACCTTGTATTACTTATTGAATTGAAGGCTGACAAATTGAAGCTATTGTAACTAAGAAATTAACTAAGAGATGTGCTTTTTAAAGAACAATTTTACAAACCACTGTTATACTTAAATCCAATACGTTGTTAGGGGGTAGTTTTTGTTCGTTTGGGGTTTTATTTTTGAATAAGAACTAGTACTTTCTTGGATATAGTTGTAAATGTGCATTAGCAAGTAGGTTTATGCATGTATCTTAAAGTGTTGCATTTACTAGCAGCTTGTCTGTCAAAACCAAGTCCCTTAGAGTGTGTTTGGTAGGAGAGAAAAATGGAAGGAAGGGTAGGGGTGGAGGGATTGGTGAAAGGATTTTGACAATTTTGATTGTTTGGTAGGAGAGAAGTGAAGAAGAAAGGTATTAGGGGAGGGACCAATGTTTAAAATTGCGCAATCGGGATTAAGGCATTTTCCGTTTGTGAGTTAAGACGTAAGCCTCAACATAAAACCATAAATATAAGTAAAAAAAATATATAGAAAATCTAGTAGGTAGAAATATCGTCTTCCTCAGCCTCAATCCCTATCAATTTCCTCTTCCTAGTCAATAAAAGAACAAGAGGAGAAGAACCACAAGAAGAGCAAGAAGAATGCAGCAGCCAACAATGGAGGATTTTTGAACCAGGAGCAGCCAAATGACAAACGTTTGTTTCTGAGGATTGTCAAAATTCTTCCAAGGTATCTTTCAGCTCGAAAGATGGGTTGATCTGATTTTTCCCCCCCTAAAAAATAGAGTTTTGGGCCTTGGTTGATAACAAATTAATTTGGTTCCTGAAAATTGGTTCTGCAGATAACAAATGGCAACCAAAATAATATTTGGTGGCGGAAAAGTATTTTTGGGGAGCAAAATTTGGTAGCAGTAAATCTCCTTTTGGGACCAAATTAATTTGGTCCCTGAAAATTGGTTCTGCAGTTAACAAAAGGCGACCAAAAAAATATTTGGTGGCAGAAATGTATTTCGGGGACCAAAATTTGGTAGCAGTAAATCTCCTTTTAAGACCAAATTAATTTGGTCCTTGTAAAATGAGCGCGAAAAAAAAAAATTGATTCCCGCTAGAAAACATTTGGCGACCAACAAAATATTTGATAGCGGAAAAGTATTTTCGGGGACCAAAATTTGATAGCAGTAAATCTCATTTTGCGACCAAATTCATTTGGTCCCTGTAAAATGCACACGAAAAAAAAAATTGGTCAATATAAAGTTTTTTAATACAATACTAATACACATAATGTTACACCTTTTCAAATGGGTAATTTCATGAATAAACTCAATATAAAGTTTTTAATACAATACTAATACACATATTTTTACATCAATCAATTTACAATTGATTCGATTTTAATATTGAAAATGCGTTTCTTTCTCTCTTATTAATCTCGTATTAATAAACTAAACATTGATTCGAATAACCAAATCTATAGTAGTTGTTATATTTTTTTATGAAACATACATATGTAAAGCATGTTATTCTAAAATCTATCATAAAATATCTTGTTTGGGGAGGATAAAAAAAAATTTAAATTATATTTCAACAAAGAATATTTTAAAAACAAAATGCAACTTTCGGCTACCAAAATATGGTTTTGATAGCCGATTCCACGTTTATGCTACCAATATTTGGTAGCAAAAAGCTAGATTTTGTGACTAAATTCAAATTTGGTAGCTGAATCGCAACATTAAGCTGCCAAATTCCTGATTTGGTAGCTGAATCACAACATTCAACTGCCAAATTCCTAATTTGGTAGCGAAATCTTGTCAAATTTTTTTATTTGTCATAATGTTACACCTTTTTATATGGGTAATTTCATGAATAAACTCAATATAAAGTTTTTAATACAATACTAACACACATTTATTAATATCAATCAATTCACAATTGATTCGATCTTAGAGTTAATATAAAAAATGTATTTATTTCTCTCTTATTAATCTTGTATTTATTAACTACACATTGATTCGAATAACTAAATCTATAGTGGTTGTAATATTTTTTATTAAATTTACATATGTAAAGCATGTTATTCTAAAATCTATCATTAAACATCTTGTTTGGGGAGGATAAAAAAAATTAAAAATTATATTTCAATAAAGAATATTTTAAAAACAAATGTAACTTTCGGCTACCAAAATATGATTTTGGTAGTCGATTCCACATTTATGCTACTAATATTTGGTAGCGAAAAACTAGATGTTATGACCAATTTCATATTTGGTAGCTGAATTAAGCTACTCAGCTATCAAATTCCTGATTTGATAATAAAATCTTGTCAAATTTTTTTTACTATTATAAGCTTTTTATCACACTTTTTTAATATAGTTTTTTTTTTCTTTTTAGTAAACTTTTTTAATTTAGTTTTTAATATATATGTACAAAAAAACTTAAATTATAATATCATTAACAAAATAATATCATCTCTCTTAATTAATAATCAAAAAATACTAATTCTATTTTTATAAATAAATATTTCAATAACATCATTTGTTACCAAATTTTGATGGCAAAAAATATGATCATTTTTTCATTCAAATTTTAAAATTATCACCTAAAAATTTGAACCAAATTTTTCGGGTTTTTAAAATTTTCTCATTCTATTTATTATTATAAAATATCACTCTCTCACTTTTATTCCCCAATACAGTTACCCCACCCCCCCCCCCCCCCCCCCCCTCCCCCACCCCCCCCCGGCGGCTTCTCGTCCGTGTTTCTCTAACTTTCCTCTCTCGTCAAATTGTTCATTCTCAGTCTCTCACTCTCTCACTTTCCCCAATATTGTCACGCCCACTCCACCTACCCATCCGTCGCCCCCCCCCCCCCTCTCGAATTCCTCCGCCCACGCCTGAAGCCGCCGCCGCCGCACTTGCTTTCCTCCGCCCCCTCCTAAAGCTCACCGCGTGCGACCGGATTTCAGACCCATAGTCGAATCCCTTCAATTTCAAACCGGATTTCTTTCGTCTCAATGCCAATCATGTGTAAGATTATTTTCTTGATTTTTTTGAGGTTTGATTTTGAAGTTTTTGGCTGGTGTAGAGTAGGAATTTCGGTGCGAGGACGTCGGGTTTCGTTATGAATTCTTGGAGAAAATTGAAAATTCTGGAATGTTATCCGTTTGCTCCGTTTGCATTTTTTTTTGTTTAAATTTTTGTGAAAAAGTTGAATTTTTGAGCTTTTGGTGTTTTATGGGAATGTTATCCGTTAGCTCTCGAATTTTTTTTTTTTTTATGTTTAAGTTGCTGGATTTCTCAAGATGAGCATAAACATATTATAAGTCTTACTTTTTATTTATTTTTTAATTTTTTTAATTTTTGCTCAACATGATGATTCAAATTGAAACTAAAACCAAAAGACCAACGAATCTGATAATTTTTTTGGGATGTTAATGCTTGTTTATCTTTCCACCGGAATATGATACTCACATTATGTTTGGTCGCTGATTTTTCGGAGACCAAATTTCTTTGGTTGCGGATTTTTCGGAGACCAAATTTTTTTTGGTCGCTGATACTTAGTGCGACCAACTTTCAGGGACCAAATGGCGACTAAAGATTTTTGGTTGCGGAAGGAAATGGCAACCAAAAAATAGACATTCTGCTACCAATTTTTTGGTCTCTGAAGGTGAAAATTATTGTAGTGTACGGACTGATTTATGTCTATATTTCAGATTCTTGAAATTTCCCAAGTTGTTAATTTTATGCTTTCTTGTGCTTATACTTCAATTTCAAGTGATTTAGTTGTTTACTTGTTGAAACTTGAACTTTGAACTTTGAGGTTTGGTTTTGATTAATGCACTATTATGCTGATTTGGACTTGGATTGAGGCAGGTTTCTGCTGATTTTTGGGATTAGGTTGAGGCTCGGTTGTGCTCCCTAGACCAGTGTAAGCTAAGAAAAGAATAAAGGTGAGCGATATGTCTTCAGAAGAATTCTCCTCGGAATTCGAGAGGCAACGCTATCTTTATTACCACGTCCACAACACTGATCCTTTTGGTCATTTGAAACCATATTTTGGTCTCCCAAAACCATATGAAGCTGACAGACGTGATAAGACTGAGATTATGACAGCGAAGTATGCGCTTGACAAGTACAACATTGCTGAGGTTCTGTATTCTTCTTCTTCTTGGATATTCAGAGTTCTCTTTGAACCAATTGTTTAATTATGATTTTTAATTCCAGGGAAGCTGCCTTGAGTTGATACGTGTGGTAAAGGCGAGTTATACACTTAGCAGGGGACGACAGTATACTATGATCTTGAGAGCATCTGACTGCCGATTCTATAATGCCGTGGTTTATCATAGAAAGGCTGGGAAAAGGGATTTCTTTATGTACCGTCGTTGTGCACGCCGTTAGTGATTTATGTGCTGTTATATGTTAAATTATTCCAGTGGATCGAGTAAGGTTGTTACTTTGTTTTCGAATGTAGTACGTATTTTATGTTGCTATGCTTCAAATATTGGACTGGCTTATCATTTTGTGTATCACGTGTCTTTTTTCTTATAATTTTTGTGGAGAGCTACATAGTTCTGTTTCAAAGCATGTTGTTAATACTATCTTAGAAATTCCTTTCGTAAAAACCATAGATTCCACGACCATTTTTGAAAACAATCGTGCCGAAAATAATCATTCTCTCTCATTCTCTCTCTCTCTCTCTCTCTCTGAATTTGAAACTGCAGTTTGCAGTTTTAAAAATAAAAGAAAACCCCTTTTATTTTTGGAGCCTTTATTATCTCTCAATATCCATATCTCTCTCGAAACTCCTCTCTCTCCTCCTCCTCCTCCCAAAGTCAGAATTAATTTTAAGAATTAAATTAAAGTTTTTACCAATCTATTAAGGAATCAAGTTATTTAAGAAATTAAATTTCTATTTTAATGTTTTCTTTAGAAGAATTGTGAATAGAATATAGCTGTAGTAACAAAATTATTCTTAGATATGAACAACTAATAAGAATAAGGGAATATTTGGAATAGAGGTTAGTTCTTTTCATTTGGAGAAGGAATTTAAAATCATAGATAGTATGTGGGAGAGTACAAGTTCTCATTACACCCACAAGGGTGGATGGGTAGGCAAAGGAAGATGACGTCTTCCTCAACTTCTTCCTTCGTCCACCAAGGTTCGTATCTTGTGGAACTCCCGTAAAATCCCTGCTCCAGCTTAGACTGTAGTAGCATTGGGTTGGTGATGTTCTGGGTAGGATCTTGATTGACAACTGAAAGATACTAGGTTAAAGACCCATTCCTTCCTTGTCATACCCAGGGAAGTGGATCCTTACCTGTGGGCCTGAAATTGAGACGATAGCGGAGCCACCACTAGAGCCTTTTTTCTACCCAAAAAAAATTCCATTTATTTATTAATATTTTAGGGACAAATTCCCCTTTATCAGGGAACTTAATTCCCCATTTTTAAGTAAGATCAACATCATTTAATTCCTAATTTTAAAAGTAAACATTGAAATTTAAAATCGAGAATAAATTTTTTTTTTTTTCAAATTAGATTAGTGATTAGTAAACATGGTCCAAGTTCACTTGAAAATTTCTCTTTTGTGGTTTGGGTTTTCAGTTCGTAATGGGGTGAAAAATTTCCAATTCAAAAGAGAGAGTTCATTGCTTAAGATTTGACAAACGACACTTGCCTTTTAATTCTTACAAGAGGGAATTACATCAATTAAAGAAACTTCCAGTGCAAAGCGTAGGACTGAAAGCAATCACTGGCATTATTTATCTCTATTACGAGTTGACAATCCTACTTGAATTGTTGATGAGGTATAATCTGAATGAAAGTACTTTATATGATATGATTATGTAAGACGGGAAAACATTTAATATGAATATCTAATAATCTCCGTTAGCATGAATATTGAAAAGTTTTCAATGGTTACTCTGATATTTATTTATCTATGGTTATTGTTGGTTTAGGCACATGATGTTGATCAAATGATTGTAACAAATTGAGTAGTTAATCAAAAAAATTTAATGGCAAGTAATGAACATGAAACTTAGAGAGCTCATTAAATGTGATTTAGATAAGCAACTTGTTGATAACTTGCTGACATGATTTTTTGTAAGTATTTTTTTAAATAAATTATTATATAAGAAAGGAGAAACTGGAGAAAAGTTTCTCCTATACACATCTCCTTCATCCAAAACGGTTCGTTTTGGGCGAAAAATTTTTGCATTTTTTTTTTTGGTCCTCTGATTTTTTTTTTTGGGCTATTTTTTTTTTTCATTTTAGTCCTTTTTTATTTTCTTTTCGGACCAATTTTTTTTTCATTTTGGTCCTTTTTTTACTTTTGTATTTATTTTCTGATCCTTCATTTTCTCCAGGATCATTTTTTTTTTTTTTCTAATTTTAGTCCTTTTTTCATTTTTTTCCCAACTTTTTTAGTCCTTTTTTATGTTGATAATTTCTTTCATTTTAGTCCTTTTATCTTTTTCCTTTGTTTTTTGGTGCCTTCTTCTTGGGTCCTTTTATGTATTTTTTTTTTTTACTTATCATTTTAATTTTTTATACTTAGATAAATTTTCTCAAATTTCTCCCACATGTAGCACATGCTTTACACTAATAAATTAAAAGAAAGTCATCCCTAATTTTAGAATATCATTCCTGATTTCATTTACGATTCCCAATTCCGTTTGATCAGTCCAATCCTATATTTGATATTTTACTGTTAGGATAGTATTAGATTTTATATTCTTTTTTTAAATTATTTATATTCTTTTTTTTTAAAGGAAAATGGTGTATATTCTAATCACATTAAAAAAAAAAAAAGACGCTTTAATAAAATGCCAACCTTTTAATTTATTTATTTTAAAATAGATTATACGCAAAACAAATATATAGAAAATATATCAAATAGCATAAAAATATAGTAAATTGTAGAAGATTTTTATGGAAAATTAGGTTGAGTGGACTTTTTCAGTCACCTAAGTGGACTTTTTCAGTCACCTAATTTAATAGATGATCGGATATTTTTATTTTTTCTAGCAAAATATCCATTTATCATTTTCTCAGATTTCGTCATCAGTGATTGACCCCTAAGAGACTGCCAAGTCGTCTTCGGTCAGAATAGAAGGGGGTTCGACGTTCGAAGAAACAATTCTACGCTGATTCGGCATGGAGGCCTGGTCAATCGAGCGATTGGAGGAATTGATAGAACTCTAGCCCCCGACACAGTTGCCGGTCGGCTCCTCTCTGATGCTTCGTTGCTAGTCTCAGCGCCCTTCTTTTTTTGGAGGGAATCGTACTCCGCTTTCGAATGACGAAGGATGGACGTCCATTCATCATCCCCGGCATCACTTTCATCGGAATCGATGCTTGTTTGGACTTCGACGTCCTCCTCTAGCGGTTGCTTGCCTCTCGCTCTATCCATGGTTCACTAACAAATGTTTGAACGAAGGGTGGAAGAATTTCGGATCTAAGCCTCTATTATTTAAAACCCTATGAAGTTTGGGATGAACAAGAAGAAACACCAACCCAATAACTCAAGGAAAAACCCAGAAAAACACAACAAATGCCTAAGCCAGATCACTCACCCAGAGGAAGTGCGAGAAACTAGCCAAAAATGACTTGAAAACAGTACAAAAGCAACCCCTTCGAATCAAAATTACATAAAACAAAGAGGAGGGGAAGAAATCTTGCCTGAGATTCGAATGTCTTGGGAAACTCTCGGACTCTAGTTTTTCGAAGGCTCCAAGCAAAGAAATAAGAAGAGGGGAGGAAGAAGGCGAAACGTTATAAAACCCCTTGTGAAGAGATCGAACGGCCCTGATTTTCTGACACACCTAATCAAATGGCACAAATCATGAGATCCTTTAGATTCCCGCTCAGGGATATTATATCATAACAGTTTGAATTTCAAAAGGAAGGCAACCGTCATTTTGAATTATCCAGTCAGCGTTTGTCACGGAAATGATTTCTTTTTCCGGGGCTCGAGATTTTCAATTGATTGGTGTCAATTCTTCCAGATTTCCCTGATCTGACCTGCCAAATGTCAACACCACCTTTCTGTTGGTACTCAAACACTCTATCGAGGATCCATCGCTCGATAGAGTACGCTCGATAGAGTGGGGGCTATCTGTTGGGGTCAGACTTCGTCTCCCCGTAACACCGTTACAAAGTCTTCGAGACTGCTTGTCTAACGAACGACGAAAGTCAGATCCCGATCTATTTGATATTTCTAAGTATTTGTTCTGGGCCCAATGAATGATTTCAACTTGGCTAAAGGGTGAACGATGATCATTCGCACTCAATTCGTTGGTATTGTTTCCTTTAGGCCAATCAATTCATGGACCAGATGAATATTTGGCCCAACGAAGCAAGCTACGAACGATACATGATTATTGGTTTTCATGATTTACTGATTCGTCGTTTGTCATTCATATTTGGCAAACACTACAAATAAAAGAATAATCCCCATAATTGCCAAGCCCACGATCAATTGTGGCGTCATATCAAATTCATTTCCATAACCGTCAAGCCCACGAACAATCATGAGATCATGACCCACGTTCTTACACGTGTTTCAAATCATCCCTAGTGAGAAAAAGCTCACTACTATCTGTTGGCTCAGACCCACTATTTTTCCTCTATAAATAGAGGAATACCCCTTTCTTGAAGGGGATCTCTCTCTCCCTCTCTCTCATTTTTGCCTACTATTATACTGCCAGACTATACCCGGAAATTGTAACCTTTGGTATTCAAAAATTCATATATAGTAAAAAAGCCACATACTTAAAAGACGTAATACATTTCCGGCGAACTTATCTAAATATCGATATTGTTATTATCATTTCTTTCATTTTCTAACTTATTTATTGTGTAATTATGATTGCTTTGTGATTTTCATATGCGATGTCCAAGGACCCCAATAATTCATATATAGTAAAAAGCCACATACTTAAAAGACGTAATACATTTCCGACGAACTTATCTAAATATCGATATTGTTATTATCATTTCTTTCATTTTCTAACTTATTTATTGTGTAATTATGATTGCTTTGTGATTTTCATATGCGATGTCCACGGACCCCAATGATTGTTTATATCATTATTTACTAACTCTGGTTAAAATTTGTCATTAGATTTCTAACATCTACAATCATCAAAAACAAAAATTGGAGGTGTAAATTGTTATTGAACGACAAATTCAAGGTGCATCAGTGCAAAAAAGCTGATTAATAAATTTATGGGTATCTTAAGAAGTGGGCGTGCTTCTTAGTAGCTGGGTTCCGGGAATGAATAAGAAAATTGATTTTCACTATATATACATACATATATATATATATATTTGTATATTTTAAAATCTTGGGCGAGATACGATCTGCCAAGCTAATTCAAACCCCTTGGGTAACATTAGAACCATTTCCACATTCAATGTCCCTTTTTATCATTAGAAAGAGCTTGTTTTAGTTGCAAATCATAAAAAATTCAAACAACTGCTTCTAACACAGTATCAGGAAGTGCCGCTTGTAAAACCTCAATATCCACAGACCTGTTAGTTAAATGGCAATTTACACTCATATACGACCAATAGCTTTTCGTGGGCTTTCGTATGTACCATACATAAATAGAACATGCATTTGAAACAAAGGCCAAAGTTTTGTAGATACTGTAAGCGAGACGGAGATAAATTGAAAAATCTCTTCCTTAATTCATAAAAAGGTCCACAATTGTTGGTATTTAATGAAAAATTGATTTGTCTTTTGAATTCCAATGCAAGGAGTAGTAGGAAGAAAACGTTCGCTTTGTTCTATACTTTCTCTGTTCGAGTGAGCACAATCAAGCCTCAACCTTAACTTAATTCCAAATCAATAGAAACCAGTCTCAATCCAAACCCAAATCAGCACAACAGAGAATTAATCAAAACCAAACAAAGACCAAATTTCAACTAGTAAACAACTAAGTTATCGCTAGGAACTGAAACAATAAGCACAAGAAAGCATAAATTCTAACATCAATGGAGACAAGAGGGTAGATGGCAACGGAGCTTCGTCATAGAGTTTCCGGACAGAAATTAAGTTCTCGTCTCTGATGACATCACGTGAACATGAGGAGTTAAAATCAGTTTTGCGAAGAAATTTTATGAAAGATAGAGAACAATTGTTTTTACCTTTAAGTGTTAACCTTCAAGTGTTTAACTAGAGTAAAGGAAAATAACATATACTGTTTACCTTTAAGTTTTTATTGTATGAACTGTAATAAATCTTGTTTGCAAATTTTCGATGAGGTACAATATTTAATTGGGCAGAAAGCACATCTGAACTTACTTTCAGCAAATTCATCCAGGACTTTTTCCAGAATCAAATTGCTCAAAGGTTATTTTCAATGATGAATGTTTAATTCCAGGCGATGCAAGTATAGCATATCACCATTTCCACAACTGAAAAAAGCTAGAGGTATATGAAAGGAATTTCTAGGGCAATATTAACAACATGCTTTGCACTGAATTTTTTATAGTTTACCCCGAAATTATAAGACAAAGACGTATATAAAACACAAAACGATAAATTTCAAAAAAAAGAAACACAAAATGACAAGACTGTCCAATATTTGAAGCATAGCAAACATTAAATATGTATTCCATTCGAAAACAAGAACATACTTGATTCATCCCGCTGAAATAGAAAACAAATACACCATCATAATTAAACACATAACAGAACATATACTAGTTAATGGGATTACAACGACCGTATAAAAGGAAATCCCTTTTACCAGCCGTTCTATGATGAACCTGGGCTTTATAGAGGCGACAGTCAGAGGCTCTCAAGGTTATATAATACCATCGTCCCCTATTTAGGGTATAACTCACGTTTACCACACGTATGAACTCAAGGCAGTTTCCCTGAAATTAAAAATCATACTTAAACAATTGATTCAAATAGAACTCCGAATATAGAAGAAGAAGAAGAAGAATACAGAACCTCAGCAATGTTGTACTTGTCAACCGCATACTTGGCTAACATAATCACGGTCTTATCACGTCTGTCAGCTTCATATCGTGTTGGGCGACCAAAATATGGTTTGTAATGACCAAAAGGATCAGTGTTGTGGACATGGTAAAAAAGATAGCGTTGTCTCTCGAATTCTGAGGAAAATTCATCCGAAGACATATCACTCGCCTTTATTCTTTTCTTAGCTTGCTCTGGTCTAGGGAGCCCAACCGAGCCTCAACCAATCCTAAAATCAGTAGAAACCAGCCTCAATCCGAGTCCAAATCAGCATATCAGAGAATTAATCAAAACCAAACCTAAAAGTTCAAGTTTCAACAAGTACACAACTAAATCACTTGAAATTGAAGTATAAGCACAAGAAAACATAAAATTAAATTGGAAAGTTTCAACATTCCGATATATAGACAGAAATCAGTCCCTAACAATCTATCCAAGCATATCTTTTTTGAAATTTACTAATTTTAAAAGTAGACATAGAGAAAAACATCCATCAATTGTTGGAGTGTGGTCCCGCTTCCATGTTAAATTCTTGTGCAAAAGAAAATTGATTTAAAAAATGGTATTAATCACGGAGTATAAGTCAAAGTCAAACCTAAAATATCATATTTCAACAAGTAAACAATCAAATTGTGGCTTGAGATTGAATAAAGAAGTACCAAGAAAGCATAAAATTTCACATCTTGGAGATATTCACAATGTGAAATATAAACATAAATCATTCCAAACCATTCCAAATTGAAGTTAATTGTTGGTAGCTCCTTCCCAAGTCAATGTTTCAAGCATATCTTTTAAATAATTTTAAAATTTAACAATGGGGAAAACACTGGTAAATTGTCGGAGCACGCTTCTATGATGAGTTCTTTACTTGTTTAGAAGAATTTAAATTAAGTAAAGCCATAAAAGGAAGAGCAAAACAAAACAAAGTTGCATATTAATCCTCGAATATTAAAGAATAACAATGCAAAAGAAAATTGATTCCAAAAGGGATCGGAATTTAGGGCCTTAGACTTTGAAATGCTAATAATCCACTTAAAAGAGTTTGGTAGCAATTAAACAGCATCATCAAGGAGGCACAGATGGAAACTAAACCGAAAACCTATTTCCAAGGCACAACAAGAAGGATACAGGATCAGCAATCCTAACAAAAATAATAATAATAATAATAATAAATAAATAAATAAAAAAAACAACAACAACAATAACAACTAAACTAAGGAACTTGGTTTTTGACAGACATATGCTGCTAGAAAAATGCAACGCTTAAAAGATACCTGCATAAACCTACTTGCCGATGAGCATTTACAACTATCTCCAAAGAGGTACAGGTAAAACCCCCCAACAAACCGAAACTACCCCTTAACGTCATATTAAAATTAAGTAAAAGAATGGTTTTTTAACCTCCGATTGCATAAGCACAGATGGTCAAAAAACCAAAAAAAATATTAAGGGCAAAAAAAAGATAAACACATCTATTCGAGAGGTTGTTTTCACAATTTTCTCCAAGTGTTTTTAAGAAAAGGAGTACTCAGTTTCATCAGGATAAATCTGCTTAGCCTTTTATTCCATCTTTTAGGTTGACCACAAATATACACAACAGATAATCTACTGGATATAATAAGTTCTCCCTCAGTCCCATAATCTCAATAAAAGGACAGTGTAAGTGCCAAAATTCTGAATTTCTATACAATTCAGAAAATCATAGTAATGAATTGTTGCATAATTATTTCTCTCTCCTTGTAATGCCGAAATAACAATCCCCAAGTTTCTATTTTTATATCTCCTTTTTCTTTTCAAGGACCAAAGCGTTTCAGTAATTACAAAATATTAAATTAAAAAAAATGCATCTCTACGAATCCAAGCAAACCCTAAATAAACTGAGTCATCCACCATAAAAATCCGAATCAGGTCTAAACAAAACAGAAAGAAAAAAAAAAAAAAAAAAAAAAAGAGAATTACAACCAAAAGTTACGGTTAGATCAAAGGGAAACAGACCTCTGGAGTTGAGTTCGTTACGCTGAGGTTTGAGGAGATTAAGGCTGTGGGGTTCAGTCGGACCTAGAGCTAAAGCTCGTTGATGTGTCGCAGATGGCAGCGACGCGACGGGACGACGGGCGGCTGCCGGCTCAGGGTTCTGAGTGAGGGAGCTGGAATTGTGTTTCGTAAATATCCTAACCATTGTTATTCCTAATCCTAAAATCTCTTACCTATATATATATATATATTATATATCATTTAATTTATTTATTTATAATATATATTAGGGAACTTCTACAGATCTTCTGCAGTCCCCCGGTCTAAATTTGGGTGACACTGGTCCTCAATAAATCTTCACCGTGTAAAGTCATGAGACATATATCCATCGGCTAGGATATGAGAGGGGCAGTCAGGGCATTAAAGTGCATTTTTGGATATCAACCGGTTACCACCGGTTCAATTAAACAATCTTTTAAAACTTCAGTTAAAAAATAATAAATCAATGGCACCTTTTTGTTACATAGGCTACCGTTCCTAGGCTGGGTCCATGGTTTTCATACTCAGGGTGGGCCTATGTTACCATCCTATATAAAAATCTCCAAATTTATCTATTTTTTAATAATATTATATTTATATTAAAAAAAAATAAATTTATGTAATATCAACTTTTTGGCAGATGCGTTTAATCAAATTAAGGACCTGCAAGAACAAATTCAAATTTATCAAATAAATAAGCTCATAGAACAATTGAGTATGAAGTAACTAATAATTCCAAGGACACGTAAATCTTACCTCTCTAAATACAGAATGAAGGTTAAAAGTTCCTTTTTCAAGTTGAAGGCGACCATCCTCAAGCCTTGAAAGATCTAAACCATCATTTATAAGAGTATCCAAAAGGTTACCACTCTTCAACATTGTTTCAGCCATCAGCCGCTGCTCAGGAGTCAACTCAGTTTCCTGCAGCAAGGAGGAAAGTGCAACAATTGCATGCATAGGAGTTCTCATATCATGATTCAATCTTTCTTCTTCTACTTGAACGACTAGACTGGTTAAAATAGGGGAACATAATTTGCTTCTTTGACTTCCTACTAACAGATCCATACCAATATATAGACATACACGTACAGCCATACTAATATATATATAGACACGAACACAAAATTAACTGTAATAATCAAGCGAAAAAGATACTAAAATAATTTTAAAATTAATTAGAACAAGAAGATTCGTAAAGAATTAAATCTCAAAAATAAAATCAACTGGATCTCCAAATCACTAAACACAAATGTCCCAAGAAGAGGAAAATTTGAGGAAATCAAATTTAGAGACAGACCAAAGAACAAGCAAGAAAAAGTTTGTGTTTCAAATCAGTGAGTGCAAAAGGAAGAAGAAGAGAAAGATCGGTCGGAATCGAACCTCTACGCCAAACTGGCTGCACACGCACGTGGAAAAGATAGAAGAACGAAAAGAAAGAGAAGGCTAAAGAAAAAGAAAATAAAGGAAATAAAAGAAAAGAAATTTTAATAAACCCAAAATAAATGAAAATTAATTACAGATCCGTGGTCCCCGTATATCTAAAACACTTCAATAAAGTGTGCACGCGTGTGCTATGCCTTCAAATAGTAACTACTAAAAGAATGTACAAGAAATTTGTTAAAAAATGACATATAAATAATAAATCGTAAAAAGTTTTAGGCAAAAGTAACAACAAGAGAGAGATGTCACACAGATTATTGATTAACGAAGCCTGGGCCTTACCTACCCAAAAAAAAAAGATTAACGAAGCCGATGATATATCCCAATAACATCAACTTGATGAAAATGTCATGAAAAAAAAAATGAAAATCTTAACTAGATATATGTGAAAATAGACTTATTTTTAAATATGTGACGAACATTATAAAAATATATATATACTACAGTTCATCAAACAAATTAGAGTATTGCCTTTCCAATTCAAACCTTCTATCCTGTTGTTTCCTGACTTTGAGTTAACATATACTTATCTGTGGAAGACGTGGAGTTAAAACATCTCTTCCTGTCGCTGAGGTCATTAAGTTTAGAATATGTAATTTTGACCAAAGAAGGATCCGGTCACATTATTGAGTTGGTCATGATTGTTTAGCCGTTATTTTTTTAATATTAGTTTTATTAATTCTATGGAGCTTATTATCAGATTTCTTAGCAGTTTTCTACTGGCTTCCTTCTCTTCTTCATAAAGTTATAAGTTATAACCGCTCCCGGCTTCTTTATGTTATGTAGTATAACTATGTACTACAAGTTTCTGTTTTTCTCTTTTATCTTTCCATCTCTTGTAGTTTATTTGTTTTTGTTTATGAAATTTACATTAACTTTTGTTGTTATAACAAGTCTCTTTTTAAAGATTTTAGGTCTCATTCTCATACGTGTTTCAATAGTCTTATTTTTATGAGTTTCGATAGTCTCTTCTCTATGAGGGTCCGTTATCATTTTTATATATAATTGAGTAAGTTAAACAGTTTAGCATTATATTTTCTCTCTCCCAAAAACTATTGCACTACTCGTAAGATGTTTATGTTAATCAGTGAAAGACAATCGAATGACTTTTACTTCAAAGATAAGTCCTAAACTTGGATTTCCATTTTTCAAGTATTCCTTTAATCATGATTATAAAGATTTCTAATCCTTTGCCTATTGATGTTGTAGGGTAGTGGCTAAGGAAGTGGATTTGAACTTAAAGGAACATTTGAAATACATATTAGATATACTTAATTAAAATCTCCATTAAATAGAGTCAGATACATTGACAATCATCTAAATTACAAACAACTTTGCATGTTTTAACTTTGAGTTTGGTGCATTATTGTTAGATGTATCTAGCGCAATATTATCTTTTTTTAAGAATACTTTCATATTGGTTACTTAAACTCTTTAATAGATGATGAGTTATTTTAGCTGTAGAATTTCTCCTCCACTTATAAAAATTGTTATTGTTTCATATGCTTCTCGATTATAAAAATAAATTTCATGTCTAAAAAAAAAAGGCAAATTACATTTAGGCAGCTCTCAATATCACTTAATAATCAGAACAAACAAAAGTAAAATGATATATAATCTCATATATGTAGTAATCCATTGGTTTCAATTTTTCTAACAAAAGTAGAAAAAGAAAAAAGACGTTGACATTTGAAAATAGTAATAAAACTCCTAGTTAGGATAAACAAAAATGCTCAGAAGTCAAAACAAATAGGGAATCCATTCATCTGGAGGCTTCCAATCTTTGTCAATATCAAAAACAATAGCAGCTTTTATTGGATTCTTCTCGGAACACATCAAAGTCGTCCAAATCCTTTCTTTCCCCATTGTCTTCCATAAGAGTTAAAACTATCCAATAACTCGATATCCAACCACAATATACGATGAGCATATCTCTTTTCAGAATCATCGCGAGGTGCATATATTCTCTGTAATAAAAATTTCATGCTTTTAATATTCAAAAATTAGTAGGGAGGCCTATTGGCACCCCTAATCTACTTTTCCCACATTTTTTAAAAACCATCTAGTGCTTAAATTTTAAAATTTAAGTTAATATATCATATTATTCCAAAAAATTCTAAATAACTTAATTATATATTTCTCTTCTTTTTAACCAACAAATAAACACTGTAACCTCCTTTTTAATTTTATAACTGTACCTTTTCAATTTCTTTTCTTTCACGATTCTTCCTTGATAAACAGAAGCTAAGTTGATGGAAGATATATGTCTATATATAGTTTTATTTATCCTTTTCGTAGAAGATCATATAATGTGTGTATATATGCACTCTCTCCCTCTCTCTCTCTCTCTCTCTCTCTTTTTATTCGAAAGTTTTCATTTCATTTGAGTTGTTTACAAATAATGATTTGCTGCCTCTTAATTATTAAAAATTGAAACATAAAAAATAAGACTCAAGTTAGCTAACAAAATACGTAGAAAGTCTGAGAAAAAGAAAAAAAGGAAAGACTCCTTACACTTTTTCAATCACACTTTCAATTTTCATCTTATTCATTATGAAAGCCATCTTGTATTATTTTTTTTTCCTACTCATAATAATTAGCGTCATTGTTTAAAATATGTAAATAATTTTTTTTTTTGAAACAAATATGTATAGAATATTAAAAGATCATTTGTTATTTCAAAAAACAAATTTTTAAATTTGGTGTTTGAAGAGTATTTTCTTAAGTGGTTTTGTCCTCAATATAAATTTATCAATGAGTTTAGTTATAACAAGTTTTGCTATAAAAGTGTGTGGGAAGAATAGATTGAGGGTGTCCTAAGTAAAAATTAAAGAAAAAAATAAAAACAATAACCAGCAAATTCTTACCCAAGAATTTGTCATTGATTCGTCGAAGTCATCACCAATTGCAAATCCCATGAGTATCGGCTTTTCATCAAGCGCGTTGCAAATTTGCTGTATTACTTTGGGGTCGTTTAGGTCATATGTTTCTGGTACAAAAAGGTGAAAATCCTTGATTGGTTTTGTCCAGGCTGATTCCTATATAAAAAATAACGTTTAGAAAACAGTTAAAATTCATAATTTACCGCTTCATGACTTGAAAAAAAATAATAATAAGAATCTCGTCTTACCGGTATGTCAAGATCTCTTCTTTTACGTATAATTTCGCGGAAAGGCCTAATCCCCTCATTAGGATAATATTTCTCAAGGAGAACCCCTCTCTCGCGCAAGAAATAGCATGCATCAACTAAACTAGCTCCATCATTATCGAAATCTACATACGAAGATTTAATGGGAGGCGTGAAACAGTCGATCAGTTCTTGATAGGATAGCTGGGGACACTTTCCAACTTGTTTTGCAATCAACATTTCAACGTGGTGCATTAAATTGAGTGCCCAACAATCACCTGAAAATCTCAATTATTATAGAATAACAGTTAGGCATCACTTAATCAAACCAAAAATAAGTGTATATATTCATATATATATATATATATTGTATATAAATATATATATCGTTGCATACCAGCCATTTTCTGCTCCAATGTTCGACAATTACACACATAAAACGCGTTGCGATGGTCAATTTGAATAATCTGCAAGCAAAAAATTTTAAACAAGAAAAAACAATATGAGACATAGACTAAATTCGATCACTGTATTAAAATTACAAACAAACATACTAAGCAAGGACCATGTATGCTTTTTCTTTACTTACTTGGTCAGATGCTCTTCCATCATTTCTTTTTTGCTTTCCTTTGTTACTTGACATTTTCTGAGATGACCGGAAGGATTGATATTCCTTCACAAATCCAACAAAGTTCCTTGGGCATAGAAAAGGCCCAAGGTTCTTCCACAAGTTATTTCAAGCCAAATCCAAATAAATAAATAAATAAATATATATATATATAACACAAAAAAAAAAAAAAAAAAATTGCACTTCCATTTTAACAGCTTGATAACAGAATCATGGATTAGTTGCATCAAAATCATAGCCAAGTTTCACAAAGACGAAGAAAATCATCCAAACCTAAAACCAAATAGGGTAAATTGCTAAGTTGGTCCCTAAACTTTAAGTTTGTGTAACTTTGGTCCTTGTTCTTTTTTCATAGCTGGTGACATCAACATATTATAAAAAGATTGTTATATTAGTCATTTACGTTAATTTTTTGACAGAATTCATTAATTAGCATCACTTTTTGATGAAATTACTAATGAATTCCGTCTAAAAATTAACAGAAATGACTGTTGTAGCAATGTTTTAATAATTTAGGAGCATTCTAGTTACAAAAAAAGTTCAGAGAACAAAGTTAGAGAAACTTAAAAATTTAGGAAGTAAATGAGTAATTTACCCAATCAAATAAACATACAACCAGAATCATTCCTGATAAGAGAAACAATTACTCCTTGAAAGACAACAAACAAAATATAATCTGAATCCCATAAACAAATACATATAAATAATCTGAAAAAAGTCCGAAATATACATGTGTGAGTGTCAAAGGCCTTCAAAGCAGCTCAACACATACAACTACAAGCACAAAACCGAGCCTTAACCAAATTTCAAATCAGTAGAAACCAGCTTATAACCAATTCCGAATCAGCACAATAGAGTAACGATAAAAAACAACCCTGAAAACTCAAATGCCTTGAAATTGAAGTAATAAGCACAAGAAAGCACAAAATGTCACAAATTGAATTTAATGAAGTTCTATATCTTCAACATGGAATGGTATACCGCCTCAAAACCAGCCTATGACTAATTGGGATTAAATAACATAAGAGCATTTAATAATAAGAAATTACACTAATAATAATAATACATACGTTAACAAAGAGCATTTAAGTGAAAAGTTGCAACAATTTAAACTTTATAAAGCACATGTGGTGTTCGCAATATGCTGTTTGAAAAAAAGGAGAGAAGGGGAAAAAAAATAAAAAACATTAACCGAAACCTGCTCGCAATAGAGGATTTGGCAAATTTACCAAAAAAAAAAAAAAAAGAGGTTTTGGCATTGCAAGAAAAAAACAAAAACAAAAAACAAAAAAGTAGAGTACGCTGTGAATTAGTTTTTACCGTTTTCAAATTTTTGACGTTTTCTTACGTTGTTTGGTTCTTTTCTTTTTAATTTTTTTAATTTTTGAGTTATCAAGTTGTTGTTTTGAATGAAACCTGAACAACACACGAACACACTAATTATGATTGTTGTTTAAATATTAAAGAGTTAACTTGATCATTTGCAATCAAAATATGAATAGATTTTCAATTATTTTAACCTTCTATAAAATAGACATTAATTTAAGTGAGTAATTACAATAATAATATATGTTACGATACAATAGAGCATTTAATTGAATAGTTGCAACCATTTAAACTATTTTTCTAAAAAAAAAGTACGTTATATAATATTCTTACGAAAATAATTTAAGTAAAATGGTAAGGTTTTAAAATATTTGACGAAAAGAGAAAATTTACTAAACCATAGAGATATAATTGTTGTATCACATTGATTATCAGTTACCTTAATACAGTGTTACATGTTTGTATATTGAAATATACACTATTTTATTTTTAATACAAGAATAAGGAAATCCCTATTTGCTTGTCCCAACAAAATTTCACCACCATCTCAGGTGATTGAATGGGAACGTGATTTGGTGTAAAATAATCTTACAACAAAATGAAAAGTCGACACGATCGGTTTGATTTGGTTTTCGGGAAAAATTAAGAGACCAAATCCAATATTAACATTTTCAATTATTTTTGGTGTGGTTAGGCTTCACGTTGTAGTACCAAAATGAACCAAAGCAAACTAATTAGAGAGAAGGAGAGAAATAGAACCCAAAAAAAAAAAAAAAAAAAAAAAACCCCCTCTAATAATAAAATAAATTGCAGTATTATTATTTTTTTTGCTCAGAATTGCAAGTTTTTTTTTTTTTTTTGATGGTAAGTAGCATATTCATGACAAATAAAATATTTATGATGTATTATTTAGACAAAATTATATTAAAAATATTCTTGTAAATTAAATATTTCCGATAAGTATCATAATTATGACAAATAATTAATTTACGAAGCATATTTACGCTAAAAGTACCTTAAAATTCTGGTAAATAAACAAGTTATCATAACATTTACATCAGTAGCATATTTTAAAAAAGGGTGTCTATTGATACCGCTCTGTCTACTTTTTTCATCCTTTTCTTATATTAATACATAACCCCTATTTTTTTTGAACAATCCTTTTTTCATCATTTTTTTCTTCTTCTTTTTATTTCGTAACTCCAATGATTATTATCTTTTAGATATCAAGGTTTTAATATTTTATTTTAAAACAAAAATTAAAATATTGATATTTTTGTGAAGGTTGAAAAAAAATCTTGAAGATAAATTAAAAGTAAAAACTTTATTTGCTTTATTCTAAAAATTTAATGGATTCCCAATAAATTAATCATCTTGCTTTTGATACATTATAGAATAAAAAATTGAATCATCAAAGAATTATATTATATCTTGTTATTTTATCTTTTCCCATACAACTATATTTTATAACGACTATTTTCACAAGAAAATTATATGCAATAGTCTATATATATATATATATATATATATATATCTACAACATTTAAAAAAAAAAAAAACTTCAACAAAAATAAAAATGAAAAGTCAACTCCAACGAGACTGTACTTTTTCATTTCAAATTTTGTCTTTTTCTGAAAAATCAACAAATATTAAAACTAATTTTTGAAAAATCAACCAACTCTAACTTAAAATTTCATCTTCAACCGATGAACTGAACGCAAGCACCACTTTATTAGTTTCGTGAAATTTTATTTCAAACCAAAAAATATATTATATTGATTTTTTTTTAAAAGGAAGTCGAAAAATAAGAAAAACAATAAATGAGAAAAAGGGTTATTAAAAAAAAAAGTGACATCTTGTTGGTTGGTGGGTGCAAAAAGGATTGAAAATAGAATAAACTTATAAGAATTATCATGAAATAATAAGAAGGGTGCATTAAGTAAAAATGGATATTGAAATTTTAATTGGTGGTTGATTTAAGAAAGGAGTGGGGAAAGTAGATTGAAGGGTAGACGACCCCTTTAAAAAAGGACATATTTTCTGTAATTTCATAACTAAGCTTCCGTTTGCCTCTCAGATTTTTTCATATCAGTATTTGTTTCTTTTTTAAAAGTCCATAAAAATTATAACTAGGTTTTAAAAAATAACCAACTTCAACTAAAAAATTCTATTTCAAACTCGTGTTCTAAATGGAAGCTATCTAAAGTGATTTTGATTTTCTTAGGCTTCGCAGTTTGAATAGTAGATTGTAATTTGCTCGTTTTAAGGAAACATATCTCTAATAGCAAAATAAGCACACACAAAAAAAAAGGGGGTAATTTTAACATAGTCAAACTATTTTAACTTTAAAAAGTTCCAAAGACTAAAAAAACTACAAATCACTCAAACAATTGAACTGTTTTAAAGCATAAATTAACCTTAAGCTAAACTTGTTATTAGGAACAGGAGTTTGTAGCCTGATAAAGAAGCATTCGCACATCTCTACCTTGTCCAATTTATAAAGAACATGACCATCGTACAAACGTTTGTCAGAGGCCTCCATGGTCATTGAGTAAGAGTAACATTCCTCCTCCTCGTCTAATGTAGCACTGGCACTCACAAGCTTTTCAAATATAACATTTGTGTCCTGTCAATGCAGATACGTCTTTTGTATGTCAGTATTATCGAAAACAAAAAGAAAACATTTTGTATGCACATAACTTACGACTAATATAAACAGAATCTATTGAATTACAACCTCAGCAGCGCTGTACTTATGAAGAGCATATCTTGCTGATAGAAGTGCCTCCTTTATCTGCTCCTCATTCAGGTTGATGCTCCTTTGTCGAGTAGTTCCACAAGGTACAAGTGGACCTACGTACATCAAAACGATCAAATAATAATGATAATGTGTTACAACTGAACCAAAGTAACTTGTAAAACAAAATAAAAATAAAAACCTTTCTCAGACGATGAGGGGGATTAAGAGCCTCTAGTATATTGGCTTTGCTGTTGCGACATCTTTTACACAAAGAGAGAATACGAAAAGGGCGAGGAAACATTAAAAACCCACTAGATTTCGATATCGATATCGATTTTGATTTCGATTTCAATTTCGAGCGTTTTCTCTTCTTTGGCCCGGTATCAGAGGAAGACGTCATCCGACTGTAAATAATAAATTCAGCTGCAGAAGATGAAAAAAGAGGATATGAAGGCAACTTTTTCTAATTTTAAGACAAGCGTCCTTAATAGCTTATATTTAACAAACACGAACAAGAATCAAGCCTCAATCACCCAAACTCCCAGTCTACTCAACGGTCACTTCCCAAGATTCGACACCGCACTAAAAAAGCCATAAAAAAATACTAGACTCTAAGGATATTGATAAAAAAATACACAAAAAAGTAGTTGGAAAAGGAATCTAAGAACTTTGTTACTATAAGAAACAGCCCCAAGGCCAATACAAGTAGTGGACCTTCAAGACTCCACCAAATCTCCCAAATCTTGGAATCTCCAAGACTTGCTTACCACTAATCCCAGCCCCCAAAATCACGAAAGTTGCTAAACCAAAAGTCCAATATATATATATATATATATATATACATAGATGTGTGTGAGTGTGTCAGACGCCTAGCTCGAAGCAGCTCAACCTAATACCAAATCAGCAGAAACCAACCTCAATCAAAGCCAAAAAGAGCACAACAAAGAAATAAGCAAAATCGAAAATATTTTATCAAGTTTTGAGCAAGTAGACAACCGAAATCATGGCTTGAAATTGAAGTAATAAAGCACAAGAAAGGATAAAATTGCACAATTTAGAAAATCTCATCAATGTGCAATAAATATAGACAAAATCAGTCCAACAAAATGGTCGAAACTGAGACAAACTGCTGGTATATTTCCAAACCAATATATTCGAGCGTATCTTTTCACCAGTAAATTGTCGCAGCAAGAATATACAAAATTCCAACAAAAAAGTTGCATATTGAAAAAATAAAGAACGACACAAAAGAAAATTGCAGAAATATTATTAGATTCAAAAGGGGACTAGAGTTTAGTTAGGGCCTTAGGCTATAAATTTCTAATAATCCTCGATGAAATTATGCAAAATCACATTAAAAAAAATAAACTCAAATATTTCAAAATGTCAAGAAGCTGAGAAAACCGCGTACCGGCGCGGCTAGGGGCGTCAGTGGCCACCAGCTGTGCGGGTGACGGTCTCTGCTTCAGTGAATAGAGAGAAACACAAGAGGCGGACACTGGACAGGGACAGAAGAGAGAGATGAAAAGAATCGGGTGCTAATGACCCCTTTAATTTTAGGAACGATTCTTCGAGTTCTCCTAAATTATATAATTTATATCAAGAATGAATTACTAAGGTCGTCACTGAATTTTTAATATTTTAATATTATGTAATTTTGATCTTTACACTTTTTTTTTTTCATAATAAGAATATTCCTAAACTATTTAAGTATTACTATAATAGTATTTTACGTTAATTTTTGGATAGAATCCGTTATTTAGCATCACTTTTTGATTAACTTACTAATGGATTCTGTTTAAAAATTAACAAAAATGAATTTATAGCAACATTTAAATTGTTTAGAAGAATTTTTTATTGTAAGAATGACCATAAACTATTAAAAATGTTATTATACTAGTCCTAACCGGTTTGATTTGGTTTTCGGGAAAAATAAGAAACCAAACCCAATGTTTACATTTTTATTGGGCTGAAGTGTCAACTTTTTCAATTAGTTTTGGGAAAATCTATTATAAAAACTATTATAAAAATATTGTTACATTACTCCTTTACGTTAATTCTTTGACATAATTCATTAAATAACATCACTTTTTAATCAAATTACTAATGACTTCCGTCCAAATATTAATATAAAGGACTGTTATAGCAACGTTATAATAATTTAGGAGCATTCCAGTTACAAAAAAAAGTATAGGGAACAAACTGGACAAACTTAAAAATTTAGAAAGTAATTTACCCAATCAAATAAACATACAACCAGATTCATTCATGATAACAGAAACAACTACTCCATGACAAACATAAAAAAAAATATAATCTGAATCCCATAAACAAATACATATAAATAATCTGAAAAAAGTCTGAAATATACATGTGTGAGTGTCAGAGGCCTACCTCAAAGCAGCTCAACACATACAACAACGAGCACAAAACCGAGCCTTAATCAAATTCCAAATCAGCAGAAACCAGTCTATAACCAATTCCAAATCAACACAATAGAGTAATGATAAAAACAACCCTGAAAACTCATATGCCTTGAAATTGAAGTAATAAGCACAAGAAAGCATGAAATTTCACAAATGGAAATTTAATGAAGTTCTATATCTTGAACGTGAAATAGTATGACACCCCAAAACCAGCCCGTGACCAATTGGGATTAAATAACAAAAGAAGGGAAATCAGGTAACCTTAATTGAAAGTTTTCATATTCACAAGTAAATACTACATACATGCTTTGGAGTCCTGACAACGAACTAAAATCCATTAAACAACCATTTACAGATCCGAAAGTACAAATTTTTTAAGAATATGCACAATCTTGGTGATGTCCTACCGATATAGTAAATATATAGCACAATATACAATGAGAATTAAATGAACATAAGGATATATAATAACAATATTTGGTGCCTTCGGTATCAACATAGTTGACACAACTAGACCATCGTGGGGGCTTCCATCCTATATTTTGTTCTTGATAGATGTCTCAAATTGATTGGTTAACAGTTATACAACTAAGTCAGAGAATCAGTTCCTAGAAGGCTGCAGCTTTTGGTAATTGGCTAGAAGACTTATTGTTAACTACCACTACCATACTTGTATTGGTTCCTTTTATGTATATATATCTATTTTTATTTAGAGGATACTCTGTTATTTCTATTACTGCGACAGTATTGTAATCTTTCTGTAAATAAGAACTGAGAAATAATTCCTTGGTGCAATTTTGGGTTTGTAATTGGGCTTTAGAGGGTGTTTGTTTCCTATGAATTTGAGAGAGAAACTGAAAACTATCATTGTATGAGAGTTCTTGTGTGTTCTTTTCAGGAGATTGAGGGTGTATAGCACCACTTAGTGGATTGGACTAGAGATGTGAGATCTTCCTTGATCCGAACCAAGTAATCTTCTTGTCACTTTGATCTATTTTCAGCTTTGATTACTGTTTCTTCGATTTATTCAGGTGTCAATTCCTACCTAAAAATTGGTCAACATATATAACAGCGAGAACAAAACCGAGCCTTAATTAAATTCCAAATCAGCATAATAGGGTAACGATAAAGGCAACAACACTTAAAACTCAAATTTCAGCAAGAACCAAAATCCATATCCCATGAAATTGAAGTAATAAGCACAAGAAAGCATGAAATTACACATATGGAATTTAATGAAGTTCTATATCTTGAACGTGAAATACAATGTTGGTGACGTCCTACCAATATAGTAAATATATAACACAATGTACATTGAGAATTAAATGAATATAAGGATATATAATAACAATATTTGGTGCCTTCGGTATCAACATAGTTGACACAACTAGACCATTGTGGGGGCTTCCATCCTATATTTTGTTCTTGATAGATGTCTCAAATTAATGGGTTGACAGTTATACAACTAAGTCAGAGAATTAGTTCCTAGAAGGCTGCAGCTTTTGGTAATTGGCTAGAAGACTTAATGTTAACTACCACTACCATACTTGTATTGGTTCATTTTATGTATATATATCTATTTTTATTTAGAGGATACTCTGTTATTTCTATTACTGCGACAGTATTGTAATCTTTCTGTAAATAAGAACTGAGAAAGAATTCCTTGGTGCAATTTTGGGTTTGTAATTGGGCTTTAGAGGATGTTTGTTTCCTATGAATTTGAGAGAGAAACTGAAAAGCATCATTGTATGAGAGTTCTTGTGTGTTCTTTCCGAGAGATTGAGGGTGTATAGCACCACTTAGTGGATTAGACTAGAGATGTGGGATCTTCCTTGATCCGAACCAAGTAATCTTCTTGTCGCTTTGATCTATTTTCAGTTTTGATTTCTGTTCTTCGATTTATTCAGGTGTCAAACTCCTACCTAAAAGCAAGTCAACATATACAACAACGAGCACAAAACCGAGCCTTAATCAAATTCCAATTCAGCCAAAACTAGCCTATAACCAATTCCAAATCAGCATAATAGGGTAACGATAAAAGCAACAACTCTTAAAACTCAAATTTCAGCAAGAAACAAAAACCATATACCTTGAAATTGAAGTAATAAGCACAAGAAACCACGGAATTTCACTAATGGAAATTTAATGAAGTTCTATATCTTGAACGTGAAATAGTATGACGCCCCAATACCAGCCGGTGACTAATTGGGATTAAATAACATTAGAAGGGAAATCAGGTCACCTAAATTGAAAGTTCCATATTAACACGTAAATACTACATATATGCTTTGGAGTCCTGACAACGAACTAAAATCCATTAAACAACCATTTACAGATCCGAAAGTATAAATTTTCTAAGAATATGCACAATCTTGGTAATGTCCTACCGATATAGTAAATATATATCACAATATACATTGAGAATTAAATGAACATAGGGATATATAATAACAGTATTTGGTGCCTTCGGTATCAACATAGTTGACACAACTAGACCATTGTGCAGGATTCCATCCTATATTTTGTCCTTTTTAGATGTCTCAAATTGATTGGTTGACAGTTATACAACTAAGTCAGAGAATCAGTTCCAAGAAGGCTGCAGCTTTTGGTAATTGGCTAGAAGACTTAATGTTAACTACCACTACCATACTTATATTGGTTCCTTTTTTGTATATATATCTATTTTTATTTAGAAGATACTCTGTTATTTCTTTCTACTTACTGCGACAGCATTGTAATCTTTCTGTAAATAAGAACTGAGAAAGCTGCAGCCTTATATTGGTAATTGGCTAGAAGACTTAATGTTAACTACCACTACCATACTTATATTGGTTCCTTTTTTGTATATATATATCTATTTTTATTTAGAGAATACTCTGTTATTTCTATTACTGCGACAGCATTGTAATCTTTCTGTATATAAGAACTGAGAAAGAATTTCTTGGTGGAATTTTGGGTTTGTAATTGGGCTTTCGAGTGTGTTTGTTTCCTATGAATTTGTGAGCTGTATGAGAGTTCTTGTGTGTTCTTTTCAAGAGATTGAGGGTGTATAGCACCACTTAGTGGATTGGACTAGAGATGTGGGATCTTCCTTGATCCGAACCAAGTAATCTTCTTGTCACTTTGATCTATTTTCAGCTTTGATTACTGTTTCTTCGATTTATTCAGGTGTCAATTCCTACCTAAAAACTGGTCAACATATACAACAGCGAGCACAAAACCGAGCCTTAATCAAATTCCAAATCAGCATAATAGGGTAACGATAAATGCAACAACTCTTAAAACTTAAATTTCAGAAAGAATCAAAAACCATATACCTTGAAATTGAAGTAATAAGCACAAGAAACCACGAAATTTCACTAATGGAAATTTAATGAAGTTCTATATCTTGAACGTGAAATAGTGTGACGCCCCAATACTTGCCGGTGACTAATTGGGATTAAATAACATTAGAAGGGAAATCAGCTAACCTTAATTGAAAGTGTCATATTCACAACTAAATACTACATACATGCTTTGGAGTCCTGGCAACGAACTAAAATCCATTAAACAACCATTTACAGATCCGAAAGTATAAATTTTCTAAGAATATGCACAATCTTGGTAATGTCCTACCGATATAGTAAATATATAGCACAATATACATTGAGAATTAAATGAACATAGGGATATATAATAACAATATTTGGTGCCTTCGGTATCAACATAGTTGACTCAACTAGACCATTGTGCGGGATTCCATCCTATATTCTGTCCTTGTTAGATGTCTCAAATTGATTGGTTGACAGTTATACAACTAAGTCAGAGAATCAGTTCCAAGAAGGCTGCAGCTTTTGGTAATTGGCTATAAGACTTAATGTTAACTACCACTACCATACTTGTTTGGTTTCATTTTTGTATATATCTATTTTTATTTAGAGGATACTCTGTTATTTCTATTACTGCGACAATATTGTATTCTTTCTGTAAATAAGAACTGAGAAAGAATTTCTTGGTGGAATTTTGGGTTTGTATTTGGGCTTAATTTCAAGTGTGTTTGTTTCCTATGAATTTGTGAGTTGTATGAGAGTTCTTGTGTGTTCTTTTCAAGAGATTGAGGGTGTATAGCACCACTTAGTGGATTGGACTAGAGATGTGGGATCTTCCTTGATCCGAACAAAGTAATCTTCTTGTCACTTTGATCTTTTTCAGCTTTGATTACTGTTTCTTCGATTTATTCAGGTGTCAATTCCTACCTAAAAACAGGTCAACATATACAACAGCGAGCACAAAACTGAGCCTTAATCAAATTCCAAATCCACCGAAACTAGCCTATAACCAATTCCAAATCAGCATAATAAGGTAACGATAAAGGCAACAACTCTTAAAACTCAAATTTCAGCAATAACCAAAAACAATATGCCTTGAAATTAAAGTAATAAGCACAAGAAAGCACGAAATTACACATATGGAATTTAATGAAGTTCTATATCTTGAACGTGAAATAGTATGATGCCCCAAAACCAGTCGGTGATCAATTGGGATTAAATAACATAAGAAGGGAAATCAGGCAACCTTATTTGAAAGTGCCATATTCACAAGTAAATACTACATACATGCTTTGGAGTCTTGACAAAGAACTAAAATCCATTAAACAATCATTGACAGATCCGAAAGTACAAATTTTCTTAGAATATGCACAATGTTGGTGACGTCCTACCAATATAGTAATTATATAGCACAAAGTACATGAGAATTAAATGAATATAAGGATATATAATAACAATATTTGGTGCCTTCGGTATCAACATAGTTGACACAACTAGACAATTGTGGGGGCTTCCATCCTATATTTTGTTCTTGATAGATGTCTCAAATTAATTGGTTGGCAGTTATACAACTAAGTCAGAGAATCAGTTCCTAGAAGGCTGCAGCTTTTGGTAATTGACTAGAAGACTTATTGTTAACTACAACTACCATACTTGTATTGATTCATTTTATGTATATATATCTATTTTTATTTAGAGGATACTCTGTTATTTCTATTACTGCGACAGTATTGTAATATTTCTGTAAATAAGAACTGAGAAAGAATTTCTTGGTGGAATTTTGGGTTTGTAATTGGGCTTTCGAGTGTGTTTGTTTCCTATGAATTTGTGAGTTGTATGAGAGTTCTTGTGTGTTCTTTTCAAGAGATTGAGGGTGTATAGCACCACTTAGTCGATTGGACTAGAGATGTTGGATCTTCCTTGATCTGAACCAAGTAATCTTTTTGTCACTTTGATATATTTCAGCTTTGATTACTGTTTTTTTCGATTTATTCAGGTGTCAATTCCTACCTAAAACAGGTCAACATATACAACAGCGAGCACAATACCGAGCCTTAATCTAATTCCAAATCAGCCGAAACTAGCCTATAACCAATTCCAAATCAGCATAATAGGGTAACAATAAAGGCAACAACTCTTAAAACTCAAATTTCAGCAAGAACCAAAACCCATATGCCTTGAAATTGAAGTAATAAGCACAAGAAAGCACGAAATTACACATATAAAATTTAATGAAGTTCTATATCTTGAACGTGAAATAGTATGACGCCCCAAAACCAGTCGGTGACCAATTGGGATTAAATAACATAAGAAGGGAAATCAGGTAACCTTAATTGAAAGTGCCAAATTGACAAGTAAATACTACATACATGCTTTGGAGTCTTGACAAAGTACTAAAATCCATTAAACTATCATTGACAGATCCGAAAGTACAAATTTTCTCAGAATATGCACAATGTTGGTGACGTCCTACCAATATAGTAAATATATAGCACAATGTACATTGAGAATTAAATGATATAAGGATATATAATAACAATATTTGGTGCCTTCGGTATCAACATAGTTGACCCAACTAGACCATTGTGGGGGCTTCCATCCTATAGTTTGTTCTGATAGATGTCTCAAATTAATTGGTTGACAGTTATACAACTAAGTCAGAGAATCAGTTCCTAGAAGGCTGCAGCTTTTGGTAATTGGCTAGAAGACTTATTGTTAACTACCACTACCATACTTGTATTGGTTCATCTTATGTATATATATCTATGTTTATTTAGAGGATACTCTGTTATTTCTATTACTGCGACAGTATTGTAATCTTTCTGTAAATAAGAACTGAGAAAGAATTCCTTGGTGCAATTTTGGGTTTGTAATTGGGCTTTAGAGTGTGTTTGTTTCCTATGAATTTGAGAGAGAAACTGAAAAGCATCATTGTATGAGGGTTCTTGTGTGTTCTTTTCGAGTGATTGAGGGTGTATAGCACCACTTAGTGGATTGGACTAGAGATGTGGGATCTTCGTTGATCCGAACCAAGTAATCTTCTTGTCGCTTTGATCTATTCTCAGTTTTGATTTATGTGTCTTCGATTTATTCAGGTGTCAAAGTCCTACCTAAAAGCAAGTCAACATATACAACAACGAGCACAAAACCGAGCCTTAATCAAATTCCAATTCAGCCGAAACCAGCTTATAACCAATTCCAAATCAGCACAATAGGGTAACAATAAAAGCAACAACTCTTAAAACTCAAATTTCAACAAGAACCAAAAACCATATACCTTGAAATTGAAGTAATAAGCACAAGAAAGCACGAAATTTCACTAATGGAAATTTAATGAAATTCTATATCTTGAACGTGAAATAGTATAACTCCCCAATACCAGCCGGTGACTAATTGGGATTAAATAACATTAGAAGGGAAGTCAGCTAACCTTAATTGAAAGTGTCATATTCACAACTAAATACTACATACATGGTTTTGAGTCCTGACAACGAACTAAAATCCTTTAAACAACCATTTACAGATCTGAAAGTATAAATTTTCTAAGATAATGCACAATCTTGGTAATGTCCTACCGATATAGTAAATATATAGCACAATATACATTGAGAATTAAATGAACATAGGGATATATAATAACAATATTTGGTGCCTTCGGTATCAACATAGTTGACACAACTAGACCATTATGGTCGCTTCATCCTATATTTTGTTCTTGATAGATGTCTCAATTTATTGGTTGACAGTTATACACTAAGTCAGAGAATCAGTTCCTAGAAGGCTGCAGCTTTTGGTAATTGGATAGAAAAGTTATTGTTAACTACCACTACCATACTTGTAGTGGTTCCTTTTTTGTATATTATCTATTTTGATTTAGAGGATACTCTGTTATTTCTATTACATTACTGCGACAGTATTATTATCTTTCTGTAAATAAGAACTGAGAAAGAAGTCCTTGGTGCAATTTTGGGTTGTAATTGGGCTTTAGAGGGGGTTTGTTTCCTATGAATTTGAGAGAGAAACTGAAAAGCATCATTGTATAAGAGTTATTGTGTGTTCTTTTCGGGACATTGAGGGTGTATAGCACCACTTAGTGGATTGGACTAGAGATGTGGGATCTTCGTTGATCCGAACCAAGTAATCTTCTTATCGCTTTGATCTATTTTCAGTTTTGATTTCTGTTTCTTCGATTTATTCAGGTGTCAAAGTCCTACCTAAAAGCAAGTCAACATATACAACAACGAGCACAAAATTGAGCATTAATCAAATTCCAAATTAGTTGAAAATCAGCCTATAACCAATTGCAAATCAACACATTAGGGTAACGATAAAAACCAACAACCCTTGAAACTCAATTTCAGCAAAACCAAAACCATATGCCTTGAAATTGAAGTAATAATCACAAGAAAGCACGAAATTACACATATGTAATTTAATGAAGTTCTATATCTTGAACGTGAAATAGTATGACGACCCAAAACCAGTCGGTGACCAATTGGGATTAAATACCATATGTAGGGAAATCAAGTAACCTTAATTGAAAGTGCCATATTCACAATTAAAACTATATACATGCTTTGTAGTCTTGACAAAGAACTAAAATCCATTAAACAACTATAGACAGATCCGAAAGTACAAATTTTCTCAGAATATGCACAATCTTGTAACGTCCTACCGGTATAGTAAATATATAGGATAATGTACTTTGAGAATTAAATGAACATATGGATATATAATAACAATATTTGGTGCCTTCGGTATCAACATAGTTGACACAACTAGACCATTATGGGGGCTTCCATCCTATATTTTGTTCTTTATAGATGTCTCAAATTGATTGGTTGACAGTTATATACTAAGTCAGAGAATCAGTTCCTAGAAGGCTGTAGCTTTTGGTAATTGGCTAGAAGACTTATTGTTGACTACCACTAACCATACTTATATTGGGTTCCTTTGTGTATATATATCTATTTTTATTTAGAGGATACTCTGTTATTTCTATGACTGCGACAATATTGTAATCTTTCTGTAAATAAGGACTGAGAAAGAATTCCTTGGTGCAATTTTGGGTTTGTAATTGGGCTTAGAGAGGGTGTTTTTTTCCTATGAATTTGAGAGAGAAACTGAAAAGCATCATTGCATGAGATTTCTTGTGTGTTCTTTCGAGAGATTGAGGGTGTATAGCACCACTTCGTGGGTTGGACTAGTGATGTGGGATCTTCCTTGATCTGAACCAAGTAATCTTCTTGTCGCTTTGATCTATTTTCAGTTTTGATTTATGTTTCTTTCTTCGATTTATGCAGTGTCAAAGTCCTACTTAAAAGCAGGTCAACATATACAACAGCAAGAACAAAACCGAGCTTTAATCAAATTCCAAATCAGCCAAAAACCAGCCTATAACCAATTTCAAATCAGCACAATAGGGTAACGATAAAGGCAACAACCCTTAAAACTCAAATTTCAGCAAGAACTAAAAACCATATGCCTTGAAATTGAAGTAATAAGCACCACAAATTCAAAAATTTCACAAATGAAAATTTAATGAAGTTCTATATCTTGAACGTGAAATAGAATGATGCCCCAAAACCAGCCGGTGACTATTTGGTATTAAATAACATAAGAAGGGAAATCAGGTATGTAACGACCCGCCTAGCACAGGTCGTTTACCGTACATACATACATATCGTATATTTCGTACTTACTTATTTGATGTAAACAGCGGAAATTTATTTATTTATTTTTTTTTTTACAGTGTGACACACACACACGAAGTCGTACGTAAGATATAACGAATATTAATTAAAGTCGTTCGGCGTATAATAACATATAAAATAATTACACAATGCGTAGCGGCTCTATAATTCCCACGGTTCACAGTCCACCAAGCCTCGCCCCACCATCTTGTATCAGCAATTGCTAGCAGGTTGTTTACCTACAGCATAGACGTAAGACAGTGAGCTTTCGCTCAGCAAGTACAACTGTCCTATACCGCGACACAACACAATATGACACACATACATACATAACTTAATCATTGCATAACATCATATAGCTTAACATAACATAACATAAAGTAACTTATCTACATATGCATGAGTCATTTATGCTTTCTTATGCTTTCTTATGCTTTCTTATCATTCATAACTTGCTTTCTTAGCTTATCTTAACATATGGGGCCCCATATGTGTCAGTACCAGACCCGGGCGCGCAACTATGAATTGGTTGGAGCGGCCAGTCCATTTCCAACTCAATCCATAGTCCAACCCGACCTTACGCGGGTCGGTACGACACAGGCAACTTGCTTGCCATCATAACATTCTTTATCTTGTACTTGGTCTCATTCTTAGTTAATTAGTGAACATGCTTCGTGATGTTCCACATAATTAAATCATAGCATATTTTAAATCTTAACATGTTTCTAACATTTTTCATAACACTTTCCTTAGCATATAACATTTTACTTTTCATAACATATTTCATGACATTTCATAAAGCATAGCATATAATCATAACATTTTGTAACATTTCCTAAATCCTAACATATAACTTTTATAGCACATATAACATGTAACACTTCATCACCCATAGCACTTACATTTCATACTTAGGCAAGTATACACAACAAAGCCTATGCTGTAGGCGGAGTTGTACTTACCTTGTTCGTGTATGTTGTGTCCAAAGTTGAGCTGACCCCTGTCAGGACACTGTCGGATATTATATTCTGTAATTGAACAGAAGTAAGGGTTAGAAATGTGGTAGTATAACCAACACTCTTATATAACCTAGTTATATGCCCTTACTTAATTTTTTTTACGTTATCCTACTGGTTACATTGAGTAACCCTAGGGTTTAAATCTATTCTAATCGGATTATTTTATTTTATCTTAATTTTAAATTACAAAATTCCATTTTTGTTTCTTTTTAGAAAACCTTATATTTTTGTACAAAACCCTTATTTCATTTTTTTAAAATTAGAAATCATAAAGTAAATTCATAAAAATTATTGACTATTGGAAACGTCTTTGGAACAGTTTCACAATGCCAATTTTATCTGTGCAAGTACAAAAACATCCTTTTTCATGCTATTTTAGGAAATTCTGTACAGGAATTCCCCATTTCCTGTACAGTCTTCGAAATCCAATTTCATTTGAAAATAAAGCTGATTTTGGAAAAATTGTCTTCACGAAAGTTTTTCTATTGAAAAGTCTACAACTTTCGTGTTTTGAGGAAAATCTAATTCGGACGTTAACACATTCAAATTCCTTGTTGAACTAATCCTGGCCGTGCATAATCCTGGGCACGGTCAGGTTCGGTTTTTGGCAAAAACCAATGCTGTTGGAGCCTTGTTTTGAAAAACTGTCCTCATTGCTCACTAGGAAACACCCTCTACAACTTTATGTTTTAATTTTTCCTAATTCGGCCTCTAAAGGCCTCAAAATTGACTTTTCCCGAGACTGGCCAAATTGCACCCGAATTGGCAGTTTTTGGTTTCAATTTCGTTTTACGTCCTATTACGTTCACCCTACCTCAACCGAACGCATCGGGAGCCTAATTCAAACATGCAGTACGTTTCTAACGTTCAACATTCATCATTCACATCAACATAAGCATCATACCTAGATATAAAACCCTAATCAAACCATCAAACACCTAACATGCATATTCTTTGCAACCACCAACAAACCCTAACCTATCAAGCACAAACCCTAAATTTTTTTTTTTAAACTAAGGCAGCAATAACAGTGAGCTTAGCTCTTACAAACCTTGCTTAAAAATACATTTAAATTTCTCAAATGAAATTTAAATGGAAAGCTTAAAGGTTTAGTAAATTTTTACCTCACTTTTGGTCCAAATTGGACTTGGATTTCTTCCCCTTTTTCCTTTCACTAGCTGCTGACCTTGCTTGGCTAATGGGGTCCAAATTTTCCAGCCTTCCTTCCCTTGAATTCCGGCACCAACTTGCTCAAAAATTCCGGCCAAATGCTCCAAAATCCGGCCAAAATCTTGGCTTGGTTTTCCTTGCTTTCTCCTCCCTATAACCGGCCTTCTTGGCCAAGATGAGCACCAAAATTTGTTGAGCTCTAGCTTGAGGTTCTAGATAAGAATCCAACACTCAAAACCCCTAATCACACTTAGTTCTTAGAATTTTTTCTCACCTCTCTCTTGCTACATACAACCGGCCACCTCTAGGAAATTGGGTGCCAAAATTTCCAAATTTTTTTCCTTGTTTCCCCCACAAAACCGACCTACTAACTCTTTTTTCCCTTGATCTAGGCTGAAATTCTTTCCTTTCTTCTCCCTCTCAAATCCGGTTTGTTCAAGAAAGAAAATGGCAAGAGTTTACTTGTTTTTTCTAATTTTTTTGATTTATGAACACCCCTATTTATAGAGGTTTGGAAATCTTTGTAATTGCAACATTTGGTCCTCAAAATTTTTGGAAATCAGCCCCTTGCCCCTACAGCTGGCCGGCCACCTTGCTGAAGAAGCATGCTCATTACTTTCCAAAATTTTTTTTTTCATTAATTAAGCTAAATGATGTAATAATTAAAGTGTGATGTAAGCCTAACTTAAGGCTTGTTTGTCACCTTTTGATATTAGACAGTCCATTCATAAGTTAACACAGGTATTTCCAATACTGGATTCAATTATACGCAGTATTGATATTTCGAACTGCAGTCCAAAATTCATCTGTGTAAAACCGAACTGTATAAAATTTTCTCATAACTTGGAACCACTTGGCCCAAAGATATTCTAATTATTGTGCTTGATTTTCTATGGTGGTTTTGAATCCTAAACATATCATTTTAATCATAAAAATGACTTTATGCAGTACAATTCTATACTGCGAATTATTGAATGTACAGCCTTTTTCTTTAACTTTTTGGGTCAATCTTTGGCTTTCTCGTCCGCCATTGACTTTTGTCAACCGCTGACTTTCGCCAAGTTTTGACTCTCGTGGTCAACAGTTGACTTTTTGGTCAACCGTCGACGTTTTTGGTCAAACTTTGACCAACATAAAAATTTTGGCGATTTTGCTCCTTTTCGCCTAAAAGGTCATTTGCTTGATTAAGCAATCATTTTCGAGTCTTATAAAATCATAAAACTCACAAAAACGTAATAAAAACCCTTAACCGGCTTTTTCATGCATACCTTCATAATTTGTACAAATTCCTTAAAACAAAAGAAATTGTATTATTGCGGAAATACTTGGTATTACAAGGTAACCTTAATTGAAAGTTTCATATTCACACGTTACTACACATACATGCTTTGGAGTCTTGACGAAGAAACTAAAATCCATTAAACAACCATTGACAGATCCGAAAGTATAAAAATTTCTCAGAATATGCACAATCTTGGTAACGTCCTACCGATATAGTAAATTTATAGCGCAATGTACATTGAGAATTAAATGCACATAGGGATATATAATAACAATATTTGGTGCCTTCGGTATCAACTTAGTTGACACAACTAGACCATTGTGGGGGCTTCCATCCTAATTTTGTTCTTGATAGATGTCTCAAATTGATTTGTTGACAGTTATACAACTAAATCAGATAATCAGTTCATAGAACACTGTAGCTTTTGGTAATTGGCAAGAAGACTTATTGTTAACTACCACTACCATACTTGTATTGGTTCCTTTTGTGTATATATCTATTTTTATGTAGAGGATACTATGTTATTTCTATTACTGCGACAGTATTGTAATCTTTCTGTAAATAAGAACTGAGAAAGAATTCCTTGGTGGAATTTTGGGTTTGTAATTGGGCGTTTAGATGGTGTTTGTTTCCTATGAATTTGAGAGAGAAACTGAAAAGCATCATTGTATGAGAGTTCTTGTGTGTTCTTTTGAGAGATTGAGGGTGTATAGCACCACTAATGACTAGAGATGTGAGAGCTTCCTTAATTCGAACCAAGTAATCTTCTTGTTGCTTTGATCTATTTTCAGTTTTGATTTCTGTTTCTCCGATTTATTCAGGTGTCAAAGTCCTACCTAAAAGCAGGTCAGCATATACAATAGCGAGCACAAAACCGAGCATTAATCAAATTCCAAATTAGTTGAAATCAGTCTATAACCAATTCCATATCAACACAATAGGGTAACGATAAAACCAACAACCCTTGAAACTCAAATTTCAGCAAGAACCAAAAACCATATGCCTTGAAATTGAAGTAATAAGCACAAGAAAGCACGAAATTACACTATGGAATTTAATGAAGTTCTATATCTTGCACGTGAAATAGTATGTCACCCCAAAACTAGCCGGTGACCAATTGGGATTAAATAACATAGAAGAGAAATCAAGTAACCTTAATTAAAAGTTCCATATTCACAAGTAAATACTACATATATGCTTTGGAGTCTTGACAAAGAACTAAAATCTATTAAACAACCATTGACAGATCCGAAAGTACAAATTTCTCAGATTATGCACAATCTTGGTAACGTCCTACCGATATAGTAAATATATAGCACAATGTACATTGAGAATTAAATTAACATAGGGATATATGATAACAATATTTGGTGCCTTCGATATCAACATAGTTGACACAACTAGACCATTGTGGGGGCTTCCATCCTATATTTTGTTCTAAATAGATGTCTCAAATTGATTGGTTGATAGTTATACAACTACGTCAGAGAATCAGTTCCAAGAAGACTGCAGCTCTTGGTAATTGGCTAGAAGACTTATTGTTAACTACCACTACCATACTTGTATTGGTTTGTTTTGTGTATATATATTTTTTATTTAGAGGATGCTCTATTATTATATTACTATGACAATATTATAATATTTCTGTAAATAAGAACTGGAAAATAATTCCTTGGTGGAATTGTGGGTTTGTGATTAGGCTCTAGAGGGCGTTTGTTTCCTGTGAATTTGAGGAGAAACTAAAAAGCATCCATTGTATGAGAGCTCTTGTGTGTTTTGTTTGAGAGGTTGTGGTGTGTATAGCTCTTGTGGGATTCAAAGTCCCTGCCTTGGAGTATGATCTATCTTGATCCGAACCAAGTAATATTCTTGTCGCTTTGATCTATTTCAGTTTTGATTTCTGTTTCTTCGATTTATTTCTCTGGTGGACAAATATATATATATATATAATGTATTGCGAACTAATTCAAGCGTTCAATCACAGAAAATACTTAGTTAACAAGAATTTTCCAAAAACGGCCTACTCTTGATCTTACACCAGTAGTAAGAAAACTAAAAGAGTTCTAACTAACCGAGTAGGATAAGTTTCAAGATAGGGAAGTAATTCGCCATTGACAATACAAATAAATTCACATGACGACGGATTCCAAACAGAACAAGAATGGAACGGAACCTTTACAAGTAAAAAGAGAGTAAGATTGAAAACCCATTACTCTAGCAAACGTCAAAGAAACTCAAGTGACAAGAGGAGAATTCATCAGTTCTCTAAAACATTTTGGGCAAAAAAACAAAATTAAGGTTTTCTTTTTTTAAAGGCAAAATTTCCTTAAATGAGTGACAAGAACAAATTTAGTTAAACCTCAGACTTTAAACCAAAAATAAGAGAGATTCTCAAGGATCCATGATATTCAAAATGGAAATTTCAAATAGAAGTGAACTTGTCTGACTGTAGATGTAAAATCTCTTTCCAAAGCTTCAACCAAAGAAGAATGTCGGTACCTTGCGATTTGGCGAAGGAAGAGATTGTGAGCGGGAAGGAGATACAGAGAGAGAGAGAGAAAAGTAAGAGTGAGACAGAAGAAACAATGAAATAAAAATGTAGACAGGAAATGAAGCTACTGGATCAAGGAGTTACCTTTGAGGAGTCCTGTGCACACCTTTGAAATATTAAAGGAGAAGCACTTATAATTAAATTAAAAAAATAAATATTTAGGGTTCAGTTTTTCTATTTTTTTTTTTCTTATAGGTAATTTGTTATTTCATATTTAATAAGAATAATGGGTGCTAAGAGTGCTGTCAATGTTGTCATTTCATACTTCTATATTTAATACCCCAAATTGATGCTTTCAGCGAGTGTTAGATGTACTTTTTTTGTCAAAAACTTAATTGAGAGGGAAACTTCGTAAACTTTTCCAAAGTTCAGGGGAAAAAGATGTTACAAATTGAAATTTGGGGGCATTTCGTGACAATACCTGCATTTCAGTAGGAAAAGTGTAATTTATCCTTTAGTATACATGTACAGATCTAAAGTTAGAAAGAATAGTTTTTATTAAATATTTTTAATTTCTTACAAATTTATCTAACCTACTAGTTAAAAGAGAGAGAGAGTAAGGCCATTTATGTTATATTCAGACAATATTTGTTCCTGTAATAAAGGAAGATAAATAAAATGATAGCTTGATTAATAATGATAATACAGTATATCACGTTAATCTAAAAGTTTACATAAGTAGAAATATATATGTTCAAAATTATGTTTGTTTTCTTCATCTAACAGTTCATTCCATCACCTAATGCATGGTAATTTTCTTCATTTTTTGGGATGATTCACCTGTCGGAAGTTCACTGTGGTTTTTTAGCAAAATTGAATTATCTTCCACATTTTTAAAGTTCTTTGTTTAGCAAAACGTGTTTTTATGGTTTCAGGAAAAGATTGCATTTTAAAGCCTTAATATCAAACATCCAATTTTCAAATATTTTTAAAAATATACTGAAAGCATTTTTTCTAAATAATTTTCCATGTATATTTTTTTTGAAAAATATAATTTCCATGTATAAATAATCTTTAATGGTATCTACAAATCGAATAAATTTACACTCTAATTAAGGAGGGAAAAAAAAAAAACCCACAATAACAACAATAAGGATTATCTTTGTAAAGCAATGACATTAAAGGGAGTTGTTGTTGTTTTTTTTTTTTTTTTTTTAATTACTATTTTTTTTATCTTCTCTCTTTTGAAGATCATATCCGTATTTGTGTGCGTGAGAGAAATATACCAACTATAGATTTTTGTATTAGTGTATTTGTGCCTAAGTTCAAGTACGCTGGTTTGGGAGCTTTCCAATAAATGAAAAAAGGTTTTTTTTTTTTTTGAAAAATATTAAATTCAATTTTTGGAAGAAGGAAAGAAAGGTTAAAAAAAAAAAAAGAATAATTAACTCGGTTCAATAATGTTTGAAAGAAGGGATTAAAAAAATAACCGTAAGGAAAGGAAAAGGAAAAAAAGAAAAAAGAGGAGTAAATAAGTCAAAAATAAACCTAGAAAAAAAAAAAAACAAAACAAAAAAGAAGAAGGGATTTATAGCTAAATAACTTTTTTTTTTTTTTAAGGAGTTTTTAAGAAATAGCCGAAGTTTTTAAAAATTAGTGAAAAGGCCCATTTTTTAAAATGATTAATCAATTTTCTTTAATGGTTAATCAGTGATTGACCACATAATAGTCAATCAGTAATTGACCATAAGTCAATCACTGATTAACCATAATATAAAATCACCAAATTTCATAGTCATTAATGATTGACCATTAGTCAATCACCTATTTTCATAATCAATCAATGATTAACCATTAGGTAATAATTGATTGATCAAATCTGAAAAATGATAAACGATAATTTTCCTAAATAAAAAAGTTGAGTCATCTATTAGATTAGGTGATTAAAAAAGACGATTCGGCCTAATTTTTTAAAGAGGAATACCCAAGTGTTATTTAGAGGAGGCTTCCACAAGTCCCTTTTAGGAATCTATAATTTAAAATCGATTCATCAAACAAGAAAAAGGCAATCATTATTTTGAGGGAAAAATTAAAAGTAGAAAAAAAAAATATACAATCCAAGGCACTCGTTAAAAAAAAAAGACAATCCTAGGCAGTTGTTCTTGGACAACCTTAATGAACAGTGCAAATGACTAGAGAGAAAGAGAGAGATAAATACACCGCCAGAGAGAGATTGTGCGAAGAAGTCTTGTTACTTAGAAAAGGTTAGATTTTTACAAGCAAAATTTTGATCCTCCCAGAGTTATTTTGAATTATTGAAAATTGAACAACAAACGAACAAACTTATAAATGTTGTAAAAATTTGTAAGAATTACCTTGAACAGTTACATCTAAAAGTTAAATAGATTATAAATGATTAAAACATTTCATAATAGAGACCCTTTTAGTGATAAATTACAATAAAAATAATAATAATAATAATACATACGTTAAAAAGAGCATTTAAGTGAAAAGTTGCAACATTTAAACTTTATAAAGCATGTGGTCTTGCAATATGCTTTTGAAAAAAAGGAAAAAGGGGAAAAATAAAAAACATTAACCGAAACCTACTCGCAACAGAGGATTTGGCAAATTTACCAAAAAAAAAAAAAAGAGGTTTTGGCATTGTAAGAAAAAAAAAAAAAAAAACAAAAAAGTAGAGTACGCTGTGAATTAATTTTTACGTTTTCAAATTTTGAGTTTTCTTACGTTGTTTGGTTCTTTTCTTTTTAATTTTTTTTTAATTTTTGAGTTATGTCGTTGTTTTGAATGAAACCCGTAACACACGAACACACTAATTATGATTGTTGTTTAAATATTAAAGAGTTAACTTGAACATTTGCAATCAAAATATAAATAGATTTTCAATTATTTTAACCTTCTATAAAATAGACATTAATTTAATAAGAAGTTACAATAAAATATATGTTACGATACAACAGAGCATTTAATTGAATAGTTGCAACCATTTAAACTATTTTTCTATAAAAAAAAGTACGTTCTATAATATTCTACGAAAATAATTTAATATGGTAAGGTTAAAAAGAAAATTTACTAAACCATAGAGATATAATTGTTGTATCACATTGATTATCAGTTACCTTAATACAGTGTTACATGTTTGTATATTGAAATATACACTATTTTATTTTTAATACAAGAATAAGGAAATCCCTATTTGCTTGTCCCAACAAAATTTCACCACCATCTCAGGTGATTGAATGGGAACGTGATTTGGGTGTAAAATAATCTTACAACAAAATGAAAAGTCGACACGATCGGTTTGATTTGGTTTTCGGGAAAAATTAAGAGACCAAATCCAATTAACATTTTCAATTAGTTTTGGTGTGGTTAGGCTTCACGTTGTAGTACCAAAATGAACCAAAGCAAACTAATTAGAGAGAAGGAGAGAAATAGACCCCAAAAAAAAAAAAAAAAAACACTCTAATAATAAAATAAATTGCAGTATTTTTTTTTGCTCAGAATTGCAAGTTTTTTTTTTTTTTTTGATGGTAAGTAGCATATTCATGACAAATAAATATTTATGATGTATTCTTTAGAAAATTATCTTAAAAATATTCTTGTAAATTAAATATTTCCGTAAGTATCATAATTATGACAAATAATTAATTTACGAAGCATATTTACGCTAAAAGTACCTTAAAATTCTGGTAAATAAACAAGTTATCATAACATTTACATCAGTATATATTTTAAAAAAGGGTGTCTATTTACCCTTGTCTACTTTTTTCATCCTTTTCTTATATTAATACATAACCCCTATTTTTTTGAACAATCCTTTTTTCATCATTTTTTTCTTCTTCTCTTTTTATTTCGTAACTCCAATGATTATTATCTTTTAGATATCAAGGTTTTAATATTTTATTTTAAAACAAAATTAAAATATTGATATTTTTGTGAAGGTTGAAAAAAAATCTTGAAGATAAATTAAAAGTAAAAACTTTATTTGCTTTATTTAAAAATTTAATGGATTCCCAATAAATTAATCATCTTGCTTTGATACATTATAGAATAAAAATTGAATCATCAAAGAATTATATTATATCTTGTTATTTTATCTTTTCCCATACAACTATATTTTATAACGACTTTTCACAAGAAAATTATGAACAATAGTCTATATATGTATATATATATCAACAACATTTAAAAAAAAAAAACTTCAACAAAAATAAAAATGAAAAGTCAACTCCAACGACTGTTTTTTCATTTCAAATTTTTCTTTTTCTAAAAATCAACAAAAATTAAACTAATTTTTAAAAATCAACCAACTCAACTTAAAATTTTCATCTTCAACCGATGAACTGAACGCAAGCACCACTTTATTAGTTTCGTGAAATTTTATTTCAAACCAAAAAATATATATATTGATTTTTTTTTAAAAAAGTCGAAAAATAAGAAAAACAATAAATGAGAAAAAAGGGTTATTAAAAAAAATGTGACATCTTGTTGGTTGGTGGGTGCAAAAAGGATTAAAAATAAATAAAATTATAAGAATTATCATGAAATAAAGAAGGGTGCATTAAGTAAAAATGGATATTTAATTTTAATTGTGGTTGATTTAAGAAAGGAGTGGGGAAAGTAGATTGAAGGGTAGACGACCCCTTTAAAAAAGGACATATTTTCTGTAATTTCATAACTAAGCTTCCGTTTGCCTCTCAATTTTTTCAATCAGTTTGTCTTTTTTAAAAGTCCATAAAAATTATAACTAGGTTTTAAAAAATAACCAACTTCAAAAAAAATTATATTTCAAACTCGTGTTCTAAATGGAAGCTATCTAAAGTGATTTTGATTTTCTTAGGCTTCGCAGTTTGAATAGTAGATTGTAATTTGCTCGTTTTAAGGAAACATATCTCTAATAGCAAAATAAGCACACACACAAAAAAAGGGGGTAATTTTAACATAGTCAAACTATTTTAACTTTAAAAAGTTCCAAAGACTAAAAAAACTACAAATCACTCAAACAATTGAACTGTTTTAAAGCATAAATTAACCTTAAGCTAAACTTGTTATTAGGAACAGGAGTTTGTAGCCTGATAAAGAAGCATTCGCACATCTCTACCTTGTCCAATTTATAAAGAACATGACCATCGTACAAACGTTTGTCAGAGGCCTCCATGGTCATTGAGTAAGAGTAACATTCCTCCTCCTCGTCTAATGTAGCACTGGCACTCACAAGCTTTTCAAATATAACATTTGTGTCCTGTCAATGCAGATACGTCTTTTGTATGTCAGTATTATCGAAAACAAAAAGAAAAACATTTTGTATGCACATAACTTACGACTAATATAAACAGAATCTATTGAATTACAACCTCAGCAGCGCTGTACTTATGAAGAGCATATCTTGCTGATAGAAGTGCCTCCTTTATCTGCTCCTCATTCAGGTTGATGCTCCTTTGTCGAGTAGTTCCACAAGGTACAAGTGGACCTACGTACATCAAAACGATCAAATAATAATGATAATGTGTTACAACTGAACCAAAGTAACTTGTAAAACAAAATAAAAATAAAAACCTTTCTCAGACGATGAGGGGGATTAAGAGCCTCTAGTATATTGGCTTTGCTGTTGCGACATCTTTTACACAAAGAGAGAATACGCAAAGGGCGAGGAAACATTAAAAACCCACTAGATTTCGATATCGATATCGATTTTGATTTCGATTTCAATTTCGAGCGTTTTCTCTTCTTTGGCCCGGTATCAGAGGAAGACGTCATCCGACTGTAAATAATAAATTCAGCTGCAGAAGATGAAAAAAGAGGATATGAAGGCAACTTTTTCTAATTTTAAGACAAGCGTCCTTAATAGCTTATATTTAACAAACACGAACAAGAATCAAGCCTCAATCACCCAAACTCCCAGTCTACTCAACGGTCACTTCCCAAGATTCGACACCGCACTAAAAAAGCCATAAAAAAATACTAGACTCTAAGGATATTGATAAAAATACAAAAAAAGTAGTTGGAAAAGGAATCTAAGAACTTTGTTACTATAAGAAACAGCCCCAAGGCCAATACAAGTAGTGGACCTTCAAGACCCCCAAATCTCCCAAATCTTGGAATCTCCAAGACTTGCTTACCACTAATCCCAGCCCCCAAAATCACGACAGTTGCTAAACCAAAAGTCCAATATATATATATATATACATAGATGTGTGTGAGTGTGTCAGACGCCTAGCTCGAAGCAGCTCAACCTAATACCAAATCAGCAGAAACCAACCTCAATCAAAGCCAAAAAGAGCACAACAAAGAAATAAGCAAAATCGAAAATATTTATCAAGTTTTGAGCAAGTAGACAACCGAAATCATGGCTTGAAATTGAAGTAATAAAGCACAAGAAAGGATAAAATTGCACAATTTAGAAAATCTCATCAATGTGCAATAAATATAGACAAAAATCAGTCCAACAAAATAATGGTCGAAACTGAGACAAACTGCTGGTATATTTCCAAACCAATATATTCGAGCGTATCTTTTCACCAGTAAATTGTCGCAGCAAGAATATACAAAATTCCAACAAAAAGTTGCATATTGAAAAAATAAGGAACGACGCAAAATAAACCAGCCTATAACCAATTCCAAATCAGTACAATAGAGTAATGATAAAAACAACCCTGAAAACTCAAATGCCTTGAAATTGAAGTAATAAGCACAAGAAAGCACAAAATGTCACAAATTGAATTTAATGAAGTTCTATATCTTCAACATGGAACAGTATAACGTCCCAAAACCAGCCTATGACTAATTGGGATTGAATAACATCAGAAGGAAATCAGGTAACCTTAATTGAAAGTTCCATATTCACAAGTAAATACTACATACATGCTTTGGAGTCTTGACAAAGAAATAAAATCCATTAAACAACCATTGACAGATCCGAAAGTACAAATTTTCTCAGAATATCACAATCTTGGTAACGTCCTACCGATATAGTAAATATATAGCACAATATACATTGAGAATTAAATGAACATAGGGATATATAATAACAATATTTGTGCCTTCGATATCAAACATAGTTGACACAACTAGACCATTGTGGGGGCTTCCATCCTATATTTTGTTATTGATAGATGTCTAAAATTGATTGGTTGACAGTTATACAACAAAGTCAGAGAATCAGTTCCAAGAAGACTGCAGCTTTTGGTAATTGGCTAGAAAACTTATTGTTAACTACCACTACCATACTTGTATTGGTTACAAAAACAATTACCATACTTGAATTGGTTCCTTTTGTGTATATATATCTATTTATTTAAAGGATGCTCTGTTATTTCTATAACTATGACAGTATTGTAATCTTTCTGTAAATAAGAACTGAGAAAGAATTCCTTGGTGGAATTTTGGGTTTGTAATTGGGCTTTAGAGGGTGTTTGTTTCCTATGAATTTGAGAGAGAGAAACTGAAAAACATTATTGTATGAGAGTTCTTGTGTGTTCTTTTTGAGAGATTGAGGGTGTATAGCATCACTTAGTGGATTAGACTAGAGATGTAGGATCTTCCTTGATCCGAACCAAGTAATCTTCTTGTCGCTTTGATCTATTTTCAGTGTTTGATTATGTTTATTCGATTTATTCAGGTGTCAAAATCCTACCTAAAAGCAGGTCAACATATACAACAGCGAACACAAAACCGAGCCTTAATCAAATTCCAAATCAACAGAAACCAGCCTATAACCAATTCCAAATCATCACAATAGAGTAACGATAAAAGCAGCAACCCTTAAACTCAAATTTCAGCAAAACCAAAAACCATATGCCTTGAAATTGAAGTAATAAGCACAGAATGCACGAAATTTCACAAATGGAATTTTAATGAAGTTCTATATCTTGAATGTGAAATAGTATGACGCCCCAAAACCAGTCGGTGACTAATTGGGATTAAATAACATAGAAGGGAAATCAGGTAAACCATAATTGAATGTTCCAATTCACAATCAAATACTACATACATGCTTTGGAGACTTGACAAAGAAATAAAATTCACCAAATAACCAATAACAGATCCAAAAAAAAAAATTTTGTCAAAATATACACAAACTTGGGACTGTCTGACCAATATAGTAAACACATAGTAGATACAACTAGACCATTGTGGGTTTCCATCCTATATGTCTTTATTGATAGATGTCTCAAATTGATTGGTTGCAGTTATACAACAAAGTTAGAGAGAATCAATTACAAGAAGAATGCAGCTTTTGATAATTGGTTAGAAGACTAATTGTTACAACTATCATTCTTGTATTGGTTCCTTTTATAATATACATACGTATATACATAATATATATATATATATATATATTTATATTTATTTTTAGAGGATGATCCGTTATTTCTATTACTATTACATTTTTGTGATCTTTCTGTAAACAAGAACTGAGAAAGAAGTTCCTTGGTGAAATTGTGGGTTTGTAATTGGGCTCTAGAAGGTGTTTGTTTCCTGTGAATTTGAGAGAGAAACTGAAATGCATCCATTGTATGAGAGCTCTTGTGAGTTCTGTTTGAGAGTTTGGGGTGTATAGCTCTTGTGGGATTCAAAGTCATCCTTCTTGATCCGAATCAAGTAATCTTTGTCGCTTTGATCCATTTTCAGTTTTATTTATGATTCTTCAATTTATTTCTCTGGTGGATAAATATATATATATATATATATATATATAATGTATTGCGAACTAATTCAAGCGTTCTATCACAGAAAATATTTAGTTAACAAGAATTTCCAAAAACGGCCTAGTCTTGATCTTACACCAGTAGTAAGAAAACTAAAAGAGTTCTAACTAACCGAGTATAATAAGTTTCAAGATAGGAAAGTAATTCGCCATTGACAATACAAATAAATTCACATGACGACGGATTCCAAACAGAACAAGAATGGAACGGAACCTTTACAAGTAAAAGAGAGTAAGATTGAAAACCCATTACTCGCAAACGTCAAAGAGACTCAACTGACAAGAGGAGAATTCATCAGTTCTCTACAAACATTTTGGGGAAAAAACAAAATTAGGGTTTTCTTTTTTTAAAGGCAAAATTTCCTTAAATGAGTGACAAGAAAAAATTTAGTTAAACCTCAGATTTTAAACCAAAAACAGAGAGATTCTCAAGGATCCATGATATTCAAAATAGAAATTTCAAATAGAAGTGAACTTGCCTGACCGTAGATGTAAAATCTCTTTCCAAAGCTTCAACCAAAGAAGAATGTCGGTACCTTGCGATTCGGCGAAGGAAGAGATTGTGAGCGGGAAGTAGATACAGGGAGAGAAAGTAAGAGTGAGACAGAAGAAACAATGAAATAAAAAAGTAGACGGGAAAGGTAGCTACTGGATCAAAGGAGAACAATTTGCCAAAAAATAACTAACAACAAAGTTTTATTAGGGAAATGACTTTCCCTTTTATTTTGAATTATTTTTATTCCCAAAAATGCTGATTGTGTAAATAAATTTTTTTTAAATTAAAAAAATTAATTAAAATAAAAAAATAAAAGAAGAAATCTGGGTATTGGGCACCGAACTTCACTTCTGGAAGTTCAACTTGTTGAGTCTCCTTCCTTTCCTTCCCGCGCTTCTTCTTCCTCCTCGTTCCCTTACCTTCCCTCCCCACAAAAGAGTCTCCCTAAATCCGACCCCCAAATCTTCTTCTTCTTCTTCTTCCTCTTCTTCCCCTCCGACCACCACAAGCTCCGCCGCCACCTCAACTTGCCTCTTCCCTTCCTTCCTTTCTCTGCTTCTTCTTCTTCTTCCTCGTTCCCTCCCCTCAAAAGAGTCTCCCCAAATCCGCCGCCTCCACCACCATCTTCATTAATCCTTTAACTCATTGTGGTCATTTTTCAGTCGTTTTCTTCATCACCGTCTTCGTCAAATCGATGGGTAAACAACCTCCCATCGATAGCCTCGCGCATCTACTTTTTCCTAATCGTACTTCAAATCCCTCTCTTCAGGTAAATTTCCTGTATCGCTTTTTTCTCCGAATCAAATGGCAGAATTTAGATGCGTTTCTTATGATTTTGTGAATCGAATTTCAGTTCTGTAACCTTCCGTTTGTTCGCGGTACTTCGTCCATCTCCGAGATCTTATTTGTTTGTTCCACGATTTTTGGACGCTTAACTTGTTCGGATGTTTGAATTCTTCGTATTGGTTGTGCTTATGCTACTTCTTTTTCAGCTGATGAAACTGTTGACTTTTGTTTTCTGTAAATCTTGTTCCTTTTGACTGATTTCTGTAATTAACAATTAGAAAGTAAATAAGCAAGCTGAGTAAATTCTGTCAAGCATTTTGATCGATTTCTTTTCTTTCATAGGAATGTTCTAGATGTTTTTCCGACAGATTAATATTGTTGTTCGAGATTTCGAGTTTTTTATGTTTATGTAATCACAAGTTCTATAAAGGAAGCCGTACCTTGACTGAAGTGGTAATCAAGTTCAGAAAATATATATATATATATATATCAAAATATATACATGTCTTTATTTAGCCCTCCCAAAACAATAAAATGTGTCCTTATTTTGACGTAGTATTAATCATCCTATTTTCGAATCATCATACAGATTTACATTTCTTTCGGATCTTTTTTTTTTTATTTTTTATTTTTTTGTACTCTGCTTTTATACAGTTGGCATAATAAAAGGATGTTTGTGGTGATGTTGCATCAGAGCTTTTTGAATTTAACTTAGATTCTGATGCTGTATGAATTTTTCTTTTCCCCTTATTGATTGCCCTTTTTGGTTATGATACTCATTTTTCTCAATTTCACTCTTTATTGCTCATAATTTATGGTAGTAGTTTGATGCAACCTTTCATGTTGTCCATAATTTATGGTGTATCTGATATTTTTGTTTTCCTCAGGATTCTTGCTCCTTCGAAGAGCCACAGTGAGACTTCTGAATGCCAACCTGTCACTGTTCTTCCCCATTTCCAACTTTCCTCATACTCCCTACAGCCAACACTTGAAGCTCAGGATGTCGGAGTCGGATGTTCCATCGTCGCCGCCTTTGATTATGCCGTCGGCTTCGTCATCGCAGGCAACCACGTCGTTGCTATCGTCTTCACCTCCGGGGTTCGGTAGGAATGATAGAGAGGTAATATGGGAGTTGTAATTAAATGTAAATTTTTCGTAGTTACTCTTTATAAAAATTATGATGATATTCCGGTGTTGTACGTAAAGAGGTAGATGTCTCGGTGATGAAATAATAAGCGACTTGTTTTATTTATGATTATTTTGCAATGGATCCATTTTGTTTTTTGTTTTTTTTTTTTAATATATCTAAACGACATATATTTGTATGTTTTAGGAAACAAATGAGATGAATATAATTCGAGTAATGAGGAGGTTGATGAGGAAGAGCCCGACATGTCTAGGATGGTCCTCACATCAGAGATCAAAGAATTGCCTCCACTTATCCTGGCAGAATACTTCAGTGCTAAAGTCACAATCAGATCGAAAATGGCAATCCTCGAAGAAATTCAGATATGGCTAACTGAGGAAGAGAAGACCGTTTTTCGAAGTTATCCTCAATTAGGCCATTTCATAGACTTGCCCATCGGAGGGGCATTTTCCGGTGCGTTGGCTCATTATTTGCTGTTGAAAAAAACAGTATGTCAAAAGGACCATGAAGTATGGTTCTTAATTGAGGGAAAACCATTGAGGTTTTCTCTCAATGAGTTCGTCTTGATTTCAGGTTTATACACGGGTGGTGGACCTTCTGAGGATGAAATCAAAGCTCAAGAACAAAATGACGAGTTGAAAAACAAATATTGGCCAACAAAGAAAGGTGTTTCGTTAGCGGATGTTGCCCAAAAACTAAAAGAGTTGAGCGTTACAAAGGTTAGGACCGACGATAGGGTAAAGTTAGCCTTTCTGTACATGGTAGCAGGGTTCTTGATGTCTTCTGACAGCAAAAAGGTGGTTAATCCTTCTTGGCTCCAATATGCGAACGATCTAAACTTCTTCACTCAATATCCATGGGGGAATTTTGTTACAATCAGACATTGGATTACATAAAAACTGATCTGGTGGCAAAGTTTAACAAATCTTCAACAACCTACAACTTCTATGGTTGCCCATGGATATTTCAAGTAAGCTTTTCTTCAATACTTTTGTTAAATATATTTTATAAGTTGGCAAAGTTTAACAAGTGTGTGTTGTGACACTTTTTCAAACATGTTATTGTTGTATGCTATAAATGGACATTATTCTTGCAGTGTAATTTTAACCATAATTAATTTTGTACTACAGATATGGGCTTTTGAGGCTATGCCGAAGTTAGGTGAGATGCTGGCTAACAAATTAGCCTTGAATGAGAAGAACAAAAATGGGCCACGGTGTCTTCGTTGGCAGATTGTTAAGAACCCTATTGGCCTCATTTGAACGTTGCTTGGAGGCCATGAGATATCCTGAGGTATTAACCAACTCGTTAAATTGTTTGTTTTTTTGTTTAGATCTAAAATTTGAGTTTTTTCATTATTTTTCACTTGTGTTCATTCAGTTTACAGTCCGTCCTACTTTGAATTCTACATCCAAGGAGAGGCAACGAGATTATTATTTGCGAATGGAAAGACGAGAGGACTGCAGTGATGATGTCATTGATGGCCTGACGAAGTTATTAGAGGGAGATGTCATCCTATGTAGTGTTGCCGATTGCGACCAGAGATATAATGAACTTAGATCAAGTCACATCACACGTGATCCTGCTATGCACTCAAGGTCTTTCCCCGTCAGTTCGGCACATGAGCAGATGATTAGATCCTCTACTCCCGTGGTCTACCACCGACAACACCCGATGCCTACAAGTCCCACCTTTCTTGATCCTGCTACAGCCTCGACGTCCTTCCCAACCATACCGACTATGTTTGAACCAATTCGAGCCTCTCCCCCCAGGGACGAGCAAACACATGGCCCGACACCTACATTCTCAACCCATTTTGGCCCCCAGACGGACGACGCGATGCCCACAGCCTCAACTCCTACTTTAGAGTCATTGATGCATTATATTGACCGTCGTATAGGAGAGCACGAAACACATATCAAATCAATGTTGGCCAATCACGAGGCGGCAATGATGCAGAAGATGGAGGAAATTAATAAGGCGATGGAGGAAATAATAAGACGATTATGGAAAAAATAGAGGCTGCTATGGCCATGCATAAGGAGCCACGTAGTGGTGGGGTGAATGTAGAGTTTGAGCGGGTGTTCTCACCAGGTGTAGGTACTAGATACAGTGGAGGGGATAATTTCGATTGCCAGCAACATCTCTTACAAGACGAACAAATAAGAGAAGGTGGCCGAATATACCCATGACAGGGTGGTTGATATGCAAGTCGATGCCAATATCGAAAATGTTCAAAAGAGCGCGGGCCGGCCTGAGAGGCTGCGGAAAAGAGCGGCGGTCTTGCGCTCACCTTATGTGGTACAGTTGCCAAACAAGATGCAGCACTCGAGTTATGATGCTGAAAAAAGGTTGCAAGCTGCTTCTAAGCCCACAAAAACACTTTAAAGAATCAAGAAATTTAGTACTATGTTTCCGTTGACTGCCAATATGTTTTATATGAATTTGTAACCACAATATTTGGATACTATTTTAATTTTTCATTTTCGGAATAATGTTAACTGTAGTTATTTTATTCATTAATCAAAAAATTGAATGTGTATAGTCAAGAAGTGCTACAAATATGTTGGTTTTTTTTTTATTTTCGCTTCATTGAAAATTTTAAAAAATACAGTTATTGGCTATTGGTTATTGTTTGACAAATATGTTTTTTTTTTTTTAGGCAAATCTTACATTACGGAACGGTGATTATTGGTTATTATTTTTTTCGTTCGAAGGGAAAAATATAAAAAGTCAATGTTTTTTACGGAACGACCACACGGTCGTTCCGTAAAATTCCGTGGTCGTTCATTGGGTTTTGTGCTCGTTCCATGGGATTGGAGGCCATAATACGGAACATTATGTGAAGAAATGGTTTTTTTTTTTTCCGTTAATTTAAAAAAAATTAAATTAAGTCTATGTTTCGACGAATGATAGTAATTTGTGTAATTCATTAAGTATTTTCGAAGAATTCATTAGCTTAGTGTTTAGTTTTTTGTTTTTTGTTTAAGAGAAAAAAATTTAGAAAACTCAATAAGTCAGCATCCATAGACATGATTTATGATTGATATTCATTAAGTGTTGTGAGCGACGCATATCTTCCGTGGTTGTTCCGTGGTCGTTCCGGAAATGTTGTGGTCGATCCGTAGGTTTTTAGGCCAATAATACATGTAGTTAGGTGAAGGAATGACTTTTTTTAATTTTCGCTTAAGTGGAAAAAAAAAAAAATTTACTCTATGTACACAGAACGACCACACGGTTGTTCCGTCCAAAAACCCGGTCGTTCCTCAACTTCCGTGGTCGTTCCTTCAGGAAAAAGTCCACAATTACATTTTCACATTTTCTGGTGTGGTTATTTTTCATTTTCGGGAAAAAAAAATTTTAACTCTATGTACCACAGGAACGACCACACGGTGTTCCGTCCAAAAACCCGGTCGTTCCTGTTCCCGTGGTCGTTCCGAAGGGTAGTCCACAATACATGTCAATTTGTGGTGTGGTTATTTTTCATTTTCGGAAGAAAATTTAAAGGTTTTTTCCCAAAATAGAGATGACTCAATGTGTCACAAGGTTTTTCCCAAATTTTTCATTAGGCATGTGGTTAGGTTATTGAGTCATCTCTATTTTGGGAAAAACCTTTAAATTTTTTTCCGAAAATGAAAATAACCACACCACACCCTGCCCACATGTATTAGAGGACTAAAAACCTTCGGAACGACCACGGAACCACAGGAACGACCGGGTTTTTGGACGGAACAACCGTGTGGTCGTTCCTGTGGTACATAGTGTTAAAATTTTTATTTTTTCCGAAAATAAAAATAAGCACACCAGAAAATGTGAAAATGTAATTGTGGACTTTTTCCTGAAGGAACGACCACGGAAGTTGAGGAACGACCGGGTTTTTGGACGGAACAACCTTGTGGTCGTTCCTGTGGTACATAGAGTTAAAATTTTTATTTTTTCCGAAAATGAAAAATAACCACACCAGAAAATGTGAAAATGTAATTGTAGACTTTTTCCTGAAGGAACGACCACGGAAGTTGAGGAACGACGGGTTTTTGGACGGAACAACCGTGTGTCGTTCCTTGGTACTAGAGTTAAATTTTTTTTTTCTTTCCGAAAATGAAAAATAACCACACCAGAAAATGTGAAAATGTAATTGTGGACTTTTCCTGAAGGAACGACCACGGAAGTTGGGAACGACCGGGTTTTTGGACGGAACAACCGTGTGGTCGTTCCTGTGGACATAGAGTTAAATTTTTTTAATTTTTTCCACTTAAGCGAAAAAAAAAAAGTCATTCATTCACCTAACTACATGTATTATTGGCCTAAAAACCTACGGATCGACCACAACAACGAATATCATTCAAGAACAACATCACTTGTTCGTTGCTTTCGAACCGTCAGATTTTGTGGCTCTTCAAACAAACTAATAACTGATATAGCAAACATTTCACATTAAACAAAAACCAAAAAACCATAAACAAAAACCAAAAACAACAAACAAAAACAAATACAAAAAACAAAACACATAGTACATGAATTCCTCGAACATATACATGAATTTCACAAATTACAAGCATTCGTAAAACGGAATTAATGAAAATAAACTGTCAAACAAATAATTGTCATTATTAGGTGTTGCTGCTAACATCGGAAGGATTTGCTAAGTTGGGACATTTTTTTGAATTATGGCCTTTCTGACCGCATGACGCGCATTTATACTTCTTGACTATACATTCTCCTTGTGAAGGAAAGCGAGTTAATCTTGGCCTCCCTCTAAACATTTCCACGTTTGGCGCTACTACCTTAATGGCTCTTACCTCTTCAGGGATATTGTGCCATTGCGATTTGGAGGAACAGGATAGATAGTTTCTGCATATGCCAACATCCAATAATCTGAACAGTAGTACTCAGAACAAAGAGAGTATACGTAAGCTCCGGTATGTTGCGGCCGATAAAGACCTTCTGCTGCTGCTATAGCGTGGATGCACGGAATCTTGTCAATCTTGTCAATCTTGTCAGAGAAGCAGTACTCTTGAAACGGTTCTTATAATCATCATAACATGATAATAACATGCTCCGTGTTGCGCCATAGGATAAACGTGACTCACCGCGTAACTAATACTCTGGTTCCTATCAGAAAAAAACATAGCTCTTCGCTGTCAGGTATGACCTCCTTCAACTTCTGCAAAAACCAAGTCCATGAATCATTGTTCTCAGTATCACCCAAACCCCAGGCAATGGGATAACTGTGATACTCACTATCTTGTGTGGCAGCAACCATCAACATCCCTTATATTTGCTTTGATCCAAGCCCCATCTAAGCCAATAACTTTTCTCATGTTCCTAAACCCCCGTATGGCTGCTCCTAAAGCCATAAAAAAATACTTGAACTTATTCTCCGAATCAACTTCAATGTTGTAACTGTACCCTTATTAACCTGTTTGAGCATGTAACAATACGAGGGGAGCATGGCGAAACTGTGTTCTGGCGTCCCTCTGATCAAATTTTGAGCATATTGCCTTCCTTTCCATGCCTTCCAATAACTAACTTGAACATTCAGCTCCTGACTCATGAATCCCATGAGAACTTTTGGATTGGGGGGTTGCTTACAATCGATGAAGTGTCCTTTCATGCGAGCTCCAATTACACGACTGGATGCTTGTCTGTGATTGATCGATCTATTCACCAACGAGCAAGTGTGGATACCTTATATTGTCGAATCACAAAAAATTCGAACCCGGCATTTTTGTAGCTCGCACCCGCCACAAGCAATTTGGTTCTTCTACACACACGACTTCCTTCAACGACTTGTTTGACTTCTTTACCTTCATTTCAAACTTTCCTTCAATGGCGACGAGGTTTAACTTTGTATTTAATTCTTCCTTGCTCTCAAAATGTTGACCCACCATTAAATCCGAACCATCATTTCTGCCGCTATTAGAACTTATCAGTGGAACAAATCTTGTATCTTCTAATTCAGCCTGTTGCCAACGCCTATCATCTTCTTCTGGTACACCATCGTCTTCTTTACGCGAATCATCACCTCCTTCGGATACATCATCACCTGCGTTATCTACACCATAATCTTCATTAGCTATTTCCCCAAGCACTGTCTCTTCTGGTGTTGGATTGGAACCGGTGATTGGAGTTGGATTGAAACCAGTGATCCCTTCATTGATTGGTGTACTAGTTGCACAAATCTGCAGCGGATGCTCATAATTACCAACTAATTCAGTTGGAACAAACCTTGCAACATATGGGATTTCTTCATTTATCTGACACCCAAAGTAGTCATCATGGAAGCCCAGTGCATCACCACCATTACTGTTCATCATCATCACCATGAACACATATTGCTTTTCCTTTATCGCATTTCTCTTTTCTTGTAACATGTAAAGTCATTCCACGTTTTTCATTGTAAAAAAACTAAGATCTATGATATCTGAATCATTGCAAATGAGAGTTGGTGAAGTAGTGTCACCAAATATGTCACCGACAGGTTTATGTTTATCTCAATTGCATACATACTTCGATCAATACTTGTTCTGTTGTAGATTGTCTCTTCCATTCCAAAAACTTGATACTCCTATCAACCGCAAAGCCCTTGCTCATACCAGGGCCGAACCACTTCCAAAATCCGCCATCCACCTTTTCCCACTTTCCATTTACTCCACGACAATGTAGATCTATTCATACCTATCATACATTTTGACATTATCAATTAACAAACAATATAAAGCATACAACTACAAATTTGTTTCAGACACCAAAAAAAAAAAAATACATAGTATGAAAACTACAAAAACACATCAAACTGCCTAAACACTAAAGCCATCATAAAACGACAACAAAAATTGCAAACAAAAACAGCAATAAAGGGAAAACGACATATAAAATATGAGAAATTGGTGTAAGAGTTTCAGTTCAATTCAAGAAAAGCAGAGCAGCAATTACGAACATAATGTATTGGACTAGCTAAACATACAATAAATTAGAGAAAGCAAACAAAATTATTAGCAGAAAATTAATCAACTTAGTTCCAATCAAACATTCCATTATTACTTTGACTAGTAAAGCCCTCTGTGGAAGGTAGCATTATAAACCAGATTAGTGAAGCCGCAAGGCATTAGAATTGCATTTTTGCTCTATCTTGAACGCCCAAATCCAGAGATTTGCAGTGGAAGAGTAAACAAAGTTGGGGCTTTTGTGGTCATTGTTTTCCAGGACAAGAATGAATTTTGTTGCAAGATTAAAAGATTAAACTATAATGGTTTTTCCAAGTAATGTCTATACTAAGAATCTGATTATCTCATGGTCACTACCTTGGATTGAAGGGAGGATGTCAACGTGAAGCTGGATCTTCAACGGCGTCGTTTAGGGTGGCGGCGGCGCCGGAGGTGGAGGCGGCGGATTTGGGGAGACTCTTTTGGAGGGAGGGAACGACTCCGAAGAAGAAGACGAAGGAAGAAGCGTGCGAAGAAGAAGAAGAAGAAGAGCTGCGAAGAAGAAGAAGAAGAAGAAGAAGCAGCAGAGAGAATGGAAGAATTGCGAAGAAGAAGAAGAAGAAGCAGCAGAGAGAACGGAAGAATTTCTTTTTTGTTTTTAGAAGAAGAAGAAGCGTGCGAAGAGAAGAAGAAGAAGAGCTGCGAAGAAGAAGAAGAAGAGAGCAGCAGCAGAGAAAAGAACGGAAGAATTTCTTTTTTGTTTTTTAGTTTTTTTAACCATATATTAATATCTTTTCTTTTTACATTATTTTTAAAAACAAAAAGTCATTTTCCTAATTAAAATTTTTTAAAGGTTATTTTGCAAATAAAAGAAAGTCAAAAGGTCATTTTACTAAAGCACTCATCAAAGGAGTTACCTTTGAGGAGTCCTGTGCAAATATTAAAGGAGGAGCACTTATAATAAAATTTAAAAAATAAATTTTTAGGGTTTAATTTTTTTTATTTTTTTTTTGTTATAGGTAATTTTGTTATTTCATATTTAATAAAAATAACGGTGTTAGGATGTTAATAAGGATATTTTGTAAAGCATTAATATTAAGGGGAGTTCGTTGTTGTTGTTGTTGTTTTTTTTTTTTTTAATTACTATTTTTTTTTTTATCTTCTCTCTTTTGAAGATCGTATCCGTATTGTGTGTGCGTAAGACTATAGATTTTTGTATTAGTGTATTTGTGCCTAAGTTCAAGTACGCTGGTTCGTGTGCTTTCCAATTAAAAAAAAAGTTTTTTTTAAAAAAAAATATTAAATTCAATTTTTGGAAGAAGGAAAGTAAAAAAATAATAATAATAATAATAAGAAAGAAGAATAATTAACTTGGTTCAATATAATGTTTGAAAGAAGGGATTAAAAATAACCGGTAAAGGAAAGGAAAAAGGAAAAAAGAAAAAAGAGGAGTAAAAAAAGTCAAAATAATCCTAGGAAAAAAAAAAACAAAAAAACAAACAAACAAACAAACAAGAGAAGAAAGGATTTATAACTAAATAACTTTTTTTTTTAACTAGAAGTTTTTTAAGAATATTCGAAGTTTTTAAAAATTAGCTAAAAGGCCCTTTTTTTAAAATGATTAATCAATTTTCTTAAATGATTAATCAATGATTAACCATATAATAGTCAATCAGTTGAACGTAAGTCAATCATGATTAACTATAATATAAATCACCAAATTTTATAGTCAATTAATGATTGACCATTAATCGATCACCTATTTTCATAGTCATCATTGATTAACTATTAGTTAATCATTGATTGATCAAATCTGAAAAATGACAAACGACAATTTTCTTAAATAAAAAAAGTTGAGTAATCTATTAGATTAGGTGATTAAAAAAACGATTCGGCCTAATTTTTCAAAGAAGAATACCCAAGTGTTATTTATAGGAGGCTTCACAGTCCCTTTTAGGAATCTATAATTTAAAATCCAATCATCAAACAAGAAAAAGGCAATCATTATTTTGAGGGAAAAAATTAAAAGTTGAAAAAAAAATACAATCCAAGGCATTCGTTAAAAAGAAAAAGACAATGCTAGGCAGTTTTTCTTGGACAACCTTAATGAACAGTGCAAAGGAATAGAGAAAGAGAGAGATAAATACACACTGCCTACTTGTGAGAGAGTTTGCGCAAAGAAGTCTTGTTACTTTGAAAATGTTAGATTTTTACAAGTAAAATTTTGATTCTCCCAAAGTTATTTTAAATTATTGAAAATTGAATAACAAACGAACAACAACAAACTATAAATGTTGTAAAAATGTGTAAGAATTTCCTTGAACAGTTACATCTAAAAGTTAAATAGTTAAATAGATTATGAATGATTAAAACATTCATATAATAGAGACTTTTAGTGATAAATTACAATAATTAATAATATATACGTTAACAAAGAGTATTTAAGTGAAAAGTTGCAACCATTTAAAATTTATAAAGCATGTGGTGTTAGCTATATGTTGTATGAAAAAAAGGAAAAAAGGGGGAAAAAATTAAAAAACATTAACCGAAACCTGCTCGCAACAAAGGATTTGGCAAATTTACCCAAAAAAAAAAAAAAAAGAAGAAGAAGGTTTTGGCATTGTAAGAAAAAAAACAAAAAAAAAAAAAGTAGAGTACGCTGTGAATTAATTTTTACTGTTTTCAAATTTTTGACGTTTTCTTATGTTGTTTGGTTCTTTTTTTTTGATTTTTTTTTTAATTTTTGAGTTATCAGGTCGTTGTTTTGAATGAAATCCGAAAACACACAAACACACTAATTATGTGTTGTTTAAATATTGAAGAGTTATCTTGAATATTTACAACCAAACTATGAATAGATTTTCAATTATTTTAACCTTCTATAAATAGACATTAATTTAAGTGAGTAGTTACAATAATAATATATGTTATGAATAATAGAGCATTTAATTGAATAGTTGCAACCATTTAAACTATTTTTTTTAAAGTACGTTCTATAATATTCTTACGAAAATAATTTAAGTAAAATGATAAGGTTTTAAAATATTTGAAGAATAGAGAAAATTTACTAAACCATAGAGATATAATTGTTGTATCACATTGATTACAGTTACCAACAGTGTTACATGTTTGTAAATTGAAATACACACTATTTTATTTTTAATACAAGAATAAGGAAATCCCTTTTGCTTGTCCCAACAAAATTTCACCACCATCTCAGGTGATTGAATCGGAACGTGATTTGGTTTTCAGGAAAAATTAAGAGACCAAACCCATATTAACATTTTCAATTAGTTTTGGTGTGGTTAGGCTTCACGTTGTAGTACCAAAATGAACCAAAGCAAACTAATTAGAGAAAAAGAGAGAAATAGACCCCAAAAAAAAAAAAAAAAACTCTAATAAAAATAAAGGGAGAGGCTCTACCACAGCCTCTCCCAGAGTAACTACCGGTAGAGCTCTTTTTGTACTGTTAAGATTTAATCGAACGGTTGACATATTGTTGGTGTATCATAATTACTATACACCTTATCTCATCTTACCCCTTCCCACCCCAATCTTCTCCGTCGTCGGTGACCTTCCCGCCGTCGTTGGTGACTTGCACCCATCGCCGGCGACCACACACCCAACCCCCCCACCCCAGGCCCAGCTCCCCCCACCCCATCCCCGGCAACCCATTCCCTCTCCCCCCCCCCCCCCCCCCCCCCCGACCCACCCTCCCACCCCAGGCCCTGCCAGCCAGCCACCCCCCCCGGCCCCCACTCCCACCCCAAGTACCCCTCCCCCGGCCCCCCCACTCCCCGACACCCCCTCCCCCCCCCCCCCCAGCCTGGCGGCCCCCTCACCCAGCCTCCCTGCCCCCCCTCTCTCTCTCTCTCTTTCTTCTCTCGCCTGGGGGAGTCGGTCGCGTCAGGGGTATTTGGGGGGGGGGGGGGGGGGGGCGGGGCGGGGGGCTAGCGGCCGGGGGGGCTGGCAAGGGGGGGGGGATAGGGTGGGGGGGGGCGGCGGGGTTGGGCCTGGGGTGGGCAGGGCCAGGGGTGGGTCGCCGGCGTCCGTCGCGGCAGCGGCGGGAAGGTAGCGCGGCAACGAGAGAAGATTGGGGTGGGAAGGGGTAAGATAAGGTAAGGTGTATGGTAATTATGATACACAAACAATATGTCAACCGTTCGATTAAATCTTAACGGTTCAAAAAAGAGCTCTACGGTAGTTACTCTGGAAAATGCTCTACCACAGCCTCTCCCTAAAATAAATTGCAGTATTTTTTTTTTTTTTTTTGCCTTAGAATTGCAGGTTATTATTATTATTTTTTTGGGCTAAAGTGTCAACTTTTCAATTAGTTTTACACAAAGAGAGAATACGGAAGGGGCGTGGAAACATTAAAAACCCACTAGATTTCAATATCGATATCGATTTCAATTTCGAGCGTTCTCTCTTCTTCGGCCCGGAATCAGAGGAAGACGTCATCCTACTGTAAATAATAAATTCAGCTGCAGAAGATGAAAAAAGAGGATATGAAGGCAACTTTTCTAATTTTAAGACAAGCATCCTTAATAGCTTATTTAACAAACACGAACAAGTATCAAGCCGCAATCACCCAAACTCCCAGTCTACTCAACGGTCACTTCGGAGCATGCGAAAGGAGTTATAGAACAAATAAGAGAGGAGAGTCCCTTGCCTATATTTCTTTTTAAGAAATTGTAGTTACTAGCAATCTTACGAAAAATTAAAGTAAAATGGTAAGATTTTAAAATATTTGAAGAAATGAGAAATTTACTAAACCATGAAGATGTTATTGTTGTATCAAATTGATTATCAGTTGCCATAATACGGTGGTACATATTTGTGTATCAAAATATGCACTATTTTATTTTCAATACAAGAACAAGGAAATCCCTATTTGCTTGTCCCGACAAGATTCCACCATCTCAGGCAATGGGAACGTAATTTGGTGTAGAGACCAAACCCAATGTTTACATTTTTTTTTTTTTGGGCTAAAGTGTCAACTTTTCAATTAGTTTGGGAAAATCAGGCTAGGAGATTTGGTGTGGTTTGGCTTGATGTTGTAGTGCCACAATGAACCAAAGCAAACTAATTAGAGTGGAGAAAAATAGATTAAAAACTTCTAATAATAAAAAGGGCGAATTTTATATTTTCATTCTAAACTTTGGACCTTGTAACAAAATATCCCATGAATTTAGATTTGTAACATCCGTTCTCCTAAACTTTGAAATGTTAGCAAATTTACCCTTCTAGTTAGTTTTGTTAACAGAAATTGCCACTTGTCAAGCTATGAGGTAATGATACTAATTAAATAAATGAGTGAAATTACAAATTAGTCCCCTTATGCTAAATATTAAATATTTAAATAAGTTTCAAATGAATCATAATAAGAAACAAATTTTCAAAGATAGAATACTCTCACTAAAAAAAAACAAAACAAAACAAAAAAAAAAAAAAAAAAAAACGTACCATAGCAGCTACATTCATTCCAATTTTCAGATATGAGCAATACCGAAATCAAATTATTTCTAACTTCATGAATCAAGGAGAAAAATAAAGACCACAATCTAATAGCGAAAATTGTCATATCTGTCCACTCAATCTCATTTGCCTTGACCTGCTATTTAATCTCGCTACCAAAAAAGAAAAAGAGAGAGAGAGAGAGGAGAGAGAAGAAGAAGAAGAAGCAGGAGAAACAGAAAAAGAAGGTTGGTTGTTGTACAACATCGCAAGCTTGGGGTGGCAAAACCGCAAGCGGACGGCGTGAGGGCCGAAGATATTTGCCTCACGGGGAATGCTTTTCCAAGATTGCGGGCATAGGAGGAAGTGGGCTAAGGAGGTATAGTCACTCGGAAGCAGGGATGGAGCCAAAAAACTATTTCAGTGGGGGCGTATACCAAATTTTTTTTTCAAGATAAAATAAAATTTAAAGGGGGCTATGTGAGAATTTTTTAAATTTTAGAGGGTTTATGTAAGAAATTTTTAATTTTCGTAGGACAAAATCGTAAAAGTTTAAACTTTTTTTTTATATAAATTAAATTTAGTGGGGATATGTGAGAATTTTATTTTTACTATATAGACTTTTTGTAATTTTCAGAGGGGGTAAATTGAAAAAATAATAAAACTTTTGGAGAAAAAACTAAAATAACACATTTCAGTAACCCGCCCCTACTTGCACCCCCTTGTATCCGCCACTGCTCAGAAGGTGGGGCGGAGAATTCGATGTTGCAGATCCCATCAAAATGCGGAAGGGTGGATAGAGGAAGGGAAGAGGTCTAGATCCAGGTGGATGGATGGGACGAGATCTTGTCGTAGGAGATGGAGGGTGGAAGGGACAACGTCGCATGGGGCTGGAAGCAGTTGGTTCCATAGGAGTTTTTATCGTGTTCTTTCATGGGAAATAATTGTTTTTTCCCCTTTTCTTTTTGCAACAAAAAACCCCTTAAAATCTTTACTTGTTATTTTACTAGTATACCCTTAAGTTTCTCACAAAATGAATGCCACGTATGTTTACTCCGTCGAAAACTTAATTGAGAGGGGTAAATTTACAAATGTTTCAAAGTTCGTGGAGAAACGGATATAACAAATCAAAGTTCGAGGGACATTTTGTTACAAGATCCAAAGTTTGGAAAAAATTTGAAAATTTGTCCTAATAAAAATTAATTGCAAATTGTTTTTTTTTGGTGATCGCATATAAATAATGTATTTACAATACATTAGTTGACAAAAGTATCTTAAAAATATTCTTAAAAATTAATTATTTCCGGTAAGTATCATATTTATGGCAAATAACATATTTATGAAACCTAATTATATTAAAAATACCTATAATAGTTCTCGTAAATAAACAATTATCATAAATATGTTATTACGTCAGCAATATATTTTAAAAAATGACATATTTGTTGTAATTTCATATCTAATTATAATGGTTTTAACTTGATTAGGCTTGGTAGTTTGAACAGTAGATTGTAATTTGACTGTTTTAAGGAAACAAATCTCTAATAGGAATAAATAAAATAAAAAATAAAAAAGGGGGTTAATTTAGACATAGTCAAAACTATTTTTAACTTAAAACGTTCCAAAGACTAAAAAACAACTACAAATCACTCAAACAGTTGAAATATTTAAAAAATAAATTAACCTTAAGCCAAACTTGTTATTAGGAACAGGAGTTTGTAGGCCTGATAAAGAAGCATTCGAACATCTCTTCCTTGCCCATTTTATAAAGAACATGAGCATCGTACAACGTTTGTCAGAGGCTTCGATCGTCATTGAGTAAGAGTTACATTCCTCCTCCTCATCTAATGTAGCCACTGGCACTCAATAGCTTCCAAATACAACATTTGTGTCCTGTCAATGCAGATACGTATTTTCTATGTCACGTATTATCAAAACATAAAAGAAAAATATTTTGTAATATACATAACTTTTTTTTTTAATAAATAAAAAGATTCTGGTAGTTGCCTCATCATCGCCCTAATTTCAGCCCATAGACGGGATCCAGTTTCCCGAGTATGACAAGAAAGAGATGGGCCTTTAACCTAGCCTCTTTCAGTCGTGTCAACCAAGGCCCTGCCCAGAACATCTCCAACCAATGCTACTAAGAGCCTAAGCTGGAGCGGGGGCTTACGGGAGTTTCCCGGGATTCGAACCTTGGTGGACGAAGGAAGAGGCTAAGAAATGCGTCATCCCCCTTTGCCAACCCATTCACCCCTATGGGTGTTGTGTGTACATAAGTTATGATTAATATAAACAGAATCTATTAAAATACAACCTCAGTAGCGCTGTACTTATTAAGAGCATATCTTGCTGATAGAAGTGCCTCCTTCATCTGCTTCTCATTCAGGTTGATGCTCCTTTGTTGATTGGTTCCACAAGGTACAAGTGGACCTACGTACATCAAAACGATCAAATAATAATGTTAATGAGTTACAACTGAAATCAAAGTAACTTGGAAAACAAAATATAAAAATAAAAACCTTTCTCAGACGATGAGGGGGATTGAGAGCCTCCAGTATATTGGCTTTTTTGTCGGGGAGAGACGTGCGATTGCCGCAAGCGACGACATCTTTTACACAAAGCGAGAATACGGAAGGGACGTGGAAACATTAAAAACCCACTAGATTTTCGATATCGATTTCGAGCGTTTTCTCTTCTTTGGCCCGGAATCAGTGGAAGACGTCATCCTCCTGTAAATAATAAATTCAGCTGCAGAAGATGAAAAAAGAGGATAAGAAGGCAACATTTTTACCAGCTCCACTAAAATCCAAACATGCGCTACGGCGCGTGGCTTCCTGATAGGTTTTGAAACATATTAAATGATAGAAAACTACTAGATTCTAAGATAGTGATAAAAAATGCCCTAAAAAGTTGTTGGAAAAGGAATCAAGAACTTTGTTACTATAAGAAACAGCCCCAAGGCCAATACAAGTAGTGGACCTTCAAGACTCCACCAAATCTCCCAAATCTTGGAATCTCCAAGACTTTCTTAACGCTAATCCCAGCCCCCAAAATCACGACAGTTGTTTGCGAATCCCTCGCGAATCTCACCTTGGAGCCCCGCGACCCCACAGCCGTCAGACACAGTCGCCAACGCCTAGCCTTCGCTGTTCATCTTTGCCGCCGGTGATCTCTTGACAAAAAGCTTCCTCTACTCCTCCATCATTAGACAGATGTCCGCCATAATTTGCGCCACCCCAGACAACTCCCCTTGATGCTGCCTAATATCTATTCCCAACTCTCTCATCTCCCAACCTCTCCCCTCAAACCCCCCATTGATCAGATCCCTCTCAAAACCCTACCCAAAAAAGTGCTCTACTACCAATGATAGAAACAAGTGGAAAGTCATAGAAATGCATTAGAAAATAGTTGGAAAAGGACTCCAGAACTTTATTACTGTAAGAAACAGTCCTAAGGGACAATACAAGTAGTAAACCTTTGAGACTCCACCAAATCTCCCTACTCTTGGAATTTCCAAGACTTACCTAATTTCCTTATCTCTCTCCCCCCTCTTATAGTCTATCTATCGGCTAACTAGCTAACTAACATTTACTAACTATCAAGTCCCTATCATTACCCCATCCCCAAAGAAACACCTTGTCCTCGAGGTGTTAATAAAGAAATCGTAGCCGAATGACTCCGCCTCCTTCCTATTTTGTTACACTAAAAACTTGGAGTGTTGAGTGGAGCAGCAAATCTTGAAGGACCAAACCCAGCGGTGACGATCCAAGAACTAATGGAGCCAAAGGAATGGTGAACACAAATTCTTCGGTGAAGGGTCTTTCTTTTAAATAATTTTAAAATTTAACGATGGGGAAAACACTGGTAAATTGTCGGAGCATGCTTCTATGATGAGTTCTTTACTTGTTTAGAAGAATTTCAATTAAGTAAAGCCATAAAAGGAAGAGCAAAACAAACAAAGTTGCATATTAATCCTCGAATATTAAAGAATAACAATGCAAAAGAAAATTGAATTCAAAAGGGATCAGAATTTAGGGCCTTAGACCTTTGAAATGCGAATAATCCACTTAAAAGAGTTTGGTAGCAATTAAGCAGCATCATCAAGGAGGCACAGATGGAAACTAAACCGAAAACCTATTTCCAAGGCACAACAAGGAGGATACAGGATCAGCAATCCATAAAATAAAAAAATAAAAAAAAATAAAAAAAATAAAAAAACAAACAAACAAACAACAACAACTAAACTAAGGAACTTGGTTTTTGACAGACATATGCTGCTAGAAAAATGCAACGCTCAAAGATACCTGCATAAACCTACTTGCCGATGAACATTTACAACTATCTCCAAAGAGGTACAGGTAAAACTCCCCCAACAAACCGAAACTGCCCCTAACGTCATATTAAAATTAAGTAAAAGGATGGTTTTTAACCTCGATTGCATAAGCACAGAGGGTCAAAAACCAAAAAAAATATTAAGGGCAAAAAAAAGATAAACACGTCTATTCGAGAGGTTGTTTTCCACAATTTTCTCCAAGTGTTTTTAAGAAAAGGAGTACTCAGTTTCATCATGGATAAATCTGCTTAGCCTTTTATTCCATCTTTTAGGTTGACCACAAATATACACAACAGACAATCTACTGGATATAATAAGTTCTCCCTCAGTCCCATAATCTCATAAAAGGGCAGTGTAAGTGCCAAAATTCTGAAATTCTATAACAATTCAGAAATCATAGTAATGAATTGTTGCATAATTATTTCTCTCTCCTTGTAATGCCGAAATAACAATCCCCAAGTTTCTATTTTTATATCTCCTTTTCTTTTCAAGGACCAAAAGCGTTTCAGTAATTACAAAATATTAAATAAAAAAAATATGCATCTCAACGAATCCAAGCAAACCTAAATAAACTGAGTCATCCACCATAAAAATCCGAATCAGATATAAAAAAAAAAAAAAAAAAAAAAGAACGAGAATTACAACCAAAAGTTACGGTTAGATCAAAGGGAAACAGACCTCTGGAGTTGAGTTCGTTACGCTGAGGTTTGAGGAGATTAAGTCTGTGGGCTCAGTCGGACCTGGAGCTAAAGCTCGTGGATGGGTCGCAGATGGCAGCGACGCGACGGGACGACGGGCGGCTGCCGGCTCAGGGTTCGGAGTGAGGGAGCTGGAATTGTGTTTCGTAAATATCCTAACCATTGTTATTCCTAATCCTAAATCTCTTACCTATATATATATATATATATTATATATCATTTAATTTATTTATTTATAATATATAGGGGCTTCTACAGATCTTCTGCAGTCCCCCGGTCTAAATTTGGGGGACACTGGTCCTCAATAAATCTTCACCGTGTAAAGTCATGAGACATATATCCATCGGCTAGGATATGAGAGGGGCAGTCAGGGCATTAAAGTGCATTTTTGGATATCAACCGGTTACCACCGGTTCAATTAAAAATCTTTAAAACTTCAGTTAAAAAATAATAAATCAATGGCACCTTTTTGTTACATAGGCTACCGTTCCTAGGCTGGGTCCATGGTTTTCATACTCAGGGTGGGCCTATGTACCATCCTATATAAAACTCCAAATTTATCTATTTTAAATATTATATATTTATTAAAAATAAATTTATGTAATATCAACTTTTTGGCAGATGCGTTTAATCAAATAAGGACCTGCAAGAACAAATTCAAATTTATCAAATAAATAAGCTCATAGAACAAGAGTATGAAGTAACTAATAATTCCAAGGACACGTAAATCTTACCTCTCTAAACAGAATGAAGGTTAAAAGTTCCTTTTTCAGTTGAAGGCGACCATCCTCAAGCCTTGAAAGATCTAAAATCATTTATAAGAGTATCCAAAAGGTTACTACTCTTCAACATTGTTTCAGCCATCAGCCGCTGCTCAGGAGTCAACTCAGTTTCCTGCAGCAAGGAGGAAAGTGCAACAATTGCATGCATAGGAGTTCTCATATCATGATTCAATCTTTCTTCTTCTACTTGAACGACTAGACTGGTTAAAATAGGGGAACATAATTTGCTTCTTTGACTTCCTACTAACAGATCCATACCAATATATAGACATACACGTACAGCCATACTAATATATATATAGACACGAACACAAAATTAACTGTAATAATCAAGCGAAAAAGATACTAAAATAATTTTTAAAAATTAATTAGAACAAGAAGATTCGTAAAGAATTAAAACTCAAAAATAAAATCAACTGGATCTCCAAATCACTAAACACAAATGTCCCAAGAAGAGGAAAATTTTGAGGAAATCAAATCTAGAGACAGACCAAAGAAACAAGCAAGAAAAGTTTGTGTTTCAATCAGTGAGTGCAAAAGGAAGAAGAAGAGAAAGATCGGTCGGAATCGAACCTCTACGCCAAACTGGCTGCACACGCACGTGGAAAAGATAGAAGAACGAAAAGAAAAGAGAAGGCTAATAAAAAGAAATAAAGGAAATAAAAGAAAAGAAATGTTAATAAACCCAAAATAAATGAAAATTAATTACAGATCCGTGGTCCCCGTATATCTAAAACACTTCAATAAGTGTGGCACGCGTGTGCTATGCCTTCAAATAGTAACTACTAAAAGAATGTACAAGAAATTTGTTAAAAAATGACATATAAATAATAAATCGTAAAAAGTTTTAGGCAAAAGTAACAACAAGAGAGAGATGTCACACAGATTATTGATTAACGAAGCCTGGGCCTTACCTACCCAAAAAAAAGATTAACGAAGCCGATGATATATCCCAATAACATCAACTTGATGAAAATGTCATGAAAAAAAAAATGAAAATCTTAACTAGATATATGTGAAAATAGACTTATTTTTAAATATGTGACGAACATTATAAAATATATATACTACAGTTCATCAAACAAATTAGAGTATTGCCTTTCCAATTCAAACCTTCTATCCTGTTGTTTCCTGACTTTGAGTTAACATATACTTATCTGTGGAAGACGTGGAGTTAAAACATCTCTTCCTGTCGCTGAGGTCATTAAGTTTAGAATATGTAATTTTGACCAAAGAAGGATCCGGTCACATTATTGAGTTGGTCATGATTGTTTAGCCGTTATTTTTTTAATATTAGTTTTATTAATTCTATGGAGCTTATTATCAGATTTCTTAGCAGTTTTCTACTGGCTTCCTTCTCTTCTTCATAAAGTTATAAGTTATAACCGCTCCGGCTTCTTTATGTTATGTAGTATAACTATGTACTACAAGTTTCTGTTTTTCTCTTTTATCTTTCCATCTCTTGTAGTTTATTTGTTTTTGTTTATGAAATTTACATTAACTTTTGTTGTTATAACAAGTCTCTTTTTAAAGATTTTAGGTCTCATTCTCATACGTGTTTCAATAGTCTTATTTTTATGAGTTTCGATAGTCTCTTCTCTATGAGGGTCCGTTATCATTTTTATATAATTGAGTAAGTTAAACAGTTTAGCATTATATTTTTCTCTCTCCCAAAAACTATTGCACTACTCGTAAGATGTTTATGTTAATCAGTGAAAGACAATCGAATGACTTTTACTTCAAAGATAAGTCCTAAACTTGGATTTCCATTTTTCAAGTATTCCTTTAATCATGATTATAAAGATTTCTAATCCTTTGCCTATTGATGTTGTAGGGTAGTGGCTAAGGAAGTGGATTTGAACTTAAAGGAACATTTGAAATACATATTAGATATACTTAATTAAAATCTCCATTAAATAGAGTCAGATACATTGACAATCATCTAAATTACAAACAACTTTGCATGTTTTAACTTTGAGTTTGGTGCATTATTGTTAGATGTATCTAGCGCAATATTATCTTTTTTTAAGAATACTTTCATATTGGTTACTTAAACTCTTTAATAGATGATGAGTTATTTTAGCTGTAGAATTTCTCCTCCACTTATAAAAATTGTTATTGTTTCATATGCTTCTCGATTATAAAAATAAATTTCATGTCTAAAAAAAAAAAGGCAAATTACATTTAGGCAGCTCTCATATCACTTAATAATCAGAACAAACAAAAGTAAAATAATAATCTCATATATGTAGTAATCCATTGGTTTCAATTTTTCTAACAAAAGTAGAAAAAGAAAAAAGACGTTGACATTTGAAAATAGTAATAAAACTCCTAGTTAGGATAAACAAAAATGCTCAGAAGTCAAAACAAATAGGGAATCCATTCATCTGGAGGCTTCCAATCTTTGTCAATATCAAAAACAATAGCAGCTTTTATTGGATTCTTCTCGGAACACATCAAAAGTCGTCCAAATCCTTTCTTTCCCCATTGTCTTCCATAAGAGTTAAAACTATCCAATAACTCGATATCCAACCACAATATACGATGAGCATATCTCTTTTCAGAATCATCGCGAGGTGCATATATTCTCTGTAATAAAAATTTCATGCTTTTAATATTCAAAAATTAGTAGGGAGGCCTATTGGCACCCCTAATCTACTTTTCCCACATTTTTTAAAAACCATCTAGTGCTTAAATTTTAAAATTTAAGTTAATATATCATATTATTCCAAAAAATTCTAAATAACTTAATTATATATTCTCTTCTTTTTAACCAACAAATAAACACTGTAACCTCCTTTTTAATTTTATAACTGTACCTTTTCAATTTCTTTTTCTTTCACGATTCTTCCTTGATAAACAGAAGCTAAGTTGATGGAAGATATGTCTATATATAGTTTTATTTATCCTTTTCGTAGAAGATCATATAATGTGTGTATATATGCACTCTCTCCCTCTCTCTCTCTCTCTCTCTCTCTTTTATTCGAAAGTTTTCATTTCATTTGAGTTGTTTACAAATAATGATTTGCTGCCTCTTAATTATTAAAAATTGAAACATAAAAAATAAGACTCAAGTTAGCTAACAAAATACGTAGAAAGTCTGAGAAAAAGAAAAAAAGGAAAGACTCCTTACACTTTTTCAATCACACTTTCAATTTTCATCTTATTCATTATGAAAGCCATCTTGTATTATTTTTTTTTCCTACTCATAATAATTAGCGTCATTGTTTTAAAATATGTAAATAATTTTTTTTTTTTGAAACAAATATGTATAGAATATTAAAAGATCATTGTTATTTCAAAAAACAAATTTTTAAATTTGGTGTTTGAAGAGTATTTTCTTAAGTGGTTTTGTCCCTCAATATAAATTTATCAATGAGTTTAGTTATAACAAGTTTTGCTATAAAAGTGTGTGGGAAGAATAGATTGAGGGTGTCCTAAGTAAAAATTAAAGAAAAAATAAAAACAATAACCAGCAAATTCTTACCCAAGAATTTGTCATTGATTCGTCGAAGTCATCACCAATTGCAAATCCCATGAGTATCGGCTTTTCATCAAGCGCGTTGCAAATTTGCTGTATTACTTTGGGGTCGTTTAGGTCATATGTTTCTGGTACAAAAAGGTGAAAATCCTTGATTGGTTTTGTCCAGGCTGATTCCTATATAAAAAATAACGTTTAGAAAACAGTTAAAATTCATAATTTACCGCTTCATGACTTGAAAAAAAATAATAAGAAGAATCTCGTCTTACCGGTATGTCAAGATCTCTTCTTTTACGTATAATTTCGCGGAAAGGCCTAATCCCCTCATTAGGATAATATTTCTCAAGGAGAACCCCTCTCTCGCGCAAGAAATAGCATGCATCAACTAAACTAGCTCCATCATTATCGAATCTACATACGAAGATTTAATGGGAGGCGTGAAACAGTCGATCAGTTCTTGATAGGATAGCTGGGGACACTTTCCAACTTGTTTTGCAATCAACATTTCAACGTGGTGCATTAAATTGAGTGCCCAACAATCACCTGAAAATCTCAATTATTATAGAATAACAGTTAGGCATCACTTAATCAAACCAAAAATAAGTGTATATATTCATATATATATATATATATTGTATATAAATATATATATATCGTTGCATACCAGCCATTTTCTGCTCCAATGTTCGACAATTACACACATAAAACGCGTTGCGATGGTCATTTGAATAATCTGCAAGCAAAAAATTTTAAACAAGAAAAAACAATATGAGACATAGACTAAATTCGATCACTGTATTAAAATTACAAACAAACATTCTAAGCAAGGACCATGTATGCTTTTTCTTTACTTACTTGGTCAGATGCTCTTCCATCATTTCTTTTTTGCTTTCCTTTGTTACTTGACATTTTCTGAGATGACCGGAAGGATTGATATTCCTTCACAAATCCAACAAAGTTCCTTAGGCATAGAAAAGGCCCAAGGTTCTTCCACAAGTTATTTCAAGCCAAATCCAAATAAATAATAAATATATATATATATATAACACAAAAAAAAAAAAAAAAAAAATTGCACTTCCATTTTAACAGCTTGATAACAGAATCATGGATTAGTTGCATCAAAATCATAGCCAAGTTTCACAAAGACCAAGAAAATCATCCAAACCTAAAACCAAATAGGGTAAATTGCTAAGTTGGTCCCTAAACTTTTAAGTTTGTGTAACTTTGGTCCTTGTTCTTTTTTCATAGCTGGTGACATCAACCTATTATAAAAAGATTGTTATATTAGTCATTTACGTTAATTTTTTGACAGAATTCATTAATTAGCATCACTTTTTGATGAATTACTAATGAATTCTGTCTAAAAATTAACAGAAATGACTGTTGTAGCAATGTTTTAATAATTTAGGAGCATTCTAGTTACAAAAAAAAGTTCAGAGAACAAAGTTAGAGAAACTTAAAAATTTAGGAAGTAAATGAGTAATTACCCAATCAAATAAACATACAACCAGAATCATTCCTGATAAGAGAAACAATTACTCCTTGAAAGACAACAAACAAAATATAATCTGAATCCCATAAACAAATACATATAAATAATCTGAAAAAAGTCCGAAATATACATGTGTGAGTGTCAAAGGCCTTCAAAGCAGCTCAACACATACAACTACAAGCACAAAACCGAGCCTTAACCAAATTCCAAATCAGTAGAAACCAGCTTATAACCAATTCCAAATCAGCACAATAGAGTAACGATAAAAACAACCCTGAAAACTCAAATGCCTTGAAATTGAAGTAATAAGCACAAGAAAGCACAAAATGTCACAAATTGAATTTAATGAAGTTCTATATCTTTCAACATGGAATGGTATACCGCCTCAAAACCAGCCTATGACTAATTGGGATTAAATAACATAAGAGCAATTTAATAATAAGAAATTACACTAATAATAATAATACATACGTTAACAAAGAGCATTTAAGTGAAAAGTTGCAACAATTTAAACTTTATAAAGCACATGTGGTGTTTCGCAATATGCTGTTTGAAAAAAAGGAGAAAGGGGAAAAAAAATAAAAAACATTAACCGAAACCCTGCTCGCAACAGATAATTAATTTACTAAGCATATTTACGCTAAAAGTACCTTAAATTCTGGTAAATAAACAAGTTATCATAACATTTACATCAGTAGTATATTTTAAAAAAGGGTGTCTATTGATACCACTCTGTCTACTTTTTTCATCCTTTTTCTTATATTAATACATAACCCCTATTTTTTTTTTGAACAATCCTTTTTTTCATCATTTTTTTTCTTCTTCTTTTTTTATTTTCGTACTCCAATGATTATTATCTTTTAGATATCAAGGTTTTAATATTTTATTTTAAAACAAAAATTAAAATATTGATATTTTTGTGAAGGTTGAAAAAAATCTTGAAGATAAATTAAAAGTAAAAACTTTATTTGCTTTATTCTAAAAAATTTAATGGATTCCCAATAAATTAATCATCTTGCTTTGATACATTATAGAATAAAAAATTGAATCATCAAAGAATTATATTATATCTTGTTATTTTATCTTTTCCCATACAACTATATTTTATAACGACTATTTTCACAAGAAAATTATATGCAATAGTCATATATATATATATATATATCTACAACATTTAAAAAAAAAAAAAAAAAACTTCAACAAAAATAAAAATGAAAAGTCAACTCCAACTAAACTGTACTTTTTCATTTCAAATTTGGTCTTTTTCTGAAAAAATCAACAAAAATTAAAACTAATTTTTAAAAAATCAACCAACTCTAACTTAAAAATTTTCATCTTCAACCGATGAACTGAACGCAAGGCACCACTTTATTAGTTTCGTGAAAATTTTATTTCAAACCAAAAATATATTATATTGATTTTTTTTTTTAAAAGGAAGTCGAAAAATAAGAAAAAACAATAAATGAGAAAAAAAGGGTTATTAAAAAAAATGTGACATCTTGTTGGTTGGTGGGTGCAAAAAGGATTAAAAATAGAATAAAATTATAAGAATTATCATGAAATAATAAGAGGGTGTATTAAGTAAAATGGATATTGAAATTTTAATTGGTGGTTGATTTAAGAAAGGAGTGGGGAAAGTAGATTGAAGGGTAGACGATCCCTTTAAAAAGGACATTTTCTGTAATTTCATACTAAGCTTCCGTTTGCCTCTCATATCAATATTTGTTTCTTTTTTTAAAAGTCCATAAAAATTATAACTAGGTTTTAAAAAAATAATCAACTTCAACTAAAAATTCTATTTCAAACTCGTGTTCTAATGGAAGCTATCTAAAGTGATTTTGATTTTCTTAGGCTTCGCAGTTTGAATAGTAGATTGTAATTTGCTCGTTTTAAGGAAACATATCTCTAATAGCAAAATAAGCCCACACACAAAAAAAGGGGGTAATTTTTAACATAGTCAAACTATTTTAACTTAAAAAGTTCCAAAGACTAAAAAAACTACAAATCACTCAACAATTGAACTGTTTTAAAAGCATAAATTAACCTTAAAGCTAAACTTGTTATTAGGAACAGGAGTTTGTAGCCTGATAAAGAAGCATTCGCACATCTCTACCTTGTCCAATTTATAAAGAACATGACCATCGTACAAACGTTTGTCAGAGGCCTCCATGGTCATTGAGTAAGAGTAACATTCCTCCTCCTCGTCTAATGTAGCACTGGCACTCACAAGCTTTTCAAATATAACATTTTGTGTCCTGTCAATGCAGATACGGTCTTTTGTATGTTCAGTATTATCGAAAACAAAAAGAAAAACATTTTGTATGCACATAACTTACGACTAATATAAACAGAATCTATTGAATTACAACCTCAGCAGCGCTGTACTTATGAAGAGCATATCTTGCTGATAGAAGTGCCTCCTTATCTGCTCCTCATTCAGGTTGAGGCTCCTTTGTCGAGTAGTTCCACAAGGTACAAGTGGACCTACGTACACATCAAAACGATCAAATAATAATGATAATGTGTTACAACTGAAACCAAAGTAACTTGTAAAACAAAATAAAAATAAAACCTTTCTCAGACGATGAGGGGGATTAAGAGCCTCTAGTATATTGGCTTTGCTGTTGCGACATCTTTTACACAAAGAGAGAATACGAAAAGGGCGAGGAAACATTAAAACCCACTAGATTTCGATATCGATATCGATTTTGATTTCGATTTCAATTTCGAGCGTTTTCTCTTCTTTGGCCCGGTATCAGAGGAAGACGTCATCCGACTGTAAATAATAAATTCAGCTGCAGAAGATGAAAAAAGAGGATATGAAGGCAACTTTTTCTAATTTTAAGACAAGCGTCCTTAATAGCTTATATTTAACAAACACGACAAGAAATCAAGCCTCAATCACCCAAACTCCCAGTCTACTCAACGGTCACTTCCCAAGATTCGACAACCGCACTAAAAAAGCCATAAAAAAAATACTAGACTCTAATGATATTGATAAAAAAATACACAAAAAAGTAGTTGGAAAAGGAATCTAAGAACTTTGTTACTATAAGAAACAGCCCCAAGCCAATACAAGTAGTGGACCTTCAAGACTCCACCCAAATCTCCCAAATCTTGGAATCTCCAAGACTTGCTTACCACTAATCCCAGCCCCCAAAATCACGAAAGTTGCTAAACCAAAATTCCAATATATATATATATATATACATAGATGTGTGTGAGTGTGTCAGACGCCTAGCTCGAAGCAGCTCAACCTAATACCAAATCAGCAGAAACCAACCTCAATCAAAGCCAAAAGAGCACAACAAAGAAATAAGCAAAATCGAAAATATTTTATCAAGTTTTGAGCAAGTAGACAACCGAAATCATGGCTTGAAATTGAAGTAATAAAGCACAAGAAAGGATAAATTGCACAATTTAGAAAATCTCATCAATGTGCAATAAATATAGACAAAAATCAGTCCAACAAAATGGTCGAAACTGAGACAAACTGCTGGTATATTTCCAAACCAATATATTCGAGTGTATCTTTTCACCAGTAAATTGACGCAGCAAGAATATACAAAATTCCAACAAAAGTTGCATATTGAAAAAATATGGAACGACGCAAAATAAACCAGCCTATAACCAATTCCAAATCATCACAATAGAGTAATGATAAAAACAACCCTGAAAACTCAAATGCCTTGAAATTGAAGTAATAAGCACAAGAAAGCACAAAATGTCACAAATTGAATTTAATGAAGTTCTATAACTTCAACATGGAACAGTATAACGTCCCAAAACCAGCCTATGACTAATTGGGATTAAATAACATCAGAAGGGAAATCAGGTAACCTTAATTGAAAGTTCCATATTCACAAGTAAATACTACATACATGCTTTGGAGTCTTGACAAAGAAATAAAATCCATTAAACAACCATTGACAGATCCGAAAGTACAAATTTTCTCAGAATATGCACAATCTTGGTAACGTCCTACCGATATAATAAATATATAGCACAATATACATTGAGAATTAAATGAACATAGGGATATATAATAACAATATTTGGTGCCTTCGATATCAACATAGTTGACACAACTAGACCATTGTGGGGGCTTCCATCCTATATTTTGTTATTGATAGATGTCTAAAATTGATTGGTTGACAGTTATACAACAAAGTCAGAGAATCAGTTCCAAGAAGACTGCAGCTTTTGGTAATTGGCTAGAAAACTTATTGTTAACTACCACTACCATACTTGTATTGGTTACAAAAACAATTACCATACTTGAAATTGGTTCCTTTTGTGTATATATATCTATTTTTTATGTTAAAAGGATGCTCTGTTATTTCTATAACTATGACAATATTGTAATCTTTCTGTAAATAAGAACTGAGAAAGAATTCCTTGGTGGAATTTGGGTTTGTAATTGGGCTTTAGAGGGTGTTTGTTTCCTATGAATTTGAGAGAGAAACTGAAAACATTATTGTATGGAGAGTTCTTGTGTGTTCTTTTTGAGAGATTGATGGTGTATAGCATCACTTAGTGGATTAGACTAGAGATGTAGGATCTTCCTTGATCCGAACCAAGTAATCTTCTTGTCGCTTTGATCTATTTTCAGTTTTGATTTTCTGATTTCTTTTTCTTCGATTTATTTAGGTGTCAAAGTCCTACCTAAAAGCAGGTCAACATATACAATAGCGAACACAAAACCGAGCCTTAATCAAATTCCAAATCAACAGAAACCAGCTTATAACCAATTCCCAAATCATCACAATAGGGTAACGATAAAAGCAGCAACCCTTAAAACTCAAATTTTCAGCAATAACCAAAACCATATGCCTTGAAATTGAAGTGATAAGCACAAGAATGCACGAAATTTCACAAATGGAATTTTAATGAAGTTCTATATCTTGAATGTGAAATAGTATGACGCCCCAAAACCAGTCGGTGACTAATTGGGTGTAATACCAAGTATTTCTGTATTTATACGACTTCTTTTATTTTAAGAAATTTGTACAATTTTTAAGATACACATGAAAAAAGCCCGGTTAAGGGTTTTTATTTCGTTTTTTAGTGAGTTTTATGATATTCTAAGACTCAAAATGATTGTTTAGTCAAGTAATGACCTTTTAGGCGAAAAGGAGCGAAAATCGCCAAAATTTGCATGTTGGTCAAAAGTTTGACCGAAAACGCCGACGGTTGACCAAAAAGTCAACTGTTGACCAGGGGAGTCAAAATTTGGCGGGAAAGTCAGCGGTTGACAAGAAAGTCAATGGCGGACGAGAAAGCCAAAGATTGACCCGAAAAAGTTAAGAAAATGCTGTATGACTTAATAGTTCGCAGTATAATATTGTACTGCATAAAGCTATTTTTTATGATTAAAATGATATGTTTAGGATTCAAAACCACCATAGAAAGTCAAGCACAATAATTAGAATATTTTGGGCCGAGTGGTTCCAAGTTAAGAAAAAGTTTTTATACAGTCCATTTATAAACAGGTGAATTTTGGACTGCGGTTCAATTAACTAATACTGCGTATAAGTGAAACCAGTATTGGAATTACCTATGGTAATTGAAAAATGGATTATTTAAAGGTGATTGATGGCAAACAAGCCTTAGTGAGGCTTACCTCACTAACTTTATATTTATTGCATCATTAATTAATTTAGTTAGTTAGTTAGTTAGTTAGAAAGTAAGTTTAGAAGCTTCCTTTGGTTCCACCCATGCACAGCCGACCACCTCACCCCCTCCCCTTGCTAAATCTGATTTTTTTTAAGGACCTCATTGTGCAATTTCAAGAAGTTCAACCTCTATAAATAGGGGTGAGGAAATTCAAGAGAAAAATTCACAAAACACAACCAAACTCTTGCCAATCTTTTGCTTGAACCCAAAACCGGTTTTTGAGTGTGTAAAAGAGGAAGATTTGCAGCCAAGATTGAAGAGGAAATTGAGTGGGAGGATCGGCTTTTGGTGGAAGGAAAGCAAGGAAAGAAAACCTTGGAAGGTTGGATACCCATTTTTGTTCCTAGAGTCGGTTTTGGAGGCTAAGGAGGAAGAGAGGAAAAAGTTTGTGGAACCAAGGGGGATTAGGGTTTTTAGGGTTTAGTCTACTACTTTGAGCAGCCAACAAGAGCTCAAAAAATTTGGTACCTATCTTAGCCAAGAAGGCCGAAAATAGGGGGAAGAAGAGCAAGGGAACAAGCCAAGGTTTTGGCCAGTTTTGGGAGCTGTTTTGGCCAGTTTTTGGGGAGCTTTGGTGGCTGATTTTCAAGGCAAAGGAGGCTGCAAAGGTTGGACCAATTTGGCAAGAAAAACCGGCAGCTAAGGGAGGAGCAAAGGGAAGATCAACCAAGTCAAATTCTTGATCCAAAACAAGGTACCAACCTTAATTCCAAGCTTTTAGTTTAAATTTCAATTGGAGAAATTTAAATGTATTAAAGCCTTGGTTGTATTGAGCATAAGCTCATTGGTTTCTCCTTGCTGCCCTAGCTTAGAAATTAGGGTTTGTGCTTGAAAATTTAGGGTTATGTTGGTGGTTGTTAATATGCATGCTAGGTATTGTTGTTTTGTTTAGATTTTGTATATTGTGTAAAATGTTTATGTTAATATGTTTGTTGAATGTTAAATGTTAGAAACGTCCCTGCATGTTTGAATTAGGCTCCCGACGTGTTCGGTTGAGGTAGGGTGAACGTAATATGACGTTAGCGAAATCGAAACCGAAAATGGCCTTCTCGGGTAGGGTTTGCCCAGTCTCGGGAAAAGCAATTTTTTTGGGCCCTTAGAGGCCGAATTAGGAGAAACTCAAACACGAAAGTTGTAGATTAGGGTTTTCCTAGGGGGATACGTGAGCAGTTTTTCAAAATAATGCTCCAATGGCCTTGATTTTCTGCAAAAAACCGAGCCTGACCTGCCCAGGAGCCATACACGACCAGAGTTGGTTCAACGCAGATTTTGGACAGGTTAAGGTCCAAACTGGATTTTATGTAAAACACGAAAGTTGTAGGGTTCTGCGATAGCTAAAACTTTCGTGAAGACAATTTTTTCCAAAATCGGCTTAGATTTTTAAATGAAATTGATTTTCAAAGATGGTACAGAAATGGGGAGATTTCTGTACAAAATATTTAGAAATGGTTCAGAAAATGGTGTTTTTGTGTTTTAAATGATTAATTGGCATCATAAAACTGTTCCAAAGGCAGTTTTTAATAGTCGATGATTTTTACGATTTTACCTTATGATTTCTAAATTTTTAAAATTTAATTAAAGAAAAGGGATTTTGTGCCAAAAACATAAGGTTTTCTAAAAAGAAAACACAATGAATTTTTGAGATTTAAAGTCAGATATAATAATCCGAATAGAATAGATTCAACCTAGGGTTACTTAAAGTAACCAAGTAGGTCCACGGAACGTAAAGTAAGGAAATATAACTACGGTTATATAAGAATGTTGGTTTACCAACAGTTCTTCTAACCCTTACTCTTTTGTCGATAACAGAATACGATACGCAAAGGTAAGTACAACCACCGCCTACAGCATAGGCTTTGATTTGATACTTGCCTAAGTATGCTTTAAATGTATGCTTTATTGTGTGTTTTGTAGTGTTGCTTTGCTGTGTTATTTATATGCCATGTTAAACACATGATTTATATTAGGTGTTAAGAAAAGTGTTATGCTATGTTTTATGTGTAAAATGCTATGTTTTAAGTATATGTCATGAAATGTTAGAAATATGTTAAGATTAAGCATGCTATGATTTAGTTATGTGAAACATCATGAAGTATGTTCACCACTAATAAGATGAAATCAAGTATAAGATAAGGAATGACATGAAAATAAGTAAGTTATCTGTGTCGTACCGACCCGCGTAAGGTCGGGTTGGACCTATGGATGAGTTTGGAAAAAAAGATTGGCCACCCCAACCAATTCATAGTTGCGCGCCCAGTACGAACACAATAGGGCCCATATGTTAAGTTAAGATAAGTAAGTAAGTTATGTACAATAAGAAAGAATAAGAAAGCATAATTGGTTCATGCATATGTAGGATAAGATACGTTAAGTTAAGCTAAGTAATGCTATGCTATGCTTAGTCTATGTAGATAGATATATTGTTTGTGTTGTGTCGCGGTATAGGATGGTTGTACTTGCTGAGCGAAAGCTCACTGTCTTACGTTTATGCTGTAGGTAAGCAACTTGCCAGCAATTGATGATGCAAGATGGAGAGGCGAGGCTTGGCGGACTGTGAACCGTGGGGAAATGTAGAACCGCTATGCGTTTTGAATTTATTTTATTTACGTTTATTAAGTTGCGATATGCTAACAACTATTGCCTATTAATTGTTATATTTTATGTACGCTCTCGTGTGCGAGTCACACTGCAAAAAAAAAAAAAAAATATTTCCGCTGTTTTGTCAATTAAGCATGTATGAAATATATGTAGTATGCATGTAACGGCCTGTGCTAGGCGGGTCATTACATTGGGGATTAAATAACATAGAAGGGAAATCAGGTAAACCATAATTGAATGTTCCAATTCACAATCAAATACTACATACATGCTTTGGAGACTTGACAAAGAAATAAATTCACCAAATAACCAATAACAGATCCAAAGTACAAATTTTGTCAAAATATACACAACTTGGGACTGTCTAACCAATATAGTAACACATAGTAGATACAACTAGACCATGTGGGGTTCCATCCTATATGTCTTTATTGATAGATGTCTCAAATTGATTGGTTGCAGTTATACAACAAAGTTAGAGAGAATCAATTACAAGAAGAATGCAGCTTTTGATAATTGGGTTAGAAGACTAATTGTTACAACTATCATTCTTGTATTGGTTTCCTTTTATAATATACATACTATATACATATATATATATATATATTTAGTTTTATTTTTATTTTTAGAGGATGCTCCGTTATTTCTATTACTATTACATTTTGTAATCTTTCTGTAAACAAGAACTGAGAAAGAAGTTCCTTGGTGAAATTGTGGGTTTGTAATTGGGCTCTAGAAGGTGTTTGTTTCCTGTGAATTTGAGAGAGAAACTGAAAAGCATCCATTGTATGAGAGCTCTTGTGAGTTCTGTTTGAGAGTTGAGGGTGTATAGCTCTTGTGGGATTCAAAGTCATCCTTCTGATCCGAACCAAGTAATCTTCTTGTCGCTTTGATCCATTTTCAGTTTTGATTTAGTTTTCTTTCGTTTATTTCTCTGGTGGATAAATAAATATATATATATATATATATATATAAAAAATGTATTGCGAACTAATTCAAGCGTTCTATCACAGAAAATATTTAGTTAACAAGAATTCTCCAAAAACGGCCTACTCTTGATCTTACACCAGTAGTAAGAAAACTAAAAGAGTTCTAACTAACCGAGTATAATAAGTTTCAAGATAGGAAAGGAATTCGCCATTGACAATACAAATAAATTCACATGACGACGGATTCCAAACAGAACAAGAATGGAACGGAACCTTTACAAGTAAAAAGAAAGTAAGATTGAAAAACCCATTACTCTAGCAAACGTCAAAGAGACTCAACTGACAAGAGGAGAAGTGCAATCAGTTCTCTACAAAAACTTTTGGGAAAAAACAAAATTAGGGTTTTCTTTTTTAAAGGCAAAAAGTTCCTTAAATGAGTGACAAGAAAAAATTTAGTTAAACCTCAGATTTGAAACCAAAACAAGAGAGATTCTCAAGATCCATGATATTCAAAATAGAAATTTCAAATAGAAGTGAACTTGCCTGACCGTAGATGTAAAATCTCTTTCCAAAGCTTCAACCAAAGAAGAATGTCGGTACCTTGCGAGTCGGCGAAGGAAGAGATTGTGAGCGGGAAGGAGATACAGAGAGAGAAAGTAAGAGTGAGAACAGAAGAAACAATGAAATAAAAAAGTAGACGGTAAAGGTAGCTACTGGATCAAGGAGTTACCTTGAGGAGTCCTGTGCAAATATTAAAGGAGAAGCACTTATAATAAAATTTAAAAAATAAATATTTAGGGTTTAATTTTTTTTTTTTTTTTTTTTTTTTTGTTATAGGTAATTTTTGTTATTTTAATTTAATAAAATAACGGGTGCTAAGAGTGATGTTAATAAGGATATTTTTGTAAAGCATTGATATTAAGGGGAGTTCGTTGTTGTTGTTGTTGTTTTTTTTTTTTTTTTTACTATTTTATTTTTTTTTATCTTCTCTCTTTGAAGATCATATCCGTATTGTGTGCGTAAGACATAGATTTTTGTATTAGTGTATTTGTGCCTAAGTTCAAGTACGCTGGTCGTGTGCTTTCCAATTAAAAAAAAATTTTTTTTTTGAAAAAATATTAAATTCAATTTTGGAAAAGAAAAAAGGTAAAAAAAAATAATAATATAATAAGAAAGACGAATAATTCACTTGGTTCAATTCCTGTTTGCCCGCCGGGCTTACCCCTACCCGGTCACGGCCCCCGGCCCCACCCAAACAGCGGAGTAACACCGTACACTACGCCTCGCCACACCCAACAACCCAAAACAAACCAACAAGAAAAGGATTTATAACTAAATAACTTTTTTTTTTAACTAGAAGTTTTTTAAGAAATAGTCGAAGTTTTTAAAAATTAGCTAAAAGGCCCATTTTTTTTAAAATGATTACTCACTTTTTTTAAATATCCATCACTGATTAACCATGATATTAGTCAATCAGTATTGCCGTAAGTCATCACTATTACTATAATCTCACCAAATTTTATAGTCAATTAATGATTGACCATTACGATCACCTATTTTTATAGAATCATGATTAACTATTAGTTAATCATTGATTTATCAAATCTGAAAAATGACAAACGACAATTTTCTTAAATAAAAAAAGTTGAGTAATCTATTAGATTAGGTGATTAAAAAAAATGATTCGGCCTATTTTTCAAAGAAGAATACCCAAGTGTTATTATAGGAGGCTTCCACAAGTCCCTTTTAGGAATCTATAATTTAAAATCCAATCATCAAACAAGAAAAAGGCAATCATTATTTTGAGGAAAAAATTAAAGTTGAAAAAAAAATACAATCCAGGCATTCGTTAAAAAGAAAAGACAATGCTAGGCAGTTTTTCTTGGACAACCTTAATGAACAGTGCAAAGGAATAGAGAAGAGAGAGATAAATACACACTGCCTACTTGTGAGAGAGATTGCGCGAAGAAGTCTTGTTACTTTGAAAATGTTAGATTTTTACAAGTAAAATTTTGATTCTCCCAAAGTTATTTTAAATTATTGAAAATTAAACAACAAAGAACAAACTTATAATGTTGTAAAAATGTGTAAGAATTTCCTTAACAGTTACATCTAAAAGTTAAATAGTTAAATAGATTATGAATGATTAAAACATTTCATATAATAGAGACCCTTTTAGTGATAAATTACAATAATAAATAATATATACGTTAACAAAGAGTATTTAAGTGAAAAGTTGCAACCATTTAAAATTTATAAAGCATGTGGTGTTAGCAATATGCTGTATGAAAAAAAGGAAAAAAGGGGGAAAAAATTAAAAAACATTAACCGAAACCTGCTCGCAACAGAGGATTTGGCAAATTTACCCAAAAAAAAAAAAAAAGAAGAGAAGAAGGTTTTGGCATTGTAAGAAAAAAAAAAAACAAAAAAAAAGTAGAGTACGCTGTGAATTAATTTTTACTGTTTTCAAATTTTTGACGTTTTCTTATGTTGTTTGGTTCTTTTCTTTTTGATTTTTTTTTTAATTTTTGAGTTATCATGTCGTTGTTTTGAATGAAATCCGAACAACACACAAACACACTAATTATGATTGTTGTTAAATATTGAAGAGTTAGCTTGAATATTTGCAACCAAACTATGAATAGATTTTCAATTATTTTAACCTTCTATAAAATAGACATTAATTTAAGTGAGTAGTTACAATAATAATATATGTTATATAAAGAGCATTTAATTGAATAGTTGCAACCATTTAAACTATTTTTTTAAAGTACATTCTATAATATTCTTACGAAAATAGATTTAAGTAAAATGATAAGGTTTTCAAATATTTGAAGAATAGAGAAAATTACTAAACCATAGAGATATAATTGTTGTATCCACATTGATTATCAATTACCCTTAAATTATTTACCTAACTTTTACCTTAATACAGTGTTACATGTGTTGTAAATTGAAATACACACTATTTTTATTTTAATACAAGAATAAGGAAATCCCTATTTGCTTGTCCCATCAAAATTCACCACCATCTCAGGTGATTGAATCGGAACGTATTTGGGTTTTCGGGAAAAATTAAGAGACCAAACCCAATATTAACATTTTCATTAGTTTTGGTGTGGTTAGGCTTCAAGTTGTAGTACCCAAATGAACCAAAGCAAACTAATTAGAGAAAAAGAGAGAAATAGACCCCCAAAAAAAAAAAAAACTCTAATAATAAAATAAAGGGAGAGGCTTTACCACAGCCTCTCCCAGAGTACTAATCGGTAGAGCTCTTTTTTGTACTGTTAAGATTTAATCGAACGGTTGACATATTGTGGTGTATCATAATTACTATACAACCTTATCTCATCTTACCCCTTCCCCCCCAATCTTCTCCGTCGCCGGTGACCTTCCCGCCGTCGGTGGTGACTTGCACCTCGTCGCCGGCGACCACACAACCCAGCCCCCCCACCCCCAGGCCCAGCTCGCCCCCTACCCCCATCCCCGGCAACCCAATTCCCCTCCCCCCCCCCCCCCCCCCCCCCCCCCCCCCGCGACCCACCCTCCCACCCCAGGCCCGGCCAGCCACCCACCCCCCGTCCCCCAGTCCGACCCCAGGTCCCCCCTCCCCCTCCCCCCCCTCCCCCGCCCCGCACCTCACCTCCCCTCACTCCCCGCACCCCCTCCCCCCCCCGGCCCAGCCTGGCGGCCCCCCCACCCAGGCCTCCCCTGCCCCCCCCCCTCCTCTCTCTCTCTCTCTCTTTCTTCTCTCGCCTGGGGGAGTCGGTTGCGTCAGGGGGTATTTGGTGTGGGGGGGGGGGGGGGGGGGGCGCAGGCCAAGAAGAGAGAGAGAGAGGGGGGGTTAGGGGGGGGGGGGGGGGCGGGGTTGGGGCCTGGGGTGGGCAGGGGGCCAGGGGTGGGTCGCCGGCATCCGTCGCGGGCAGCGGCGGGAAGGTCGCCGGCACGGAGAAGATTGTGGGTGGGAATGGGTAAGATAAGGTAAGGTGTATGGTAATTACGATACACAAACAATATGTCAACCGTTCGATTAAATCTTAACGTTTCAAAAAAGAGCTCTACCGGTAGTTACTCTGGAAAAGGCTCTACCACAGCCTCTCCCTAAAATAAACTGCAGTATTTTTTTTTTTCCCTCAGAATTGCAGTTATTATTAGTTTTTTTTGGGCTAAAGTGTCAACTTTTCAATTAGTTTTACACAAAGAGAGAATACGGAAGGGGCGTGGAAACATTAAAACCCACTAGATTTCAATATCGATATCGATTTCAATTTCGAGCGTTCTCTCTTCTTCGGCCCAGAATCAGAGGAAGACGTCATCCTATTGTAAATAATAAATTCAGCTGCAGAAGATGAAAAAAGAGGATATGAAGGCAACTTTTTCTAATTTTAAGACAAGCATCCTTAATAGCTTATATTTAACAAACACGAACAAGTATCAAGCCTCAATCACCCAAACTCCCAGTCTACTCAACGGTCACTTCGGAGCAAATAAAGAGAGAGTCCCTTGCCTATATTCTTTTTAAGAAATTGTAGTTACTAGCAATCTTACGAAAATAATTAAAGTAAAATGGTAAGATTTTAAAATATTTGAAGAAATGAGAAAATTTACTAAACCATGAAGATGTTATTGTTGTATCAAATTGATTATCAGTTGCCATAATACGGTGGTACATATTTGTGTATCAAAATATGCACTATTTTATTTTCAATACAAGAACAAGGAAATCCCTATTTGCTTGTCCCGACAAATTCCACCATCTCAGGTAATGGGAACGTAATTTGGTGTAAGACCAAACCCAATGTTTACATTTTTTTTTTTTTTGGGGCTAAAGTGTCAACTTTT